>OZ020549.1:3708051-3839626 GCA_963971435.1 Lasius platythorax
AAGTAGTTTTGAATAGTGCGATGAAATTGTGTCGCAATCAAGCGTGAACAGACGTAACTTTAAGCGAAAGCTCCGCGCTGATTTCACTAACAAATCTAACAATAAGTCATGGATTTAGATCGAATAACTTTGGGTTTCGTAAAATTTTTCTAACATTTTACCGTTACACAAGCGTTTCGAAACTTAAGATGGAAATAGTTAATAGCAGGGATAATTTCCAGATGTGAGTTTGTAATTAAATTTAAATTAATGTTTAAGCATAAAATTTTTTATTTTTTTTTATTCGATATGATTGTACGATTTGATTGGCTCTGGACGAACTATTGCGGAAACAACACAATTGCTATCTCATAAGACACTAATACATATATGAGGCTTGGTTTTTTTATTTTCTTACATAAAGAAATTTATTGATAAATTAACGGTTCTAATCCTTTGGATTCTCGAACTCTTAAATTTATGGAGAATCTATCTAGATTCTTTATCTCTTTTTTAAATACTTTTACACAATTAGTTTATATTTATTCCTGATATCTTTTGAGTCTTAAATCACTTTGTGTAATTTTTTATATTTCTGACTTCTTGTGCTCTTTGCTATGAAAGATTAAATATTATTTTTTTTTAAAAGAAATAAGGGTAGAAAAGAGTTAAATAATATATCTGTTATACATATAAAGCTTCGATACAGAGGTACCATCCCGAATACATTCAACGGATAATGATATTTATTATCACGTCCGCTGTTAGCAGCGTTGACCTTTACGTAATGAATTAATTAATCATGGTTGATTTAATTAACACGAAACCGATGACGGGCGCTGTCGAGGCAAAATGCGAGTCGCCATGACGCAACGGGAAAATCCAATAATTGAATGCATTTTATGACAGATCGATGCGAGCACACACCTCGACACGATGACAGTGAGTTCCATTTACCGAAGTTTTAAGGTTTAATTATCGAATTTCGCGGTTATTCTTACTCTCCCCCCGATCGATCTTCGCTTAAGTCTCTACCTCATTAAAATAAGGATCGCGTGTCATCGCGCTGCCTTCTGGAATCGATAACCCGGTTAAGTGCACGACTTATGACGGCTCTATCGGGATACGAGAGTTTTCGCTCGTATGTGCAATCACGTTGCACCCACACACAAGCAACATGGCCGATTGATTGACCGATGCATCATTCAGCGGGACATAAGTGGCGCTACTATGTTTCGAGGCCCCACGCATAGATTCTTGAAGCTAAAGAAGAACGACAGGTGGGTCGCTATGAAGTATTCATATTCGCTCCGCTTTCAGAACCTTGTGCATAAGTTAAACTACGGCGCTGACGGTTGGATATTAGAATCTACTGTGTCCCACAGCTTGACAATAATCCATAACTTGTGGCCGTTTTCGAATATTGCTCTTGAATATTTGTTTACGAACTTGTAAAATCAAAATTGTAATGGAAATAGAAGAGGAGCAAATTGGAGTTGGCGGTGGGATTAATTCTAGAAAATGAAACTTGATTATTGGATTCGACTCGGATTTTTAAGTACATATTGAACTTGATCGCATCCCTAATTGGAGTTACTTAAGAATTAAACCGTATAAGATGCATCAAATACTTCAGCCCTCTTTAATATTTAATAAATAGCGGTATAATAATTTAATTTTTCGATCTCTCTTTTTTTTTATTTCCTTCTCTCTTTCTCTTCAGGATAGATATTTTCATACAAAATGCCGACAGTTGGGAATAGTTTAGAGAGAGATTCCGAATGAAAAGTAATGCTGCAACGGGATTTGAGCAAGCGACAAAAATGAAGAGGCGACTGAAAGGTGACTCAGATAGCCTCCTTCTGTCGAAAGAGAGAGAGAGAGAAAGAGAGATCCTCGGCATGCCTAGAGGAGTTTCCTCTGAACTCTTTGATCTGCCATCCCATGCCTTTTGTTTTTCAACCGTGGTTGTCGCGCTCGAAATAAAAGACTTTAAATGCGGTCTGCACCCTTATAGGAGAGTGGTCTATCTCATCTTTCCCCCTCTCTCTTACTTCCGTATTTCCAGTCCTTTATCACCGTTGTACTTTCAAATGGTCCGCAAAATGCGCGTTCTTTTTGTTTTCTACAGCCATGCATATTGTATTTCACTTTCGTTCCAGATAGAAAATGTCTGTTCACGGATTCAAAGTAGTAGCAGCGATGCGAATGAAATCGCAAAAGGTTTTTCTTTTTTTTTATCGCGTGACGAAGTGCTGAGCATACATGAGTTGCAAAAAAGGTATCGGTACTGCATTTATTATCGGGTATAGAACGTATTTTCGTTTCAGATTGATTTTATCATAATTCTACATATAGCGAGAGTCTGCATATTTTATCGAGAAAAATTCCGGATTGGACGATAAGGCTAAGGACGAAAAGGATTCGCTGGTTTTTTCTATACGTATGAAAAAAGTTACTATTAATTTTAAAAGAGATTGTCTTTTCAAGCGTCGAAAGACATTGATTTTCAACTGGCAAATATTGCGTTTCCTCGATAAAGAATAAAGGGATGTTAAAGATACGTTGTCCACTTGCGCAAGTCGGGTATTAAATTATTAGAAGGGAGAGAGAGACTCTCGGTAGTAACAGTACTGAATGCAGTGCAGTTGTACATAGCGACATAGAGTACATAAGCGAATTGTTAAAGCAATAATATCACGGATTATGTAGAACAGAGTACAATGTGGACTAGACTGATAAAGGCACATGGCGCTTATATCCACAACTTATAATGTAGATGCTAAGCGCACTACAATTGATAGATCTACAGCCACGAATGTAAATATGGATGAAAATATATATACCTTAATAGAACTCGGAATTGATTTCTTTCTTCATACAGAAGTGTGTCTTTTCTCTTAAAACAATGTTCTTCTCTTCAATAAAATATATTTTCAAAGATGCTCTTTTTTAAATTTAGATCTGGATGTATCAATTGTAACATGTGTATCATAATTCTTGTATGTTAAATGTACATTTATATAAACCCTCTTTTTTTCTATAATTCTCTCTTTATGTGTAATTTGTTTAATTCCAACATGATTTCATATTTAAATTAATTGTCGAACAAATCTATAATTTATTGTATGTGACAAATTTTTGAAATAGCAATTAATAATTATGTAAATGATTAATGTTTGAAGATTAAGGAAACTAATCAAAAGCTATTTTTATATTATTTTTCTCTATTTTTAAAACAGTATAAAAGTAGAGGGTTTTATTCTTTAAAACATTGTTTCTAAAATTTTATTCTGAGATAATTTTTCAAGTTATATTTCAAGTTATAACGTTTCCAAGTTTTACAATTTTTGTCGAGGAAAAAAGCGCTTCTTATTTTTTATCGAGTAATATATATGTATATAAATAAAAATAAGAAAGAGAGAGAGAGAGAGAGAGCTAAATTATACATTGAAAATTCCAGCATCAAAGCTTACACATTTAGTGTTCTTTTTTAACTATTTTTCTTTTTACCCTCTACTTTTGTGCTCTCCCTTTCTTCTGGTTAGCTTCCTCGGTTTCCCACCAAAGTTAAAATCCCTCGTTGCGTCTCTCTGACACCCATACCAGCATTATCCTTTCATTAATGGTTTATTATCCTTTGCAAACAGCCTTTCTCCCCTCATCCCCCCCTCTCTTTCTCTCTCTCTCTCCTCTCACAGTCTCTCTTTCTTTCTTTGAATCCTCTCTTAACGTCTGTAAACTGCGCACGCTAATTAATACCCGCATCTTAAGCATTACCGGCATTTTAACGGTGACTTTACCCGTTTTCCAATCCACTCTCTTAAACTCCTTTGCACCCTCCCGGCCACTTTTTCCAGTCCGTTTCCCTCACACTTCCCCCCTCACCCTCTTCCATCGTCTAGTTCGAGCGTGTAACCTTTGTGGGCCGTGTTTTTGTTCTTCCTTTTCGCCTCTCTCGAGCCAATAAGTCTTTCTTCGCTTCCACTGAGAGTTTTCTGAGGTAAATTCTACCGAAGTCCTCGCCGTTTTCGCTATTAATCTCGGTCGGAAAATTAATCGGCAGATCTCGAATAGTTGGAGTAATACAGGGTGTTTTAAAAATATTAGGATTTTTTTTTTTCTACAGATTTTCCAGATATCTAAAGTTCCACTTTCCACTTCTTTCTTTAATACCACTCTAAAATCTGTTTATTTATCAGTGTCAGTAATCAATGTGATTCAATTTAAATATTATTTATAAAATATTTCTTAAAACTCAAAGTTTTAGATTAAAATATATTTTAAGTGAAATATCAGAATCGGACAAACTGTATATTATATTGCAATTTCCATGAATAATTTTCTTTCACTTGCAGAACAATTTTTTTACGACATAGCTTACAGATTTCCAAGATCCTGATGTACTTATTGAAAGTTGAAATGTAAGAGAATGTTAAAATTATAAACATCAAACTCAAGAGTATTTTCAAATTTTTTTTTCAAAGAAGATTTGACGCGAACGTTATTTATTTATACATAGAAACGCGAAAAATATTGTTTGGAGATGCTACTGTAAAAAAGTTGGTAAGCTACGAGCGGACAGCATCGAAATTGAATATTTGTGCTCTGAGTTTTTCCCAGGACTTTTTCCTTCCCATACAATTTCATTTCTTTTTTTTGCACAAAAGCCGATCAGATTTGTGCACGCGGCCGATTGCCAAAAAGCAAGACAAATAGCGCACCAGGATTGAATTAAAATCGAATGGCCGGCGAATCAATGAGTGTGAACAAGTCAATGCGTACGTAACGTCATTACGGATATGATAAAATAAGGGAAACCGCAGCGGTGTCAACATAAATTCGATATTATTCAACCGAGCGTATTCATAATAGCGTTTGCAATTTAATGATAATAATACACGTCTTGTATCATTTTTAATAATAGTCTCCGAAATCACAGTTTGCTGTCGGATAGAATATTCTTTTCGATTAAACAAAAAGAAAAACCTAGTTTGGTTTTTCATAGAGCGTAAACAAAGCATAATTATATGATTCTTATCACTTTTATTTATTACGTAGAAAGAGAGAGGGTTATCGAACGAATATTAAGATTTTGCTGGATTAATTCTTCTGTCAATGCATAATTTTTCACCTTTCCATCAATGTATGGATACCCAAATATAATAAAATCCCTGTTTGCTAGAATTAACGTTAATTAGATTAGAATAGTTCTCGAATATCGAATTAATTATGGAATTCGTGGCTAAAGGACAATCAAAAGTTACGAGACGCATTCTAACGGCATTTGCTCGTTTTTTAGATTAGAAAAATTCAAATGAGGTTAAAACCGTGACAGTA
This sequence comes from Lasius platythorax, assembly GCA_963971435.1. Taxonomy (NCBI): domain Eukaryota; kingdom Metazoa; phylum Arthropoda; class Insecta; order Hymenoptera; family Formicidae; genus Lasius; species Lasius platythorax. The sequence goes on from OZ020549.1 coordinate 3,713,371, forward strand.
TATCATTTCGCGTTTTTATTGGTTTCCATTGTATCCTCCGATCGCACCGTCCTTTTGCAGGTGTCGAACGAACTAATCGCATTGTTCCAATGATTTCCAGTGCCATCTTCTCTCCTGGATCGGGGGACGCATTCGTTAAAGAACAGACGGCGGTAAGAAATAAATCGCGCGTTCGATCGCGTCTGAAGTAAACTTTATTATAGGATTCTCGGTAATGACTCAAGAGAGAAAGAGGGAAAAGCTCACACAAGCCTTTCCTCTTCCTTCGCCGCCTCTCTAATCCTCCACCCCTAAGTTCGTGCATTTACCGAGAGCAAAATTTGTTCAGTAGATAAGTAAACATAGCCATGAGATAGAAATCGACTCAATGAGAGCAACATCAAGGAATCCAATTGATTTTCGAATTACTGAACCATCCCCGGTGTCAGATTATTTACCTTCTTTGTTCGGGGACAGTGATCTTGAGGGATGAGGATTTTTATCTGTTCGCGAGATAACACGAAATGAATGGCGAATCTTAAATGCATTGCAGGTGAAGAATCGACCTTTTCTCGCTTGCCTGTTAATATGTTCTCCAGTTTGTTTGTTTTATAACACAACTAATTGAGTGTCTATACAAGTAGAAAATAAATTATTCTTCAGATAATTTAATATCACATATAAAAAACTGTTTTAAAATTGAATTTCTATTTCTGTTTTGTTTTTATTATTAGCACGATATTTTATTTTGTAAAACTCACGAAATTGTGTTGTTTTCGTGTTTTCATTTGTTTTACAATTTCTTAATACATTATTTTTTTTATTTCATTTATAATAAATTCAAACACATTCAACAATTAGTCAATAATGTTCATCTAAAATTAATCCAATAATATATATTGGATATATTCTGTAGTATTCATAAGGATATTCATAATGGGAGAGTTGCGCTTATCGAATCGTGAATATAACTTGCTGGATTTTAGTTTCGCACGATTTTAATTAATACAGGATAGTGATCTTCTGGGAGAAGCAATTAGACCGATAAGAACATAATAGTATATCTATTAGAACGCTTTAATTGAATTCCCTTCTTTTTCTTTGTCTTTTCTCTCTTTTATCCTCTTCTATTTCGCGATCAGAAGCACTTGCGGATGATCTCAACCGTTTCAACAGTTTCGTCATACTTTTCTTTTTCCTGCAGGGTCTACAATACATAACGGCTTTCGATATCGTCAGTATATTGTTATTAAATAGTCTCGAGATATGTGGAAGATAATCCAACATGATATTAAATTTTTTATTAAGAGTTAATAATTCGGAAAATTAATTTTTGTATTTATAGGAGAGGTTGCGATGTTAAAATCTAATGGGATATCGATTACTTTAATTCGTTTTGACACTTATACACACATTGTGTATCCATATTTCTTTCTAAATATCTACACTTTATATAAATTTTCTTGTTATTTTTTCGATATTAAAAATTTTAAGGTTTGTTTATCGCTGATTAAAAATTTAACGTCCTCTCTTACAAAGTTACACTTCAATAAATATTTGAAAAACATATAGTCGATCGATCAATCTGTTTCATAATATCTGACGCGAATTAGAAAGAGAAAGAGAGAGGGAGAGAGAGAGAGAGAGAGAGAGAGAGAGAGAGGAAAAAGTCCCCGAAGAGGTAACAATGTAAAGTGAAAAATTAGCAAAACGAATGAAGCAGCAATTTAAATCCGGTGGGGGCGGTTCCGCCATGCTCGGCAATAATTCAGTCCTCCACTAGTCCCTCCCTCCCCCCCTTTGCCTTTAGGGGCGACATAATTCATCCCCATTTATAATGCAGCACTGGCTTTTCATTCACTGCTGCCTCCTACAACACGCATTAGGACTATAAGCTTACGTAATAAAATTACGAAACAGCCGGAAGTTTACCTTCGCCACCGTCACCGTGACGAAATAATAAAAGTGGACGGCAAAAATTAATTACGGAATTAATTAAAGAACTTAATTGCTGATTCCGGAAATTAGCACGATTAAAAGGAAAAAGGATACTCCTGATGTTTGAAACAAAAAAAATATATATATATAAAATTAATATTTCTCTTTAAAAAAGAAAATAAAGAGTGTTTAGTACAGTCGTCTCCCTTCCGGTAATCTTCATTATTAAAGGGTATATTCGTGCACTGCATAATTAGACACACGTCTATTAAGGGTATGTTAAATGTCTGTACATACATCGCGTGCGATGCTAACTGTAGTTGAGAGATGAACATGAGGGGGAAGATTGAAGGTAAGGGATGAGGGAAAGAGAGCAGAGGAAGAGAGGTCTACGAGAGAGAAACGAGCTCCTCGATCTTGCAGACGTTAATGTACGTCGATTGGGCGAGCGCCAAAGCAGCAATTTCGAACCGAATCTCCCTATTTATCTATTTATCGATTCTTGTCCCTTTTGCCTCTTCGTCTTTTTCACGCGTTTGACGAAGCAAATCCATCCGGAAAAATCAAAAATATTGATGCCTTCGATTCCATTATTCTTTCCCTTTCTCGCCGGCCGAGGATTGTAATCTTCGGACTCGATCTCCATTAGTTTCCTTCTACGTGAAAAAAAAAAGGAAAAAAAACGACGACGAAAGCAAAAGAAAGAGCATGATCAATATGGCTTCCTATCTGCTGTGTCATCGAATAAGGACAGATTCTCTCTCGGGCTATTTCGTAATAATGGCAGCCCGAGGGGTGGCTTATATTTCGGCGAAACGTTTGCGAACGCGTTATTAAATATGCATAGTACTTATTTCATTTTATAAGCGCTGATGCGGTGAAGAAGAATTAATTCTTCTGTCAATGCTGTCATAATTATTCACCTATTTATCAATGTATGGATATCAACAGCTGTTTTTGACACATTGCACTGCGACAATTTCTTTATAGCAGCTGCTGGGCATCGAACATTCTTTCTCGTTATATTTTAGGAGGTTTCCGAATACAAAGACCTTTTGTATTTTGTTTCGGGCGGAGAAAAGTTCCGACACATTTTGAACATTTAAAGTTGCTTTAAATATCCGTTTATTGACAGAAGGGTTAAATAGAATTGCACGCGAGACAGAATCCATCTATATTATTATAAAGCTGTGGATATTAATATTACCGATATTTAATGTCATCGATATCCCCCGCCGGAGTATCAAGTGAAGTATTAGATATGTTACGGCATGACCGAAACAAGAATATCGATACCTCCGATAGCGCGACGATATCTTTCCGTAAAAACGATCGTGACTGCGGTTGCGGTCGCTCTTTGCGAACGAATCGACTAGTAAAAGCTTTTTCCGAATGCTGATCGAAAAAAAATGGCGTGCGAGCGGGGGGGGAAAGAGGAGAAGGAAATGGGGAAGAGAAATAGGAAAGGGAGCGGTCGTGGAAAAATTCACGGTCGGTCATGCACGCGGAGTTAAATCGGTAACGGAAAAATTTGTGCCCGTGTTTGGGTTCCGGGCACAGTTAAGTGAACGCCCCAACGGTTGTTCGTCGGATGGGATGAGAGGGGAGGAAAGAGGGGGAAACACGCGGGGGAGAACGAACTATCGAGGGACGACAGATTGCGCGCGCGGTGGTGGATTTACAATCTTTCGTTGCTGTGTGTTCCCTATGAAGCATTTTAGCCCCATTTAGTAAAACACGTTGGACTCGCGCGTGTCCGATTGCTGTTCACGGGGGAAGGTATGCTGGTTGTTAAATAACGATCGGAATTATAAGGATGTATGTTGCATACTCAAACTGTCCCAAAGAACCATCCCTGTTTTTGCCAGAAATTTCAATAAGAAAATATGTAGCGTGAGAAATATTTCTTATTTGATAGGAAATAAAAAGTTTGAATTCTGAATCGAAAGAGAAAAAATTGAATTTAGTTTAAGTTAGTTTAATTTAAATAACAGTCGGAATTATAAAGATCATCCCTGTTTTTGCCAGAAATTTAAATAAGAAAATATGTAGCGTGAGAAATATTTCTCGTTTGATAGGAAATATATAAAAAGTTTGAATTCTGAATCGAAAGAGAAAAAATTGAATTTAGTTTAAGTTAGTTTGATTTAAATAACAATCGGAATTATAAAGATGTACGCCGCATACTCAAACTGTCCCAAATAACCATCCCTGTTTTTGCCAGAAATTTCAATAACAAAATATGTAGCGTGAGAAATATTTCTCATTTGATAGGAAATCTATGAAAAAGTTTGAATTCTGAATCGAAAGAGAAAAAATTGAATTTAGTTTAAGTTAGTTTAATTTAAATTGAGCTTAAATCAAAAGTTAAACTAAACTGGGCTAACAATAAGTTATATACAAGTTAGGTTAAATTATATCAAGTTAAAAATAACATACGATGGTGTAATTGAAATAACAAAGTATTTTGAAATAACATAGTGTTTTTGGATTCGGGTAGGATAAGTTAGATTAGATTATAGCTTTCTACGGATGTTATTTTAACCAGGGGACATTCTGTTTGTGTAAAGTGTTGTAAAGTGTCCCGATGTATATTCGGTTTATTTGAAGGAAGCTCCCGCGATATTTCATAAACATAGTCGGAAAGTTATCTCCTTCTATCTCGTTCACTATTCTTCGATTGCTCAAACATCCTTCTTTGATTGCCTTATCCCTGGCAGTCCCCGTGACAGCATATTTATCTCTCAGTTTCCTTGACAGACGTATCGGAGATACGATGTTAGCGAAACACGCAAAACATGAAAATATGGATAAGGTTATAGACATATGAGATGGCATATTCAGGCATTAATTTTTTAGAGAGAGAGTAAGACGAGAGACGGTGACACTTTACACAATTTCAAATTTGTTTGCCTCTAAGAATATTTTTTAAAAGTGGCTATATTAAAAATAAATGATTCGAAGGAAATTCGTATTTTATACAGAAGTATTTTATATAGTTATATGCATTTTAAAGAGAATTTACACATCGTACAGCACTGACAATTGAGAAACATTGCACGTTACAAGGGGATACATTATGTATGCATATTTCGGAGCCTTCACAAGACATGTGTCTGTTCCGGGAATTCTCCGAAGGCGAATTCCATCGAAGCTGCTTGTTGAACGTGCTAATTAGCGATGACAAATCAGCTGGAGGGTTCTGATTAATTGACTAAAGGTTTCTCTAGAATACGCGCTAGAATAGACGAGTTTTTCGATAGTTTGGATGAACAAACCAGGAAGTTCGAACTATTTCAAGAGCGATCCATGTTCGCGGATTCTCACAAGACTTCTCTCAAGAGGAGATAAGAAGAGGCACAGTTTGTGGCAGACTTTTTTTGATTTTTTTTTTTTTGAAAAGATGTAGGCTCGACCTGCGTGTTCTATTGTCTACCTCGAACTGTGTATGAATCGATTTTGCCGATAGTTCTCTTCCTTCGTATATTCTATGACCGTGTTTACTTTTAAATTATGCATCTCTTTGTTTAACCGTGATCCTCCTTTTATAATGATGAAATAAAAGACTAGTAACGTAATTAAAAGTTACTCTTGAACTTTCAAAGTTTGTAAATTAAAAGCTTTGATTTCGAGAAGATATTAGATGAATTCTTTTCGCAGAGAGTTGTCCTAGCTGTTTATATTATATTTACGCATTACGTATTTTTCAGATATTTTATATAGGAAAAACTGTAGAAAACTAGAAAGTTTTTCGAACCACCTAATAAGTAAAACATATTATTATTATCGCGTTTAAAAATTGTTTGAAGAAAGAATATAATTAAATAAGTATAATTAATATACTTATATATATACTCTCTAACTATACACAACCCTAAAAATACAAAACTTAATCTAATCTAAAAATATATATATTCGAATGTACATATTTATATGTATAAATATGCGCATTGATCAAATCTAACGTAGGTAAAACGTAGATATACGAGAATATTGGCATAGCATTTGAAACAATTTGAGATATAACTAAGGAATAAAATGACTTATTAATGTTTGCGGCAATGGCAAATTTCCTATGGCTATCGCCATGTTTTAGAGCTACCTACTCGTATATCCGCGATCGTAAACGTATTTTATACCGACACTTTATGCACGATTTGCGTCAACTTCCTAGAATAAGTGTGAAAATTTAGAGATGGAAATGTATCAGCCGTAAAGCGTTGAGCAATATTGATCTGCGGAAATTACGACCGTCGTAAAATATTAAACAGCCCCCGCCGACGCCATTTTTCGCAGTTTTTTCTCTTCACTCTTTCGACATCCTCCATCCATAGTCCGAAATAATATTCGGCTAATTACTCAGTACATTGATCTTCTTGAGTTTAAAGGAATTGATATAATGTAATAGAGAAAGTGGGGAGAAAGGGGGAAAGTTTATTTCGTCCTTTTGGACATTTATGTCATTCACGTCGCATTTCTATCGGAGCTATTATTATGGAAGAAAAATTGAAAGAGAATTCGATAATTTTTTTTTTCCATCCCTACAATTGATGAGACAGCGATGCACCCCACAAATCCCATTCTATCCCGCAATCTTTATATCCTAGAAAGTTAATTACTCGGGGCGGCTGATAAGGATCTCAGGATCAGCGGACGACGAGGTCCTCCCGTCTTAGGAAATGGAAGTGTCGAAGGCAGAGAATGTGTGGTAAGAGTCAGCTCTCGAAGCTCTTAAAGTTCTCTCGTTAAAGGACTAAGGAGTGTGGAAAGCGAAGGAGAGGGCGAAAGACGCGGGGGAGAGGAAGAAGAGGGAGAGGCGTCATGAGAGGGAGAAGCTTCTGCGATTTTCTGAAAGGAGAGGACAAGAGGGGGGGAAAACGGAGACCTTGTACGAGGGAGAAAAAGACGAGCTAACCTTTTTACAGCCATTACTGGGGTTAGGGAGTATAATGTCGTTAATTCGACGTTTTCGCGAGCCGACTTCCGTCTCATCCCCATCTCTCTCTCTTTCCCCCCCTCTCTCTCTCTCTCTCTCTCTCTCTTTCTCATTTTCTCTCGTCTCGAAGAGACTATCTCTCTAAGGCCAAAGTTGCTGCAATCCAATTGACCCGACAGGCCATATCCACGTCGTCAACGTGATGCCTCGTCGAGCCGAACTTGTCTTCTTAACCCATTAGCGCCTCGATAACTTCGATAAATTGAACGTGAGCAAGATGTTACATTTCGTGACCAATAAATGCATTTTAGAATCTGCATAAGCATAATTAAAAATAAAAAGACCACTGTTCTCTTAATCTGTCAACGTTTGTTAGACGTGATGATGAAATGCGTGAATTATCATTGAGGTATTTTTAATTTTATAAACAAAAATTAGTTACAAATTAGTCGAAGAACCTATTATTAAAGATATCATTCAAATAAGTCGTTCTATAAAAATAATTATAATTTATTATCTATAATATATATTACTCAAATTTTTCGTTAATTATAATTAGATATAAGTGAGAAAAAGAGATTTCTTTCTTTCAATTATTTCTAAGAACCTCGCTATTTTTGTTTCTTCATTATTCCTTACACAAAAGGTCCATATTTCTGTAAATTTTTAGCGTTGTGTTTTTCGATTGCGATAGTTTTGTATATTTAATATTTTTGAATTCTGAAATATAAATTTGAAGTGCTTCAGTCAATGAGATGCACTAAATTTTTCCGCCACGTCCAAAATGTAAGTATGCAGTTCGTGGATCTCTCCTGTGAATCCCCTTCGCTTGCTCCTGAAAGCGAAGGATTCAATTTAAGGTAATGCTGATCGTCACGCGTGAGGCATTTCCTCTTTCTCAATCGTCGCTGTCTTACTAACCGAGAAAAAGAAGGCGCAGGCGGCGCATAATAATCGCATAAGCCTGACTGGAAATCCAACTGGTTTCCAGAAACTAGGGAGATTTATCATTCCGATTTTCAAACTGCAATTTCGAGGCTCGGAAACGCGAGATGGTCTCTTTTTCGATTTAACGAATAATATTAATATTTTATCAAATGAGATAAATGTGTGTGTGTGTGTGTGATTTTGTTTGTATTGATTTTAATAAAACTTGCCAGATATTGCATTAATAATCAAAATAATTTGACATTTTTATTTCAAATTTTATTGCTAATAAAATATTTGGAGACTGAATTTTGATTATTATTATATGTATATAATTTTTTTAGATTAAACAGATTATAATATTTAAGGTCTTTTGAATTTAATATTTAATATTTGAATACTTTTTTGAATTCTAGAAAATCAAAGGATATAGAGGCACAACTGTAGTTCTCTAGTTTTGATTTATGAATAATCTGTAAGATATAAATGTGTGTGCTTAGATCACGCACAGACACATACACACAAATCAAATCGGGTATCCTCATGTCTTAATCTGGACTTTTACAATGCGAAGTATCAAAGTATATATATATATATATATGTATCTAAAGGTTTCTGCTAAAGGATAAGGTCAGAGTTCGCGAAGTCGCGTCGTGTTCATGTAACAAATTAATTCTCGCCTTTGATCAACGTCACTTTGAAGCCTGATCGGCGTCACTTTGAAGGCTGCACACCGCGACGAGTAGCGAAGCTATTTCTACATATAAGTAATCTGTATAATTGAATAGCCGGGGCTTCCAACTTCTCTTAGTAATCGCTTAGTTGGGAGATTGTTCCGCAAAACAGCACGTGGCTATATCGATCAAAGTTATACGATTAAATTCCGCCGTGCGATCGGCCCGGAATTAACATTAGCATTTAATGCCGATGCCAACGTAATTAAATTAACTATGATCTTTGCGAATCCGAAAGTTTGCGTTTAAAGAAAATCTTTTAACAAATCTTTCTTTTTGCTGAAAAGAAATATCACAAGCTTCTCCTTCATAGAAGCAAATTCATCAAAGGATCAAATCTCATTAGGTATGTGTGTATAATGGCTGAAATATTAAATTCTGTGGCATTCAAAACGTCCAAGTCATCTCATTTTTTTTTTCACTAATCTTACGAAAGACTCGGGAATTTGAGAAATCGACGTACGAGGTGTCGACAAGAATGGCGAACGATCGCACGGACGCGTTATCCGTTAGGTAACAATTTTCGGCATAGTTTAGCCTCGAAGGAGTCTGAGTTGCGAATAACGAGGCCATAAATACAAATGGAAAGGAAATGGGAGTGGAACGGCGCGAACTTCTTCTGCACTTTTTCACCATCCCCCTCTTTCCACCCCTTTTCCCACTTTCATCTCCCTTTCTGCTCCCTTTCGTCTCGTGCCAGTCTGTTTCTTCGCTGCCGACAGCGAGCGACCGATATATCTTGTTTAAAGTTATCGCCTACCTAGTTATCCTGAGACTGATTGCTTCTGCGTTCGCGTTAACTTTCAAATTCCAGAGACACAGTTAGGATTAGGTATAGACAGGTAAAAAAAAAGTTGGAGAATATCCGTGGTATGTCTTTTCTATCTAGGCGCAAGATAGCTGAGAATAATTTACGGAGGTATAGAGCAATCAATAATGAAGATGGAGTAACAAGGTTAGAAAGAGAGCAACTGATTAGCAACGAGATGTCGAAAACACGCATTTGGTTTAAGTTGACGTCTATTAAACCGGCGTAGGGTCAATTTACCCTATTTTAGGTATTTTAGGTATTTCAGATATTTTAATCGAACTGATTGGAACAATCAGGAAAATGAATAAATTAGCGACAAAGAAGCATTACAACTTATAAATGTTTTATTTATAATGCTTCTTTTTAACGGTTTAAAATAAATGTTTTATTCGAGTAAAAATGGCTGAAATGGCTGTATCAGCTTAATAGACATCATTACTGCCATGTGTCGCGATAAAATAAATTTATTCGCTTCACTCTCTACAAAAATAATTATTTCACTACGCACATGTGATATTAATAGCATATATTTGATAAAGCATTTAATTTACTTTACTCGTCGCACACATTAGCACGGTAGTGTGGTAACAAAAAAAAATATAAAAAATTTATATTATCTCTAAAAAAGGATGATCTGCATTAAGAATCAGAATAATAGCGCGAATCAGAGCACTATCGACATCGCCACGGTTTTTGCCGCAATTTTCGTGTCGTGTCGCTTTTACATTGTACATTCCGTGCATTTTTCTTTTTCGCTTACGAAATACCAGGCACTCTAGCTACCACCTGGTTGGCGGAGGAAGGCGGGGTCGTGGCAGGACACTCGAGAGAATTAAAAAGCTTTTGAAGTTCCGGAAGCACGAATTTTTTATTAATGAAAAACTTTCGAATCCACCCTTCGCATACACAATGTCGGCGAGGAAGAGCGCGCGCGTGTTTAAAGTCTCCGGCGGAAAATTCCGCCTCGCCCCAAAGTTGTAAAATTTTTAATGGTCGTCTCTCGCGCGCGCATTCTTACTGGCCATATAACATATTATTAATAATTTGTACAAAAAATTCCATTAACTGCAATCAATCAATCTCAGTCCCGAGACGACGGAATAGAATGCGATATGCGAATATGTGGATCAGTTTTATCGCATTTATATCAAGAGGCGATTGAGATCGATGTACGATGCGCGTGCGGGGTTTAAATTAAAATATATTTCAGATTCCCTTCCCTCCCAACCCTTCACTTTCACTCTAATTTAGTCAAGTATCGTAAGATCTGATGTATGACTTGGACTTGATATTGAGATATTATACGCTATTCAGGAATTTAGAAACACTTTATTGATGCAAAATCAGGTTTATGAAAGGGCTGGCGCAGATATTAGGCGCAACAAACTTAAATTCTTCTCTAATTATTTTGTTTTGTTGTTAAATTGTTCTCTAATTATTTTATTAACCACAATAATTAGAGAAGAATTAAAAACAAGTTTGTGGCGTTTAATACCTGGCTCTTATTCGCCCTTTTCATACTTGATTTTGTATTTATATATCAGAGCCTTCTTAATTTATTATTATACTTTATTGATGCTTAATTAATTCAAACAAATGCCAGTCTTATTCTTTTCTTAACAAATTGAATAATTTTGAACAATTTCACACAGAAAACAATTTCTGAATTTAAACAAAAGCCATCTTCAATTTATATTCTTTTCTCTCTATAATATTTTTTTTCTCCATCTTTCTTTAACATTTTGTGTCGAGCTTACGAATCCTCTCTTTTATCAAAAAGCCCCGTTCCATATCATTGAGATACTTTACGACATGTAACATGGAATTTATAATGATATGAATAATGGGATCTTCGCGTAACCAGTGCGTATTATAATATAAAGAGGAGATTGACAGATAGATGGGACTGAGAATGGGAATTCGCCGTAGTGTGTATTTCGAAAGTCCATCGGCAGGCTAATGCACAAAGTTGATTAAGCTCAACGTGCGGTCAAAATTACACGGCGCTAATTGACGGATGGCTCGCGCCAATCAGTTGCACGAGCAATTATTGTAAGTGGCCAGCTCCCAGGCTGGACTTTAGTCGAGAGCCACTCGCGTTCTCGCGTGTGGAATCAACAATCGTGAAACCGTTTAATCGTTTCCGCTTAATGAGCAACGTGCTCGAACGAAGTCGAAGAGAGCACCGGACTCGTTTTTCGCATTCGCGAACATTGTCGGTACCAATCGAGAAAAAAAAATGTGAAAAATCTCCTTCCTCGCGGTTTTTCCCTCGCAAAAATCATACTTAAACGTCTTTCATCTCTTACGCTTCACATAGATTACACAATCTAATGTGAATCAAAATTCGACAGCTTTGAATCGATGGTTATATGTATGTTTCAATTCTTAATTTAATATAGTTAATTCTGAATATATTGCAACACTTGTATGTGTGTGTATTGTATTATGTATATGATCCCATTCGTATTATACAATTAGTGACGTTTGTGCATTATCCTAGTTTATAGCATATCAATATAACCGGAATTAATAATTTTGTAATAAAATTCTATTTGTTGATTTGATTTATAATTAATAACGCCGATCAGATGTATTTGTATGAAATGCGTGTTTGAATTTGGTGCTAGTTATGATTCATTGTCTATTAAATTCAATATCATGTAACATTATTATGTATGTGTTAAATATATTTTATGTGAAATGTATATAAATCTTATAAATACTTGATACCTTTGTTGATTTGGTAATATTATTTTAATGAAATAATGTGTGAAGAAAAGCTTTCGATTAACGGCCGGCCATTAATTTAAGAATGTGCATTGCAGTGTTGTGGTTTTTTGCATTCTTCTATTAATCGATGAATTTTTTTAAGTATTGGAAGTACATAAATTAAAAATATGCGTTATTAAGAAACATGCCTCATTTTTGCACTATAAATTTTAAGTGTTATAATTCTTTTTTCTTATTTAATCTGTTTTTCGTGAGAAACATGCTTTCATGCATGATAATATATGAAGTGTCACATACTATACTATATAAGAATAAAGAGACATTACAATAACGCACGCTTCTTTAAATTAATCAATCAATTACAAGAATAATCCTCCTCTGAAGTTATTTCTCTAAATATTATTTTAATGCTAAATATAAATATAATATGATTTTTGTCTCGATTATGATTTACTTGTTGGAAACTCTTTTTTACCAGTTTATTTGAATATCTAGCGAAAATTTTGAGTGAAAGACAGTAGAAAATTTCGAACGTTTTATCAAACTTATGTATAAAGTAAATGTAGATCGATTGAGCTAGTTTTTCAATGCGTATATGTTTATACGCAAACTTTTAAGTGACTGTATGCATACCGTTTAGTTCAACTCGGTGCACGCATTCATGCAAATGCATGCCGAAATTTTTCCCATTATACAGTCCGGAGGACCGAATCGAGAGTGTTCCGTGAAAATGGCATTCCAGCCACTCTCTCTCTCTCTCTCTCTCTCTCTCTCTCTCTTTTTCACCCCGTCTCACTCTCTTTACGGCCTGCGCCTTCTCACGCCTCCGACTGCACACCGTTGGGACATTAATTTTTATTACAGTCTTTTTTCATTCGCCCCAACCCGTTCTCCGCCGCGCGGCAGACAACAATAATTACTCCCTCGTGCAATTATAATGATATCTAATGAAACGGCGCCAATGTACTTTCCTGCGAGTCGGCAGAGAGTTTGTTTTAGGTCGTGCGTAATGCAGCTTCGGAATTGAAAATGAGCGGAATTCCGGGACTCTCGTTGCGAATGAATCATTTAATCCATGAGGCCACGGGGGGCAGAGTTTGAAATTATCATAGTTATCGTATGTATAATTATACAATGAATCGTAAGCACGTGTAACTATTACGATATATAATTAACCCTTATGCCAATGAACGGGGCACCCGGGTACCCAAAGCAATTTTAAATGATCAAAATGTGTGGAACTTTTCTCCGCCCCAAACAAAATACAAAGGGCCGGAAACCGACCAAAAAAAAACCTAAAATAATAAATAATTTAAAATGATAAATAATAAATAACTTAAACTATAACGGGAAGGAATGTTCGATGCCTAACAGCTGCTATGAAGAAATTGTCGCGTTGCAATGTGTCAAGAACAGCTGTTGGAATCCATACATTGATGGAAAGGTGAAAAATTGTGCCTTGACAGAAGGTTTAATCTGATGGCCAACATTTTTTACGATCTTCCCAATTTCTTACGCGGCTCCATTCGGATCCTATACGCGAATACGCGAGACATATGTAATTGCTTCCTCTTCGTCGCGATAAATATAAACGGAATTTTCGAGAGGCCGAAGAGAGCTCCATTCTGAAGCGATGCCGCCCAAACGCGCGTGGGCCCACTCGTCACCGTGAAGATTTCCGACAACTCGGACACGCATGAAATCTCGCGGGTGCTGAAATCCGCGAATTTATCGTCGCTGCACGTCGTATCAACCGAGCGCGGCATCGCGCGGCGTGATACGCTGCGTTGGCGCGTCGTCGTGACGTTGCGTGACAAACGACAACGTGGCTGTTACTTCCAGCATACGCGACGCTGTCAGTCTGATGCTAGTAGAGGGTTGCCGAGAGGGAGGAAGGAAAAGGGAGGAAGGAGGAGGAGAGTGCTGTGTGTGGGTGTGCGAGCGACTGGAGGAAAAGGTGACGTCGTCGTCGTCGGAGAGGGAAGAGGAGCTTAGGCGGCTGTATAGAGTATATGATGCGCGGAGAAAAATAGAAGGCGGAAACCATCGATCATGAGTTTTGCCGGCGTCCTTCTCTCTTTTTTTTCCCTTTGTCCCATGTAGATAACGGTATCGAGGAAGTGAGTAGTTGCATTGTAAATAGTAACGCTAGGTAGATAGCTACGTGTAGATAAGATTCGCGATATAGAGAGAGAGATGTGAGATAAGATCACATTTAGCGTGATGATTCTGGAAATCATCCCCTAAAAGAGAAAGGCAGAAGAAGAGAAAGGAAAAGACGGAAAAAGGGTGATATGATGAGAAGAAGAGAAAAAAGAAAAAATGAGAGAGAAAGAGATGAAATGGTAGACACTAAACAGATGGGGATAAAAATACACTTTCATTTAAAATTTAGAAAATGACTATTTGTTGTGACAATCTTTTTTGCACGAGTGCAAAGATAACAAATATTTATAAGCTTAATTATTTATAATGTAATTAATATCTGTTTTTTTTCTTTATATATATGTGTACCTATACACATAAAATACAATTTAATAAAAAGTATTATTCCTAACGTATTTTTTATCAAAATTTTTAACCTGATCTCAAATCAAATTTAACCTAAAACCAAATTTATCTTTCAGCGCACAGAGGATCTTTCTTCTCTTTTCATTATTGAAGATTAAGGATTCTGTGTTATTTCGACGAGAAGATTGGTTACAGTAAAGGATAAAAATGAAAGTTGAGAAAAGAGAAATTTTAGATATCGGGAGCATCGGTCGTTGTTAAACCAGAAGAGGGACGAATAGAGAGAGAGAGAGAGAGAGAGAGAGAGAGAAAGAAAATTGGAGAAAATTGGTAGAAAGCATAGAAGCAACCATCTGGTATCTTAGGGGAGGGTTATCGGTTGGCGGTAGATATCAAACCATTCGTGATTTAGCGAGGGCTCCGAATAAAAGCAAAATGAAGGGAATTGAAATAGCGGGATTCGCAGCATCGGTAGGTAGGTGGAAAGGGACATCAAGGTGTCGATTGGAACCAGAAGGTGAGAGGAAGAGGAGGTAGGAATCCGCGATTAAAGATACTACGATTTCCCAGAGATCTCTGCAGCTATCTTCTTCATTTCTATTAAGTGGCGACTTTTCCGAGGACTCGCAGATTTCACTGATGTACTATTTCGATTCAACATCGAGAGCTCGATAGGTATTTGCGGATTTACTATCCAATTTTATAGAACATCGTAAGACCGCAATACGTGACATGATATTAATCGTAAAGTAGTATTATCTAATCGTGAAATTTTTATTGAACAGATTTTCTCTCTCACTCTCTCTCTCTCTCTCTCTCTCTCTCTCTCTCTCTCTCTCACTTAAGGACATGGATAACTTTGATATAAAACTATCTCCGTTAACCTGACATTCTATTATGCGATTATAGCGTTGCTTGATCCGTTAATTCAATATTTTCGACATATATTTGCAGTATTTTAGAGCAATTAATTAACGATTAATTTTAATACATTTCTTATCTCGTGAAGATGTTAGCGTAATGGCAAATCGATACTCTTTAATTTTTAATATTAATTTTCTTAATGGAAGAAATAAATTAGAGACGAGGATAATAAATTAGCACTGTAATATGTCGTATATCCGAAATTGATTTTTCGAGATGAGAATCATATCAACGGTCATAAAATCCGTATTGTTGGAACTAGAGAGAAATCTGGATATTTTTAAGATAAAAGCTCTGTTAGGTTAGATAATTTAAAGTATCTCGAATTTTAGATCAAAGTTTAGGCGAAAGTTTTATTTGGTCGATTTAATAACCGAAAGTTTTTTACGAGAAAAATGTAGCAACGATCGCCGTGTGGTTCTAATCGGGAAATGGCCTGAATCTTCGTGTGACGTTATCTGTTCCTGACGAAGGATATGAAAAGGATGAGGGTGCGAGAACGCTGCTATTGATCGGTTTACCGACTATCTCCTGACAAAGCGGTTCTTCCAACATCCTTCGTGCGTTTGGTCATGCGTTAATAGATAACATCTCAATAATACCAAAAGATGATTTGCAATGTCATTCTTTCGACAATTATTACCGCATGTCGCGAACATATGTTAGCGTATATCTTTCATAATCCTTGATAGTGTCAGCTAAATCGTGTTTCTGAATTTGATCATATTATTTACTTATCAAATAAATATTCTATCAAATGAACAATTATCATAAATGCTAGAAAAATCTAAGAAAATTGTGAGTGTGTGCGCGTGAAATTAATCGCATAGATCAAAAATTTTCAAGATTAATTGCGATACAAATGTAATTAAAGAAACAAAACTATGATAAAATGATTTAACTGGACTGAATAGAATAAACATCTTTATCCGAATTCAAGTGTTGCACTTTTCTCAGGTCAGACAACGCGAGTTTTCTCTGTATCGTCAGCAAACAACATTTTTGCATTCACCTACATCTTCCATACGCTTTTCATCTCCTTTTTTTTTTCTCTCTACAACGTCCCGGCAGTTGGTATGCATTTGTGTCCGTTTGTGGAAGGACCGGACACAATCTTCTCGTTCCGCTTGAATTTATCGCGATACCCACCCTCGATGTCGTCTATATACGCCTTAAGCTCACTCCCGATAGAGGGGTGGTTTTAGTTTCGATCTCGCTCGTTTCTCCGGGGACCCGCGGTCCATTACTCTCGGCATTCTCGCGGCGGGATAAATATTATGAAGACAAAAGATTCCGGCTTCCTGGTAAAATATAGCGGCGACCTCGGCCCGCGCGGAAGCTTACAAGAAGGGCCGCATGATAAATCCGCGCCCCTGTCCGACACTACCTTTGCGCTACCCCCGCGATAATGTCCCTTCGCAATTATTTATGGCGTGACATAGGCTAGCCGCCCGACAAAATGGCCTCCCCGTACGCTAGAATATTCCTAATTTAACTATTAGTAAAGTGTCACAGTGTTGCGATTTTTCCCTTCAGAAGGGAGAAAGATTATTCCGGAATTGCGCGTTTCTCCGAGTGGATTAAACTAGCATATACGTTAATAAATTATTTTATAATTTATCAATTATAACTTATATAAATTTATTAAATATTATCTAATTATCTATTATGAATTATCTTAATAAATTATCTTATTAAAAAAAGAAAGAGTTCACGCGTCTGTTTAAAAAACTGTTTGAAACAGAAAGAGACTGTAACAAACAAGTCAAATAGGAAGCATATAAATTTTTATATAAACTTTTTTCATTATTTTTGTATCTTCCACTTACTGTTGAATCTTATATATATTATAAAACACCCTGTATGTTACAAAATTTTCTAAAACGCGCATATCGATAAACTTGTTTTTTGATAATAAAATTGATTTAAGGAATCGACGATATTTATCGTCAGCTCTTACTCTTGCCTTTTTACCGGCCTCTTTTCTACGGTTGTTTTCTTCACGTCTAAATAAAATAGCGCCAAAAGAACATATACGGTGCGGCGTCTCTTTCTCTCCTTCTCTCTCTGCTTTTCTCTGCGACTGCTTTAGGAAGTGACCTCTTTAAGAGTCGAACTGAGATCGGTACACAACGCCCGAGCTCTCTTTCGCGCTTTTCTCCCTTTTTCTCAGACTACTATTTCTCTTTCTTTAAGGTACACTAAACGCTCTCACGCGTCCGACGGCATTTGGGAAAATTTTCGTTATTCTGCCGAGTGGAAGCACACCGTGGGTCGTCGCTGAACGAAGGTACTTGGCAAGGCCCCGGGGCGACTATGCACAGTTAATTGGGACCCTCGCGAACTTTGCGCAAAGTCGAGTCACGAATTACTATCGGCGAAGTTTCGCTCCTTCTCTCCTTATTCCGCGAACGTCTTCTCTCTCCTTCTGCACGGCCGATTGCGCTCGCAGGAAGTCGACGAGAAAGTCGGGGCAAAGAGAGTTTTCGTTCACGCGACGATAATTTCGAGTTGGATTCAAGGTTGCGTAATGATAAGCAACGTCCTATAAAGGCGGAGGTTCAGTTAGGATGTCTCGGAATTGGAACAAACGACGTCGTTGATCTTTCCCTCTCATATAGACTGTTAGTTTTCTAATATTAACACAAGTCGTAAAACAACTGGTATCGATAATTTCAGAATTAGGCATAGGAGATTGTTTAAATTTATAGATATTGAGGACAAATTAATTGTCCTCAAATTTTGTATGAATGTGAAAAGGATAATAGATAAATAGATATCGGGATTCAATGAAAGCAGATTACGCTTTATTGCTACATCGGCATCACTGCAGGTTGATAACGATATAATTATGATATTGACATCAATTAAAGCACTTGAAATAATTCGAATGGCATAATTCCGAAACACAGATACGTTATTTCACCCTTGTTGTGTCATGCTGGGCTAATCCTCTCTATAGAAAAAGTTGTTCAATATTGATCCGTTCGAATCAGAATTTTAAGACAGAAATTTTATTTACTTCTTGAAATTTTGAGTGTTGAAAAGTTGCGCCAACGTCAAAGCATAATTCGATTTTTGCCTTGTTTGAAAATATCTCTCTAATCATCTGAGGCAAAATCTACAGAATTTCGTACTTTCAGCTATTAGTGAAGTTTGCAAGAACACGCGCGATTAAACAATTATTATTCGATTCTCCGAACACGTTACGCTCGATCGAGTCGCATCTCGCGCTGTCGAATTTCACTTCCACGATCGCGAAAACTCCGAAACTTGCTAGAGATTTTCATTGGAAAATATATTCGTTCAATTCCGATAAGGAAAGATTAATCACAAGATTTTTCACAGAGGCTACTATTTTATTATCATTAAATGGATTCTCTCTTTGGAATATTATGTTTTAATTAATAAAAAAACTTTTTTTAAAAAAAGATAACAAATCAAGTACCAAGTAAGTAAGTGAATAGTGTATAGAATTAAAATAAGATTAGGTTATTTTTACTTTGAAAATAATTTTCTTTTTCCTTTAATTACTACGTATGTACGAGTAGCATTTTAAGGAGAAAACGAGTTTAAAAAAATGTAAAAAATTTAAATCTTAATATAAAATTTTATTTTTAGATGCACGTATAAATAAAAGAAATTTTGCTACAAGTCAAAATTGATTCGGAATTGATTCCGCCATGCGCGCGATGTCAAGTCATTCGTTCTCAATTGCAATTTGAGTACCAAGTCGAATTCAAGGAGTTCTCTTGCCGGAGTGCGTAGGAGTCAAAGATCCTATAACTTGGAAATCTACGATTTGAACGTCTCAGCTGACTAAAATCTCCGCGAGATTATCAAGGATTTCAAGTCTTCAGCGAGGATAGCAGGAATTCCATATTTACTTAATCGGGTCATCGCCGGAAAAGAGGAGGGATGGAAATTCGGTTGGGCTTTCCGTGAAATAACGTTCTCTCGAGGATCTTTCGATGCAAATCGGAGACATCTTTCCGTATGCTGGCTTCCGCTCTTAATCTCCATCTTTCATCCATCACCTGCCACCCATCATTTCTCGAGACCGGCGTCAGGAGAGAACCGATGGAGGTGAAGAGACGATTTTCTCTGATGTGTGAGTAGTTTGGGAGATTTGTGCAGGTTTGAAAAAAGAAGGATTTCGAGCAGGAGACGAAAAATCGAAAATGACGCGGGGGAAATTTCTTCTATATATACAAGGTGACCTATTTTAATCATTCCACACGATTATCTCTGAAAATATTAGTCGTCGTAGTTATATGATCGTAGCTGACGCAGGCTGGAACGTCTTGATGACGTAATTACTTAATTGAGAATTGTAATTGAGAGAGAGAGAGAGAGAGAGAGACAAGTAGAAAGTTTATTCCCGATTGATCGTTCGATATTGAGCGCAATTTATCTCAATCTCACTTCTCTTTAGTAAATTTATTTTTAAAAAGATTATGCAAAAAAATTGTGCATTTTGTTAATAAATTTTCTGTGATATTTCAACGTATTTTACGTTGTTGCAGCTTGTGTCATGTGTCACTTCGGTGCAACGATGTAATTTAATACATGCTTTTATATCTTAACGTGCTTAGGACATCTTGTTTCTCGGTCGGAAGTACGAATTTTATTAGAAGAACACAGTGTTCAAAGCTCGTCGTTAGTTAGGTTCTAAGCCACTCGTATTAGTACTGTCCTGGTCTTTGTAATAAAAAAATTGTAAAGGGATTTCTCTCTTATTCCCCTACCTCATGATTACTTGTTATAGAAGTAAAGCGACTGTGAATAATTGTTTTTCCTACGCAAAAATAGTCGGTCGAGAAAGATCAGTTAGTCCAGGCAGGTTCTGTTATGGGACTACACAGCGTATAGAAACAACCACTTGAGTGATGAACCTCTAAATAGAAACCGCTTGATGGACTTTTCCGACTTCCTTTCCCGACATTCTTCGTATTCCAGCTATCGAGAGGTAAAAAGCTCCGAAGAACGAAAAACAATGGTTTTTAACTCCGACGCAGGATTAAAGCGAAGCTCTAGTAACATAGGAGACCCCCGTAAAAAGAAAACGCACAACTTTTTCAAGAATTCTAGAAAATGGACAGGAAATTTAAGTTCGCTCTTCTAGGGGTAACGAAAAGGGAAAATTATATTTTCATATATCGAAATCGAGGAGAGAAATGAGGAGAGTCACGTATATCGAAAAGTATAAATCGTTCGACGTGACGTGAACGAGTTGAAAATCTCACGGGAAGAAGCGAAAAGTCGAGGAAGAAAAAAAGCTGCGATAAGAAGGGCGGGAGGAGTTAATATTACTCAAAGGAGATATCTTCGGACTATTAATTGTCTTCCGGGGGAAAAAACTGGAAAGTTTCGACGCTTTTGTCGTTTGCTTCCTGCAAAGCAACTGAGAAAAGAGAGAGGGTTAACTTCTCGCGACAGAGCTTATCGAAAGCTCGTAATGTTCCGAGTTTGTTGACAATTTCTGATTCTCTCTATCGTCTCTCTATTGTCGTTATTAACTAGCGATGGGATTAAGTATCTTGCAAGTAGGTTCGAATTTGTTTGCATTTTTTCGAACTCTCTAGGATAATATCGAACAAAAATAGTACTTTCAAGTAAACTCGAACCCTCGAACCTATCTCGTTCAAGCCCTTATATAAGATTCTATATAAGTATTATTAATAGTTTTATATAAGTATTATTATAAGTATTATTCTATATAAGTATTATTTCGAACCTTGCAGATACTAAATCTAAAATTCGAATATAACTGTTCTAGATTCGATTACTACACAAGTGCAATATATGAAATATTATTTCTTATGAGTATTATTTGAATCCTAGAAAATGAAATTTGATTATTGGATTCGACTCGGATGTTTAAGTACATATTGAATTTGGTTTATCTCAATCTCTATTATTAACGCACATTTTGCAGCCAACATTTTCAAACGTCATTCTCAGAATTAACTGGCGAATCTCTGGATTGATTTTTTTGTCTATTTAAATAATCCGCGTTTCTCTTAATGATCATTTTTACTTGCATGTTACAGCGGATTCGAGCCGTGATAAACGTTTACGTCTGAAGAGTGAAAGACGATCAAAATTTTATCGCGGAATAATTTCCACTTTATTTTATAATCGCGATGAAAAGCATTTATGAAGGGCATGTCTGGATGAAAGAAGCTGCGGTTGGATTTTGACACTTTTCATATAGCGCAATAATCTAGTATATAATTTAGAATGTCAAATAAATTATGCATTAAAATTTTCGACGTATTTCTGCAAAATAAAAATAAGTGTTTAAATTAGATGAGATTATTATTTAAAAAAAAAAGTTATCTTATCACACGTTACGTTTCCGGGAGTTTCCTGTACGTGAGATTCGAGATCATCAAGCCAGCAGAATTCTTACATCACATACTTCCTAATTCCGGCATTTTCGCAGTTTCGGTCAAGAAGACGCAGTATGTTCTAGTTAAGTCGATACAAAAGTGGCCCATCGAAAATGTAATGGCGGATTCCCGTGGGCGATACTCGACCTAATTCATCAATCAACAGTAAGGGTGAGTTTGTGACCGGAAAGTACCATGAAACGAAAAATAGATTGCCAGAGATAATTTCGAAACAGAAGGAAATGTTATTTATAGAGGGTTTTCCGTGATACTCATTATAGCCGATACTTTTTTTAGTCTCTTCAAGATCAAAGATGTAGAAAGATATTTATTTTCTATTGCTTATTTGCATTCGCAATCGACGACTTAGCATAATACCTTTCAAAGACTAATAAAATTTATATAAATTCCGGAATAGAGAGAGAAAAAGAGAGAGAGATTTTTCCCAAAATCTATCAAATTCCTATCGAAATAATCTACATGGCAGAATTTTTTCATCGTCGGCTGAATTATACAATGAAGAACACCTATCTACTTGTATTTACATATGCATAAGCACATATAACGTCACGATTTCGAATTGGAATGAGTTATAATAGCGTGCAATAGTGTTTATGCGAATACAGAGTTAGAAAAGTGAATTGATAGGCGGGTCAGTTTTTCGCGAACACCACATTCGGATGATAAATTCTTCTTACGATCTTCTACGCGAGCAGTCTCTCCTGAAAAGAGGAATGGCTCTTTCGTCATTTCTCTCTCCTTTTTTTTATCCCTAGTGCTTCTTCTCCTATTTTGAGATAGCGTCCTCTGTTTTTAGTTTTTTTTTTCTCCGACATCCCTTGGTGAAGAGTAACGACAGTCCTCTGGTTGAATCGCGATTATGATGAATGGATTCTTAAAAGCGCGCCACTACTTAATAGTTAGAAAAGAGGGTAAACAATATCGGGTGGAGAAGGCAAAGGGAGAGATGAATATTTTTTGCAATAGCTTCTTTAATATTTTTTTTCTGTAGAACTAATAATCTAATTATGATATCTTAGCAAAATAGCAATATTGAGTTATATGGTATTGTTATTATTATTATTTAAATAATTAAAAAAAAATAAATTTTATTAAATTTTAAAATTCTTTACGCCATTGCGCATGTGTGACAATTATGATAGCTTAAAAAATCTTTTATACACATACACTCAGAAAAGATGTAATGTTTAATTATGAATAGAATATTTCTTCCGAAACGCGTAGCGATAATGTAATAAAGAGTGACACTTCATCGGCGAAAAACTTGTTACTCGAATTTTTCATCGCCAAAAACCTGGTAAAAGCTTAGGGAGAATTTAGTCGCGCCACGAAAGACGGCCTTCTCTTTACTTTAGTCGTATATAGAGAGAGATATATGCTTTCATATTTCTTTCCCCTTTTTTACGGTCTCATGTCGCTAGTAGCATATTATATAGACGCGGAATTGTCGATGAGGTTGGGAGCAAGGGTGAAATCATTACTAGCGCGCGCGCACTTCTCGTATATAAGTGTAGGTAGAGGTAATTTTGCGAAGAGTAGAAAGACTTGAGAATATTGGAAAAGTTAGGAGAAAGGTAAGAGAAGAGGCGAGGGGGGAGCACAACCCCTTTTTCCCTTCCGACAACAGAATGCATACGGAATGGGATGCGCGCGCGCGCGCGCGTCAAAAGAAGTTCTGTGTCGCAGCTTCGTGTCGTGTGGAAAAACGTAAACAATTCTTACGTGTCGCATGGACGAGATGAACTAATCAGACTTTTCAAGGAGAGTTGAAATTGAATACGTACAATTGACACAGATCGTTCCCAATAACGCGGAACTAGTTTCGACGTTTACTCAAGATCTTCCTCATCTCGGAAAGTTGCAGCTCAGAATGGAGGTCTGAAACTATCTAGTTTCCGAGTGAGTTTTTGAGAATACTATGTGTGTGAGTGATGTACTTGGAATATTTTGTATAACACAAACGTTCGTGCCTAACGTTTCGTACTGTCTCAAACATCTTTATTCAGATTTCCTTCCAAAAGTACGAGGCAATAATTTACCTTTTTTTTAAATTTTATTTTTATACGCGATTGAATTTTTTTTCGAATTTTTCGAAGCAAATGCATTTCGATTATTTATAGCCAATGCGATAATCTTGTTATTTAGAAATCAGGTAAATCAGGTTATAAGTAATACGTGTTTTTACAAAATGTGAAATATGAGAAAAGTAAAATCACGATTTAAAAATTTGGCGAAGATTTTTTGAAAAGTGTCGATATGAAATAATAATAGAGAAGATTTCTTTATCTTTCGTGGTTCTGTTATTTCCGATTCATCGCCAGTATACATGCGATCAATGTTTACTTTCGATGAAACAATTCACTCTCTCTCTCTCTCTCTCTCTCTCTCTCTCTTCTTCTTTTCATTCATCCCTCCGGGCTTCTTTTTGCACGTAACGCGGCTGCTAACATATGCATGGAAAGTTACTTCACTTGCGAGGCCCTATAACATCCGGTGACAAAATGGTATGGAAAGGGCGGTTCTTTGCGTTCGTGCTGCCACTTCCTGAATAGGCTATTGGAGGGATTCTAAAGGGCGCTTGTTTATTTTTTTTTCTTTTTTGTATGGACACCAATGTGTCGCGCGAATATGCGAGAGAGCGTTTAGAAAAGATGAGATGTACATCCTCGCTACATATACAACAAATATAATCGTGTCGGCATAAGAAAAAATATTGTATAAGTCATTGCTCTCACAAGAATCTCCATTGACATAATAATTGAAAAGTTTCAAGAGTTGAAAGAAAAATTCTTTCAACATATTTCAAAATTCTCTCAGATCTCTACTCTACGTACATACAAGTGCTCTCTAAATCGTAATATAACTAGCGAGAAGGTAACACTTCAGTAAAAGGTGTATCATTTTTTTTCAGAAATAATATGCTTTAAATAAAAAATAGTTAAAATAAAATAAAATTCTTTTACAATTTATTTCAGGTATATTTTACTTTAACCGATTTTTATTTAAGTAGGAGGCAGTTCTCTTTTTGTATTTTTCTAATATGTGTGTATTATATAATTTGAAAGAAATAATTTTTCAGATCAGACATCTTATATTAAAAAAAATGGTGAATAAAATTATTAATATTCCTAATCGATTTTTATTTAAGAGCGGAGAATATTTCTTAGGACCCACGAACGGATCGTTTATTTGTGCCCTATGGTAGGGTGCGAAACGGGACGGCCAAACCAGAGATTTCTCTCAGAGCCGCATCGTGTTTGCCTGTGAGTTTAATCGTTTTCATCCCCTCCGGAATCGTTCTCGATCGGCCTTGCCTTTTGCGGTTTGCGAGAGCCCGCAATTTTGTTCGTCGCCACCCTCTCGCTCCCTGACCCTTTTCAGCCCATCCCTTCGTCCTCGCTCTTCCAACTCTCTCGCACCGATATACCACCCTTTTCTCTCTACTTCCTGACGCTACGGTCTAATTTAAAGCTCTGCATTGTCGCGAGCCCATTCTCACTGTATGCACTCGCTACGCCGGAATAAGGGACGCCGTCGAGAATGGCGGTGGAGAGGATAGGGCGAGAGGTTGATTGTCGTCTAGCAAGGAAGAAAGGACGAAGAGCAGACAGAGGTCGGAAGAGAGGCGGGGAGCTTTTCAACAAAGTTGGGGCTGAAAGTTTTTAAAGAGTGTCAACGCGGGACGCGCGGTATCCTTTTTCTTCATGCCTTTTCCCCTCTGTTCTTATCGTTGCGTCTTACAGGCCTCTCTCGAAGCGCCAAGCGAAAGGATACTCCCTATAAAAGTCCCCGCACCTGGCGCTTTGTATTTAGAAAGGCGACACTGGGGCTAAAATAGCGGGACCGTGTTTGAAAACGTAAAAAGAAAAATAATAGTATGCGTAAGGTCATCAGCATTCCTCTCAATCCTCTTATTTAATTTAATTCTTATATATATAATTATGGATATACATGCTCTCGCAGATTATTTTTTGGTCGAGAAGCAATAAATATTAGAACCAACTTAGTCTATTTTGTTGATAAATGAGATGTTGGTACTATTAAATCCTATATACACAAGATGTCCAATTATAATCACACAGTAAAGTTAATTAAATCTTAGAAAAAGTTAAAGAGAAAGAAAAAGTTTAAAGTTACCTTGGAAACTATAAATTATGTATTTTTTTATACATTATTTTATATAAAATAAAAAAATAATTAAGCACTCACTGATACGATGCGCAACGGCGGAGTTGTAGTACACAACATTGATCTAAATATAAATATATCCACATTATGTACATAAAGCAGTGTCAAAAATAAATCACATTTCAAAAAAATAATTATTGCAGGCAATTCAACTTTTCATTCGTCCTTTAAACAGGATTTTAATAAAAAGTTACAAAATTTTCCCGAAGCAAAGATTTTTTTGCATTAATTTTTACAAAATATGAGATTTGAATAATTTTAAATAATATCAAAATACTTTATATCTTTGTGTAAAAATATTATTTATTATAAATATTTTATTAAATATTTTAAATATTTTAAAATAGAATATAAAATATTTTATATATACATTACATAATGATGTAAAATGAACCACTACCGCGAAGATAAACAAGCAATGGATTTTTACACATAACAAATAAAATATTAAATAAATTAAATAAATTATTCACCTCACGGTTGCTCCGCCCGATGCTACGAGCCTTTTTCTCTTCTTCCCTCTCTCTTGTTCATCTTTTGCCGCTTCTTCATGGCACATTCACTCGCGAAAACACAATTACGACCGCACACGTGCTAATCAGCAAAATACTATAATCGCGCGGCACTTTACGAGACACTCCCGACATTAATCATACCGCGACACGTACTTTATCATATTGCGATGAGAAAACAACGCGAAAACTATACGTCGCAAGAAACTACGATTCTTTCACTCGAAAACCGCACGGCAGATTCACGCATCACACTTGCCGCAGCAATACTATCTTTAACCTTGATAATTAGTATACGTTCGTATTTCAAGTTAATTTTAATAATATCTTGAATTATATCATATTAATGAAATAATGTATCAGCTAGAATGAAAAATAAGTATCCGCAAAATTTAATATTCGAAAATATGTATCATTGTTTTATCGATTAGCAATACAGACTTCGATTAAGTGAAAGAATCGTAGTTTTTTGCGACGTATATAGCTTTCGCGTTTTCTCATCCCAATATGATAAAGTGTGTATCGCGGTATGATTAATGTCGGGAGTTTCGTGTAAAGTGCCGCGCGATTATAGTATTTTGCTGATTAGCACGTGTGCGGTTGTAATTACTTGTGTTTTCGCGAATAAGCCATGAAGAAGAGGCGAAAGATGAACAGAACAGGAGGAGGAAGAGGAGAAAGCTCAGGCGACGGCGGAGTAATCGCGCGTGAGGTGAATAATTTATTTAAATTATTTAATTTTTTATTTGTTATGTGTGTAAAAATTAATTGTACGTTTATTTTTTCGATCCATTTGTACGGTCTATTTTACATCATTGTGTGTAATGCATATAAAATATTTTACATTTTATTTTGAAAAATATACTTCGAATATTTAATAGAAAGATATTTATACTAATTATAATATTTTCATATAGATGCACATTTAAAGTATTTTGACATTATTTAAGATTTATAATTATTTAGATACTTATATAAAAATTAAATCTTTATTGTTTATATTTTAAAAAAAAGTTAGTATCAAAGAAAATCCTTTTGCTGTGAATGATTTATCTTTTCATTAAATATATTTATAATGGATGGATAAAAGTTTAATTGCCTGGAATAATTATTTATTTGAAATATGAATTGCCTTGGACACTGCTTTATATATATATATTCGATATATTTGTATTTTACAGATCAACGTTGTGTACTACGATTCCATCGTTGCGCATCGTATCGGTGAGTATTAATTTTTTTTATTCTCGTGATAATATGGATTTGTTAAAATTATATTGTAAAATGATGACAGATGCGGCTTTAAAATATTCTATATTAGTTCACCTTACAATTTCTTTATTAATCTCTAAATAATGCTCCGATTTCACAATTATCTTGAAAAACTTTCTTTTTTAAACATATTTTTACAAGCGTTAGCAATGATTTT
The DNA here is from genome assembly GCA_963971435.1 of Lasius platythorax. Classification (NCBI taxonomy): domain Eukaryota; kingdom Metazoa; phylum Arthropoda; class Insecta; order Hymenoptera; family Formicidae; genus Lasius; species Lasius platythorax. The sequence continues at coordinate 3,741,409 of OZ020549.1, forward strand.
CTGGAGTCCGTCGATCGCGATAAATTATATTTTTGATAAAATTCCAAAAGAATCTGCATGAATGAAATCAAGAGATCTTGTTGGTTGCACGACTAAACATCTTTTATGATAATAATATATTGTCTGAATTTGTTGCTCTCGAAATATACCAAATTCGGAACTGGTATATTTCGAAAGCAATAAATTAAGACAATATATTTGTGCCAAATTTAAGCGAGCAACAAATTCTTTTCTAAAAGTTTACTCTTGTAAGTTTGCACGCTGTGCGATTTTCCGTCGTTATTTAAACTTGTTTTGCAAGCAACAAATTGGATATTTCGAGAGCAACAAATTAGCAACAAATTCTTTTATTATATTATGTACAATTTTGTTGCTATATCTATATTGTTCCGCTAACTTAATCTTCCTTTAGCGGAACATCATTTTTTTTAAAAAACTTACAGAGCAACAAATTTTTTTCTTTGGCAACTTTTTAGCAACAAATGAGCAACAAATAAAAATATTAATTAGAATTGATTCTGCTCATTTTGTTCCGCTAACTTATAAGACGTAGAAAAATAATATTATGTGTTTCTTTCTAAATGAATAAATTTAATCTAAATAGACAATCTCGAATAAAAAATATCTGAAATTGTAGAAACTCTTGGGAAATTATCAACTACCTCGTTTTGTCAAATTTCTATATTTTTCGTGCAGATATCCGTTTTTGTTCGTTCCCATTTAAGAGAAGAGAAAGGGAAAGTTCGCGTTATAGTGGGCGATTACGGTTTACGGTGACGATTAACGTTATTGTCGTTATTAATACGGCTTATTCGCGGTACTTACTGTTCGCGGAAACTTTCCGCACGAGCAAGCCTAATCTTAGCTGTTACGAAAACCTCGTTTGGGTGGCTTAGGCTAACCCTAATTCGGTGTTAAACCTAGGTTGACGAAGAATCCGCCAAATAAACCGACCAATAAACCGCTCTGCCGATAAAGGAAACGATGCTGAACAATGGATCATCCTTACACGTGAAGTGAAAGGATCTTGTCTCCTTTATTCCAAGCGATTTTAATAATAACAAAAGTACAAGATAAATATAAAAATTAAGATTATAAATAGATTAACAATTAACATTTTTTGTTTATAATTAAAATAATTGAAATAAGTAAAATAAGTGTTTCCTCGAAAAAAAAAAGACATAGATAAAGTCAATATCGCGACGTCTATTTAACTCGTCAGTGCATTTTATACAATTGAAAAAATTCAAAAGTGAGAGACGAACGAAAATCTCGAGATCGAGTGAATTCTTATTTTTCCTGATGAAACGAGACATTGGAAAAATAGGAGGCGGACTTGGAGAAGAGAGAAAGAGCGACGGAGGGAAGGGATGCAATAGCCGGCGCAAGAGTCGTACGATTAAATTGAAATTAGTTGCGGAACTTTCTAATTGCATATTCGATAGTGGCGTCGGTGGAGGGGGTTGGAAGCGGTAACGCTACAATTTATCCGAGTCCTGTCTCTCTGTTTTTCTCCGCTCCTTTTTCTCCCCTTCCAGGGATGAAAATCCAGGACCGCGTCTTGGCGCGTTCCGCCTTACAAATTCAGTACTCTGGAAGTGCGCTTATTATTATTGAGCGCCGGATTAACTTCTTGTGGATCTTCTCTGGTCCGATCTTCAGGTACAAGCTCAAGTTCGCCCGTTGTTTTCCATGGTACGAATCAGGTTTGAGATGGTGAGAATAGGACGGTTATGTTCTATTCACGCGAGTCATGTTTAGTTTTGCTGAAAATTATCTGACACTGACAAGAGGATCTAGCGCGGAAGATTGCGCAAGAAAAACAACACGAGAAACATTTCTTATTCTCTAAATATAATGTTTATTTTATATATATATATATATATATATATATATAATTATTTGTACATATATATATATATATATATATATACAGGGTGTTTGGTAATAATCGCCCCGCCTATTAGCCGATCTTTTAAAATTAATTTCTTATTAATTATTGCGAAGATCGCAAAACAAACTTTCCTACTCGATTTAATCTGCTCTACTTGCATACGAGAGATCGTCGATTATTATATACCGGATACCCTGTATATACTGTTACATATATTACATATATTGTATTACATATATTGTAATATCTCGTGAAAAGAGATCAGATTTTTCTTTCAGTAAATAAAAATTCGAGTTCGAGAGGATGTAACATTAAATAGAGAATATGAATATAAACAGTAGAAGCATCTCTCTCTCTTTCCCTCTTTTTTGTATTATCAGCTGCATCATTGTCATTAAGCGTGACAAGCGTTTCGCAGCTTGGGAACAGATTAGTGAAGCCTGTCGTAGTGTCGGGATTTGACCATTGAGGTGGGATTACTAGCGCTGGTAACCATTCGAGGCGAATCCGGTTTTAAGCGCGTTACACAATTAGAGCTGAGAGTGGCCTCACGATCGAGTTAGTGAGGGCTTGTCTGCAGCTTTTTATATATATATATATATGTACTTATTAACGATAATAAGAACGAAGTGAAATTTCCTGTCATCTTCAAGAAATTGCCGTTAGAGCCGGGATCGTTCAAGATAATTGAGGGAGCAATGAGAATGGCATAATTGGACAAGTGGTCTGAAGGATTATAAATAGACTATACGCTGCAATAATGATCTTAAGTGAGTTACAGTCTGAGAGAAAAGCAGGAATGTTTACTGCAACTGTTATACACCAAAATTATGCAAAGCGCTTGTAGCTACTATGCAAAAAAAAAAAAAAAAAAAATTACGTGTAAACTTTTATCTATTTTTACTCTTGTCTATTCTTTTTCTATCGATATATAAGAAGAAGAGCAGACGGACAAGTTAATAATCAAGAGATGCGGTAGTGTTGCCAAGTACATAAAAGTATCGACAGGTCGGCTGTGGTCGATGTTCATTGTCATTGTCTATCGTCGAGCAGACTTCTTTTTATCCGGAAATTTTATGTGAGTCGTATTTTTAAAAGTATCTCAGAAACTAATGCCATTATAAAAAATCCAACGACACTTTTATTAATGTCGGGACGATCCTTTGAGTGTGATTATTTTTGGAATTAAAATTGGTAGGCTCGATCCTGAGATCTCTCGAAATATAAAGTGTTCAAAGTTTCAAAATATTACGACTTCTCAAATAGAAATCTTAAACTCGTTTTATGCTATTTAGAATTTACACACACATGACATTTTTTTCCAAACTCTATACGTCGTATAAAATGTGTTTTATGAATTATAGGAATCTTGAATTACTCATAGTTGATTTATAAATCGATAGCATATAATCAACTACTAAATTCTTTGCATTTCTTTAAATTTTTACAGTATTTATATTTTAAAACTTTTATTTGTTGCATATAAGTTTTGGATACTTCTTTATATACTTGGCGTGCACTTTTTACTTTCTTCTTTTAAAGATTATATATTCCTAAAAATATTTTATAAAATAATTAATTATGTGAGAGAGCAATTTTTTTATATAACAAAAAAATTATACAGATTAGTATATTATTTTAATAATATTAATCTGATTATTAGACTTGTAAATTTTTCTTTAATATTCTTTATATTTAATATTAATCAAATGATTTGAATTCATACCTTTATAATTTACTCTCTCGTTTTGAAGATATAAATTTATTTTAAAAACTTTGACAAAAAAAGAAATCTGTCTTCCTGATGAAATCTTAATTATGTCATCCTGGAAAATCCCTTGAATGCATCCACCGTAAGAATGAAACGAACTATTCTTGGCACATTATTTAATATCATTTCGCTCTTATAAAGCAAAGAGATTCCTGGTGTGATGGGATTGCGCTTCGTTACTCGAAAGGGTCGGAAGTGGCCGTAATAAATTTGTCCCAATGTTTTATACGTTTCCCCGCGTTGTTTCTCGAGTAAACATTTTAATCCTCAATTTTTCTCCGACGCCCTGTCCCACGTCCCACGGCGCCGGTCGCTGCGCGAGAAAGCTCCAGAATGTTCCTTTTCACGGACCCAAATGTATTTAGCGCTTTTGCACTTTGTTCCGCGAGAAAAGCTCCTTTCCTTTCAGAGGAAAACTACTCGCCGGCCGCCGCCTCTCTCGCCTGTCTCTCTCTCTCGGCTGACAAAGTCGCAGCTGTGACAATCAAGCAATTCCATTTGCCCGAGCGATTGCTTATTTTCTCTTGCCGACGGTGCGTTAACGGCCGATTCCGTAAAATGCGATAATGCGAATTTGATTTAACAGATTTCCTCCAGTTTCTTCCCTTCTTATCCCATTTTACGCGAAATGTACAAAAACTCCCGAACAAGTACTTCCTTGTCTATTGTGTATTGATTGGCGATTTCGTAAATACGTGTAAATTGGGATGTTTCTTTCAATTTTTTTAGATACTTGTATTGTTGGAAATAACTAGTAATACTTTGATGAGAATAGGTTTTTTTTCTTTACAAAATGTATATGCACACACGCAATAGTTTAAAAAAAGTATTACACTCGTTTGTATATTTTATTATTTCTTAATAATTTTTATGTAATTAATTTTACATTATTTATATTATTTATAATTAATTTTATATTTATTATTTTATTAATATAATTAAATTTAATATATTTTAATAATTCATGTAATCACATTGGTATTTATACATAGATATCTAACCCCGCGGTTTTCCTTAAACATCGGATGATGATTATAATCGGGTTTGTGTACACACTATTTCAAAGTCTCCTTTTATCTTGATATCTTGAATTTCAAGATGCTGTACTTATGCCTTAAGAGATGCATGAAAGACGCATGAATCCAAACCGGCAATCCCAGAAAACCGTTGTAAGCACTCAAGAGAATATGAAAACGAGCAGCGAGAGAGCGAGCGTCCACGTTTACTCGGTTTCTCGCCGCTCTCATATAATTTAAAGCTACGCGAGCACGGATAAGCCCGTTTTATTTTGCTTTTACTACCGCTTTACTTTCGTATTCTCGGCCCGCCGGCTTTCGCGCAACCACCGGGTATACTTTAGTTGATCTTGCAAACTTAGTAGTTTCTTCTCGGCCGCCCGCGACGCCTCGGCTATGCGTATCGCAACGTCAGCGTCTTGAACTTTTTTTTTTTCCTCTCCGCAATTAACAACAATTACCTTCGATTCTTATTACGTCGATAATGAGAGATTCACGACGTGTGCGTAGAAATAAAGAGATTAGAAGTTTCGTAATTGAGAGATATTTGTTTGACATGACACGCGGACAATATGTCTCTTGGATTCTCGCATCATCATACTTTTCCTTAGATTAAAAGAGTAATTTTAACCCTTCTGTCAATGTAAAATTTTTCACCTTTCCATCAATGAACGGGTACCCGGGTACCCGTTCATTGAAAGAAGCGTTAAAGCACGAGCGTGGAACGTGATGAAATAATGCGCCGTAATTAAGAAAGGATCGACCGGAGCCTCCTTTAGTGTAAGGCAAAGATGCCTCGCACTCCGGAGGCTTGGATAAATAACAAACACACCTCTCTGGAATTTCCTGATGAGAAGCGAGCGATGGGGGAGGAGATTCGGGGGGGAGAAGGCTGGGGGAAGGATTTGAAGTGTGTTCTCGCGCCGCAGCAAGTCGCATGTCGGCCTCGTAATTCTAGCCGGATAAAGTGGATAAGCTGTCGGTCGGGGGCTCAAACGAAAATTCGGACCTTTTCCCTCCCTTTCTCCAATTTCCCCGACATCATCGCATCGCCACCAGGCGGATTCTCGACCCGTAGTCCGATTTGACCTAATCATTCGGTGGCACGCGAATTCACCCTCTCGTCCGTGTTCACGTGTGCTACGTGCTAGTCGAACGATTGATTCGAAGGGGATTACATGACGCATTAATCTATCTTTGCATCTATCCTTGCAATTTGCGCCCCGCGCGCGCGCTAACCGCATCTCAGACGTGTATGATTACAGCTGCATTTTACGGTAGAGATAGCGATCCTAATCGATCTCTAATTGAAATGTGCCTGAAGTTAATCAGAGTTTCATATGAGTGTGATTTATTTATTGCGATCGAGAGTCGTGCGATCAAACTTTGATCGTTCCTCGACTCGGTCTCTGAGGCGTCGATGACCCGATAATACAAACGTATGTTTATCGTAGATAGGAGAAGGGCTACGATTTTGATCGAAAGAAGTCTCGAATCTGCGAGGAGAGTCGCGAAACTTGTCCCGGCGACGAGGAGCCACTTGCGACAAAAGGGGTGAGACCGGCGAACACGGTTATGAAAGTCAACATTCTGTCCGAGCGAGGCTGCACTGTCGTCGACATAATTAAGGACCTAGTGAGGGTGTTATATTAAACAGCAACCGTTGATAAATGGTGGCGCGGATAACGAAGGCGGCGAGATCGCGCGAAAAGACGGCGGCGGCGACGACGAGGTTTCAATTATGAATAATGCATTGTTAAAAATGAAAACCCAGCCACGTTTCCTTGATTATAATCCGACAGGAAACTCAGATAAATCTCTCCACCGTGGTACCGAGCCACTTACTTACGCGGCAGGAGGCTAAAGTTATGAATTTAAAGTTTTCGAGAGTGTAAACCGTATAAATGTATCATGTAAGTAGCGAAGAGAGAGAGAAAAAAGAGAAAGAGATATAGAAAGAACAGAAAGAGGTAAAGCTGAGGGAAAAAGATACGGCGCGCGAAAGAAACAAAGAATTTGTGGTAAATATCTATATATATACTCTAGAGAGATTCATTTAGCTATTTGTCAGGACGACACAAATCCTCATGGAAGTTACCAAATCCCTTATGAACATTTCGCGCATATAAACTCACATATACAAAATACGTTCACAGTAGAATTTAGTTCAAAATATAATACAATTTCTTTTCTTTTATATTATTTTTTTCATTTTTACAATAAAACATATCTCACCTCGATAGAGTTTTCAAACATTCCTTTAGGGTTCCTCCCGAAAGAAGATTAATAGTGCCATGTTACAATGTTAAGAGGATCAGCTGGAAGAGTATCATTGAATTTAAAATAATACCAGGTCTTTAGCGTCGAGGTGAGTCGATGATGCAATTAATCTGTGTAACGACGTAATGAGACGTAATGGATGTATGACGATGTATTCGTTGTAACTCACTCGCTCGCCTAAATTGATATACGCGGATGGTCGTTGAGCGGATTTATTGCCGTTTTCCCCTACCGAAATTTTACCGGTCTGTCCGAAACTTTTCAATGTGTAGTCCAGTTTTACCTCTCGCATATATCTCCCATCTTCCTCTCTCTCTCCCTCTCTCTCTCTCTCTCTCTCTCTCTTTGTTATACGCGTCGGCTTTCTACGCGCACAATGTCATTCGCAGCATACGAATTCTCGAGGCTGTTATAACGTTGCTTTGTTCGCGCTATCGCCCGCCCCCGTGTTTTATTAATTATTCTGCGTTTCTGCGACGAGCCCGCAAAAAATACGCAGTACGTAGGCTGTGTGTAGTGCGCACGAATATAGGTGCGAGCAGTTTGAAGCATTTCCGTAAACTTTTCATTGAAACGCAAAATATTGTATGGACGAATTACATGACCGACGATGAAAGGGCGCGCACGTTTTCGGAGAAAATGTAGAAATAATAACGAGATATGTAAGAAAGGTGAAAATAGGACGAAACTATTTTGACGATAAAATTAATGTAATTGATTACGCGAAGAAATTAAAAATATCGATATTTCACTAACGCCGAATAAATAACGCATTAATAATATATATTAACCCTTCTGTGTCAATGAACGGATAGCAACCAAAGCAACTTTAAATGTCAAAAATGTGTCGGAACTTTTCTCCGTTCGAAACAAAATACAAAGGGCTTTTGTATTCAGAAACTTTCTAATACGTAACGGGAAAGAATGTTCGATGCTGTTGCTGCTATAAAGAAATATTGTCGCAGTGCAATGTGTCAAAAACACATAGTGTTGGTACCCGAATATCTATACATTGATGGAAAGGTTAATAGAAAAATTATGCATTGACAGAAGGGTTGATTTATAAAAAATATAACTTTCTGTTGATTAAAATTAATATTTCGGATTAGAATTAAGCATCTTGGAGGTATCTGTTACATTACATTTATCTTCAAGGAGGATAACTTTTGCAAATTTTTAGTGGAATAATTTGAATTTGTCGCGCGGTATCATTAACGTGCTCATAAAACGCATAAGGGGTCTCTCTATTTTCGCTTTCCCGCGAGAGTACTCAATTAAATTTAACTCGTGCGGGAGATAAAACCGAATCCCGGGGGATTTAAACGTTTTCTTTCTAGGAATGGAGAGAAAGATGAGGATCACGAGCCACACGAGGAGCTTCTCGTCCTCATTCTTTTCTCCGTCGTTGGTCGAATACGAGCGTGCGTGCCTGTGGACACAGAACACGCACGCACGCAACACACACACACACACACACACACACACACACACACACACACACACACACACACGTACACACACACACACGTGTGTCAGGGCACACGCGTATTATAGAGAATCCAGCCGTATCAGCTGAAATTCTTCTCTCTTCTATATAATCTTATCCAGCCGTAATGTCCCCTCTTTTTGGTCGATACGAATTATTCCACGTCGAAACAGTCGCTTTTCGAAGCAGAAAAAAAAATAGAAAAACTCCTCGTGTGTGTTTTCGGGGGGAAAAGGGAGGGCTCGTTCACTTATGTATGTATATCCTTTAAATTCGGCGTCTCTCTCGGACTCTTATGTCGCGAACGCGAAAGGGAGATCCGTGTAGGGTGTTTTTAGTCGCAAGAGCGGTAGCATGCTCCCATAATAGATAATCGAGGTGCACTTTTCGAAGCGAGGAACATTAGTAATGACGGTGGGAAGAGAAGCGAAGAGTGCACGTGCCCGCTATTCCTGGGAGAAGAAACTTACCGGGGCATCATCCTACTTACAACATCGGCGGAACGCCATTGTTCTCCCACGACCGCGGGAGTTGGAACAAGAAACGCTTTTATGCACTTTCTCAAATAATAAATTTGATGGTCGCGTTTAAGTATCGCTATTTCACTCGCGGAGATCTCTCACGGCATTGTTCAATTTCGCCCCCCTCCCAATAAATTGCGCTATTTGTCAATATTATGAGAAAGCAGCGCATACAATTTGTTCCGAAAAAAATATCGCCATATCGAATTACGTTTGGGAGATTTTTGATGATGATTTTAATTGACGAGGCGTCGATAAAAAGCACCAAAGTTATAAATGATAGAGTAGCAAACTTATGATTAAGTCGAATCTCTGATAGACACGGTATAAAAATGGACGTCCATTGTGTACGATTGATTTTTATTCGTCAAACAGACATTCTATAGGGTAGAGCGGGGTCGAAAGTAACAATTTGACTTTAGAACTCGATTATGGAAAAACTGTTACAGTAAAAGAAAAACTGTTGATACCCCAAGCTAACATATTCATTTCACTTTATGGAAATCATAACATTTGAGCCTTGTGATAAATATAATCAAAATTATCAATCAAAAATCGAAACGAGAGCAAATGTTACAATCGCCCCCGACTCCGGATCGGTTGTAACACTATAGAGGGTCAATAGTAACAATTTTAACTAATCAAAATCAAAAGTATTTATTCAACGAATTTAAATAATTTTTCTTATATTAGCAAAAGTAAACTAAAATATTCTTATACAAATAAAAAAAAAAGGAAAATAAAGTCTTATTCTTTTAAAATTCATATAAACCTTTTCATACTAATTATAGAAAACATTGTAGAACAAAACAATTATAGAACAACTTTGTTAACTCCAATTATAACAAAATATAAACTTTTTTTAAATAGAGATTACTCTAAATCACAATTGTGACAAATATATAAGTCATTTAACTCAAATTATAACAAAACTAAACTTTTTTTTAATAGAGATTACTCTGAATCACACAGTTGTGACAAATATATGTCATTTAACTCAAATTATAACAAAATATAAACTTTTTTTTAATAGAGATTACTCTGAATCACAATTATGACAAATATATAAATCATTAAACTCAAATTATAACAAAACTAAACTTTAAAAAAAAAATATCTTTTGTACCTCTGTCAGTCTTTCTAATCTTGGTACGAGGCATTCTAAAATAAAAATAGTTCAGTTATGATCTAAAATGAAACAAATTGCATCAGCCGGGGTCGGTTGTAACGTTACATTCGATCCCAGATAATGATGTTACAATGGTCCCCGACTATGTTTTTGAACTTTGATTTAAAATTTTTAATGATAAAATGTCAAAAATAGATAAGCAACAATCATTATAATATGCAAAAATAACTAAATTTACATATAAATGAAAGAAAAAATACTTATTTGCAGTGGAAATATTTATATTAAAAGCTTAACACGCTTGGAAAAACCTACTTTAGGGCCTCGAAAACGTATTTTGGTCGCTGCGCACGTCCACTCAGTACCTAGGCCGCAGACGTACTGAGATAAGTTGTAGCTTGTTTAGCTTCATGTGATAACCGACGCACGCGTATATATCTACTATATATTTATCGATATTTGAGTTGTTACTTTCGCCCCCTGTTACTTTTGACCCCGCTCTACCCTACACACGCACTTAAAAGAAAAAAACAGGACAGTCATTAGTAGCGATGGGATTAAGTATCTTACAAGTAGATTCCAATTTGCATGGTTTCGAACTCTCTATGATTACTTCGAAAAAAAAAAAACAGTACTTTTAAGTAGACTAGAATTGGATTCGATTCATATTTTTAAGTACAACGTGAACTTGATCCTATCTCTAGTCATTAGCGTGTAAATTCTGAGCGCACGCTTTATATTGAATCATCCTCGCTTTTTAAAGCGCCGCCCGCGTCGTAAAGATTTTCCACGCGCGAGAATTGAGAGTTCCTTTTCAGTGTGCGAAGACAGCCGCGACTCCATTAGCGCGATGGAAGTGCGTCGTTTCTGCGGCCGATTTTTTCCCTTTTCTTTTTCTTTCCACCCCCTTCGCGCCCACCCTCGTTCGTCGCCTTCGTCGCCCACCTTCGCGGCAGTTAGGGCTGCTCCACCGCACCCTTCCCGACAGATGAAGCCGTCCGATTGCTTTTAAATTACCGAGTGGCATATCTGGAGAATTCCTTGAAAATTTATCGGCTAATATCCCCCGAGGGACATACGGGAAAAGTAAGTCAGTCGCTTCCAATGGAGATCGACGAGTGTCTTCGGGAATCGAGTGTCTTTCCACGGAATACTCGGAAAGGAATTCTCGAGAATACGACGACTGGAAGGTGATAATCTACAGTTAGACGAATGCGAGAGTAATTCAGACATTAGAGGATTTCGAAAATTCTCAGAGGGAACCTTTAAAGGATTCGGAGAACTTGACAATATTCGAGTATTCCGAAGACTTTCGCGATTTTGACATTTGAACCTCGAGAGCTTTCCGAGAAAAGATTTGCTAATACAAAAATACAGGAATTCGATGAAATTAATTTGAAAAAATTTACTCCTTGTTATTAGAATTCAGTATTTAATCCTGAACAAACACTAAGAGTCAAAATACATTGAAATATGTAAACGTGTTATAAAATGCATGATTATTTATATTTTTTCGCATTTTATTTATTTTGTTCTAACCACTTATAATAATGTTCTTAATAATAATAATATTCCTCTAAATTCCTTGACATTGGATTAATTAATTAACTTATTTTTCTATTTTTTAATTATTTGTTTATTAAGTTTATTACGTTAATATGTTATTAATTATACTTCTTGTTATACGAGGCAATTAAAAAATAGATTGCTTAGATAACTTTTATATATACGTTTGTAGATAAAGAAAAGCAGTTTTAGCAATAATTGTGTGATGATTCGAGGAATATCTTTTGGTCAGCATAATTTAGTTTTGATGAAGATGCTTTTGAGATTTGAATGTATCTATATTTTTTAAAATTGAACTATATAATCATTTTTTTACATAAATCTATATTCTTTTCTACCTTCTATTATATCTTATTACATTTTACTTCTTACACATAACAAGTATAATAAACAAGTATAATAAACTTGCATCTTGACATTACAAATATACTTACATCGTGTATTTTATACCTTCACGGTTATATTCGTTGAATTGTAACCTTATCACATTATCCGCATATTATTAAGCGCACCGCAACTTCTTAGCTAAATTTCCAACTTTCAAACTATTGCAAAGCGAACTTCCATAATTCCAATAACGTAGTAATGAAGTATTGTGAATGGTATCTTATTCAAAGTCTCCGTCTTATCAAATTGGTTTATCGCATTTGAAAACTGATGCGCGCGAATGTGCGGATAAAAAAAAAAAAAAACTCGTAGATCGTGAGTTTTACAATCTTACAAAATTCTTGTCGCGAATGCGAGAAATTCCAGTACAGCGGACGAGTTGTTACACAGTCGAGACGTGCGCTACGGATTGTTGAAGAGTTCTCTCAGAAGTCATTAACGGTGTCACGTCAGGGGGTGTTCTCGTAACGACGTCCCAGGCCTAGGGAATAAGTCTCTAACATCGACAGCATCCAAATAGGATTCCAGTTTGCGGGAGTCCCGCAAACGGCAATTCGCGAACTCCAACGATACACAACGCGAGGATGCTTTCGTCACGTTACATAATCACATGATTAAATCCCGCCGGCTTAACGCGCCTGTTTTCGGCTCGCGTTACTACTACGTCTCGCGCTTCATTATGCTTCGCTAAATTAATTACAGCTCCTGTAATCACCGCAACCTCCTCCGGAGAAGCTGCAAGGCGCGCAGGTTGCGAAAACGAGGGATTAGCGATCCCTGTGCCTTGATTATATGCTGGATATATACGAGGGGCACGCGGGAGCGATAATACAACATTCATCTCTTGAACTGCATCGTGTGTTAGGATTCTCAAACTGTAAGCAACTGTACGTAACAGTCGTGCGAAATTTTTCTTCAGAGATTAATACTTTTCGACCGATAAGTGGAGAGTATTAGGTCTCTCAGTTTTTTTTTATCTCTTATCTAACCCTGTCAATGCATAATTTTTCACCTTTTCCATCAATGTATAGGTATCCGGGTTAAGATTAGGTTACCAACTGCGCGTTTTCGACACATTGCACTGCGACAATTTCTTTAAAACAGCTGCTTGGCATCGAACGTTCTTTCCCGTTATATTTTAGGAGGTTTCCGAATACAAAGACCCTTTGTATTTCGTTTCGGGCGAAGAAAAGTTCCGACACATTTAAGGTTGCTTTGGGTGCCCATTCATCGACAGAAGGGTTAAAAGATATTAATTAAATGATAAAATTTTTTTCTTACTTTCCGCTCTCGTCTTAAACTCTCTGTACTAAACTGCGAAGTGCCTTTAACTTTTTGTTGACGGAAAGTAGAGTCTAAATTCCTCAAAGGATTCAAGGGACAGCTATTGGACAGCCGTCAACTATTAACTAGATTACTATACATTAGGAGCTTCGCAACATTTCTTGTAACAAGTCTCAGGCGCGTTTCTCAGTGTCTACGACGGTCGGAAAATAGCGGAGGGAGAGAGAGAGAGAGAGAGAGAGACAGAGAGAGAGAGAGAGAGAGAGAGAGAGAGAGAGAGAGAGAGACAGAGAGAGAGAGAAAGAGTGAAGCGGATTACGTAGACGAAGAAGACGAGCGGGGCTACGATTGCGTTGCAAAAACCGCAAGCCGACACCCCCAGTGGACTCGTATCCGGGGACACTGTGTTATTTCGAAGCCCGAATGAAATTTCCTCACCGAGGCGGAAAACCGCGTTGACCGAACAGCCAGCTTCGTCCGGCGAATAAACGTAAAGCGCGATTTTCAAGCGCCGCAAAATAAGAGAAGTGTGAGCGCAAATTTCAACGCCCTCGTGACATAAGGATATACTGGAAGCTGCGCTTCGTAAAATTTAGAATTTCGCTGGTTAAAAATCAACGCGAGATGAAATGGCAGTATCGGGGAAAACAAAATAGGATGACAAAAAGAGTACGATTGGACGGTGTTATTTTCCTCCTGCGATATATTACACAGTTTGCAAGAATTTTTCTATAATGTAAAATTATATATATATATAGCTTCGCCAAACAGTGAAATTATATTTGTTGATATCGTGACATATCGAATAATAATACTTCTTTGTATTATTCAGACGCGAAGCAATGTTATTTTGCTCGCTTTCATCGCATCGTGACAATTTTATACTCGTCTATTTTATAATTGAAAGTTTATAAAAATAAATGATGAACGAAAGTAAACTTCCGACTGCCAATAACTACGCCTTTATCTGGTTCCTCGTCATTAATACGGTTATTATTAAAATTAAGAATTTTAAAGTTATGGTTAGAAAAAAGCCAAAGTATCGAAATGAAAAATTCAGCAACGCTAAGAGATCTTTATAGGAAACCGCGAAGTATCCCTAAAATTCTCCAAGTTGTTGAATGATTAATGCAATTTTTCGCATTTCGCCGGGAAAGTCGAAGCGAAGCTTTTAAATAATGCCGCGGCGAGAGAGAGGTCTTGTATAACGCAATCATAATCATTCGCCTTACTCGTGATTCCTTTGACCCTTTCCACCGTTATTGCACACCCCGCACAGGTAATGAAGAAAAGAGGACAAAGCAAAAGAAGTCCCGTATCGCGGAGAGGCAGAGGGTAGCTTCGGTATATTAACCGTTTGAAATTTATGGTTACTTTTGGCTCGCCAGTTTCACCGCAGCAGTTCGCGCACGTGTACCAGCAATATGGCAGAGACCCGATTACTCGCCGTCGAATGTTTCCTTCTTAAGGCCGCCGCTTTTCTCCGGCTCTCTCCGGCGTAATGAACGAAAGGTCTCTCTGGATAAATATGTTCATGAAAGAGAGAGCGGAGGAAACCATTCTCGAAATAACGGCACGCCTCCATAGCTACCAATTAAAAATTTTGATTTCTTTGGCGAATAATATAAATCTTATAATAATCTATAATAAAATATTGCATTATTTTATTAATCATGATATCGTCAAATTAAAATAATATTAAGTTTGACTTGAAATTCGTGGAAGATTGTTTCTCACATATGTTTTACAGTTTTCGGAAGATTGATGAAAATTTAAACAACTGTAATCTGTACTTCCTGTTTCAATTCATCAAACTATTAATCTACTGCTAAAATAAGAGAGGAGGGTGTGGAGGGGGGGGGGAGGAGATGAAAAGATACATAGAAGAGGCAAAAGTTACGAGTTTGAGGTTGCCCTTTACCCTCGTTGGGTATATTGCGATATTCTTTTTTACATCCGTTATCAGAGGGAAACTTTGATCTAAAACTCGGGGCGCGCGCGCGCGGATATGAAAGCATAAAAATGGCCGGCGATAAAAACGCACGGACACACATATAAAGCAAGTGCCGTAAAACGTTCAGGGGCTGGTACACTCGACGGTACGTGCGAAATTGTTCACTGGGGGAAAACGGCAGCGGCACTGCGAGTGACGAAGGGGAAAGAGGGTTGGAGAAGAGAGGGAGAGAGAGAGAGAGATGGTTCCGGTATACGCGGAGTACGTTCCTGGCATTTCGTGGAATATTCGCGCTGCCAGGATACTTGACGTGCCGACGAATGTATAGGTGTCGTTGATACGCGAGTATCCTTTTGGTCGGACGGATAAAACGATAGCGGAGGGATCTCGATTCAGGATTTTCGGAGAGCGGCGAGAAATGGTGGAGGAATTAATTTTTTTTTTAAATTTTCAAACGCTTATAATCTGATCCTATCTACTCTTTTGAATGGAATCGGCGTATTATCACTGATAAGCAGTGGTTTTAGCATCGCAAAAGAGAGTGAAATCTTAGTTTTTCAGTGAAACTATTATAATGAGAATGAAACATAAGACGGAGGAGCAAAGTGTGAGTATTTTCACTGAAGATCTTATCACTGCTTTAATCAGTGACATTTTCATTGATTCGGTTTAAGAGTATATAACGTAATCTATATGATTTTATCTAATCTGATACACACATACACAGATAAGCACAATATCCCTATAAACTTTCTAACATAACTTATAATCTAATTCAATTTAGCATAATCTATAACGTTTTAAAAAATTGTGAGCTATATTTTATAGTTGTATGCTAAAATTCTAAATCGGAGATTACACGAAATTTAAATTTTTACTTCTTGAAAATATTTAGCGATAGCTACTTATGCGTAAAAATCTCATATGTTTTTATGTATAAATTATATGATTTTCGGATTTTTCTTCAAACCATTTTAATATTTCTTTTTTTTTTTTGCGATGCACTTCTGTAGTGAAATATTCGAATACGATCGTATGCAACTTCGAGCCTTATCCATCCGTGAATTCTCATCCTTCCTACAAATATGTACACAACGAAATTAACTCGCGTTTCAACAAGCAACTCCTCGCGACTATATTCGCTCGAGTATCCCCGTTTCCGGTAAAGCGTGTCGTTGCGAGGTGTATATACACACATTAAGGAAAAGTTCTGAAAGTGCCCATATTTCCACGCGTGTGTACTTCCTAGATGCTACTCGCGGAAAATGTCTTAGGATTTTCGGCGACAAGTAAAGCCTCGAATTTTCTTCTTGTCGCATTTCTAGCACTAAATGTAATCTACATAGTCTAATTTCGAGTTTTATTTATCGAATGTAATAATTTTCAATCTTTCTCAGCAAAGCGTTTCTTCTAAGAGTCGTTTTTTTTTTAAATTATACACAATGTTCGCGACCAATTAGATATTTTTCTAATTTCGTAAGAAACAATTAGATTTGATGGATTATCGAAACGATAGAGTGGAGAAACAATTAGCTTAATTTCAGACATAAGTTTAACAGCTTGCATAATTTTTTATTTTTTGGTAAAACACATATTTTATAAGTATATTTATAGTTGTATTTTTTATTTCTTTCTTCTCTCGAGAAATAAGCTCTTTGCTCAGAAGTTAAAAATTAACTTACATAATTTTTGCCTCGCCGTACTCCGTAGAAAAATGTAAATAAATATTATGTTATGCATGTATAAAAAATAATATAAAAATAATATTGTAATTTTTATAAAGAAAAAGCAAGTAACATCCTTTTTTCTAAATACTTTCTTATTTTGACGAGGACTTAATTATTATAATAATATAAGATTTATTAAGCTCTTTGCAATCTTTTTCGAACATTCTGTATAGAAAAGAAATGTATCTTATGCGAAAGACTGAAGACTTTACATCTATGACGTTCGAAGAGAGTTGGATGAAGGATCCAACGAATTAGAATCTGAAATAAAGTGAGGTGGAAATGAGGTAAAGTAGCTATTATAGAAACTTCTCTAAGGATCCTATGAGCACGCGTTTAATAAATTGCCACCCCTTATATGGGGGTGACTACGCCGCCGCGACGTTGCCACGTTTAAATCTGAATTATCCGGACGGGCGTGGTCCTCAGGTAGCATTTTTTTTCTCCGAGAGAGGAAGAGATCTCTTTATATTTCGTTAATAAACAAGTCTTGTTTAAGATTTCATGTTTGGGAAAAGAAGAATCTCTTTATTTTACGCTTTACGATCCTTTGGGGGATGCTTCTACAAAACAGTTGGATTCTTATATTTCTATAATGAAGCCAGCAAAATAATAAATAATATTGAAAAGTAATTGAAAAAATAGAAAAAAGGCAATATAATGATAAATAAATATTTATAAATATACAATTATATAACAAGAAATAAATACAAATAAGAATGCAAAAGGTAAATGTATTAAATATATATTTTAAAACAATCTCTCTCTCTCTCTCTCTCTCTCTCTCTCTCTCTCTCTCTCTCTCTCTCTGTCTCTCTCTCTCTCTCTTTTTCCATATATTTGTTCCATCACTTATCAATGATAGAAACCAGCTTTCCATTTTCTTTTTTTATAGAATTTGATGATTTCTTGCAATGTCAGTCTCCATTTTCGAGTATTAATATTTGATCTATCTAAAATGGAAGTGGTACTTCCCTCGGGAGAACTACCCTTTTCCGAACTCAACTCAAAACTTTGCACATCTCTATTATTTTATCATCTCGCCGTGTACTAGCGCAAAGTTTAGCCGACTCTTGCAACGGTGATCTCAGCAAACGTGTGAGACGATCCAGGGATGATTGCCAAATTTTCTTTTGAGCTGAAAATAACCGCTTATCAACTAATTTAAATATGAATTCTGATAACGTGCAAGAAGCAAACGCAGCGAGAATAAAATTTTCAGAATTTTATATTGAATTAAACTAGAGAGAGAGAGAGAGATTTATAGAGAGAAACTAAAATTTCGCATGAAGTCAGATTTCAAAACTTACACATTAACCAGAAAAAATTATTCGAGAGCTTTATTCTAACATCTCTAAATATACGACAGAGAATTATAGAGAGAAAATGACTTGAATTTTTGAGTAAAAAACAGGAATTACAGAATTTTACATAAAACAAATTAGCAAATTTTTTATTATAATAAAATTATATATATAATATATATTTAATTATTAATTATATTATTAATTATATATAAATTTTAATAAAAATTTTTTATTGAACCACTGCAGCAGCACTTACGATTTTTGCGGTACGACTTTAATGGTATGTTATCGCTATTTTTTCAAGCTTTCGTTGCGCCTTCGGAACAAAAGGTGGTTTAATGGCCGCATGCACGAAGAATATTATAGTTCTCGCGTACGTACATTTTCCCTGTCGGATTATTGTAAGTACTCATTTTGTGCCGTTAACATTTCCCGGTTCCCTTTCATCGATTCCGCCACTAATGCTCCTTTGAAATTAGAGACATAATTGTGAAGACTTGTCACAGAGAATTAGGCGCCCGATCATCCTTCGCAGCAATATCTCGACAATCTATTAATGAGAAAATTACAGCATTCTGCTGGAATCAATAGCGAGTCTCCATCGATCTTGTGCAACGCGAACAATTCTATCTTAACTCTTCTGTCAATGATGTTTATATATTAATATGACATTTATTAATCATATTCAACGATCTTTTGAAGAAAATATTGTCAAGTTTATTAAAATGATGCAATGCTGCAATGAATAGTCGCATTATTTGTGCGACAGAAAGACAAAATTATCTAGGAAAATAATTTAAGAAGAAGTATTTTTTTTAAGAAAATAAAGTGTAAAGGATAAAATGTGAAATACTAGAGATTAAAGAAAAGGGCATCCTATCAGACTTTATAACTGCCGTGAGCTGCTATTCTTCGAAACAGATTCTCAATTTACGCTTCTGCGCTTGAATAATATTTAGCAATATCAGAATTTGAAGACGGGATACGAATTCCGTTATCTGCAGCAACATAATTGACAACGGTATAGAATCCTGCGAGAGGTCCTTTTGCAGTTAAATCTGATTAGCTGAGAAAAGCGTCGCGCGCGGAGAGAGACTCTTATTAAGACGAGCTGACGATGACGACACGTCCTGAGTTATCCGTTTCTACTTTCCGGCCTGTTCGACTCTATTTTACCAAAGCATACTTCCAGTGAAAATGAAATGCCTAGTGCAATCCTCGCTGACGAGGTGCTCGCTGGGTTGCAACCTCATTGAGCCATTCGTGCTGCTTGTAATCTGGCTGCCATCGCTCTCTCATTTGAGCTTTCGAATTCAGACGGTGCAATAACGAACTACTTCTGAGTTGATTGCGATTATAATGAGGTAAAAATATACCCGGAGATGGCGAAATATTCCTCGTCGTATTTGTTGTTGTTCATTATTGTTGCAATATCTCTCTTAAAGAGTCTACACCAATAATTATCATTGCGGAGGATAAAGTAAGAATCTGTGAAGCTTTTACAGAGAATATCTAACTTTTCAGAAACATTTTACAGGGAACTTTTTGTAGATACAGCATAGAATATTCTTGTGTAATTTTTTTTTTAAATTAAAAAATAGAGAAGCTGAACAGAATAGAACGCTTTATTGTGGACGATCATCAAGAGTATGCAATTTTCGACGTTAATTATATTATTCAGGAAGTTTCAAACTCAATATGGTGGAGAATATTAGTTCTCATTTCTAATTTTCCGGTGTCTCTATACGTACATGTACGAAATGAACAATATTCGTCGTCAGATCTAACGATATTAGATATTCGATAGAAACGAGTCTTGCCTCGCATCGGATCACAATATGGCCGATAATCATAAAGATGCAACGTGAGATTATGAGAATACGGAAGCAAACGCTCGAACGTGTCTCATCGTAGAAATAGCGGATTGTCTATATTTAGATGCGTTCTCGTTCGGCTTAAAGCGCCTTTTTCTCTTTTATTTTTTGGAAAAAATATCAGCGGAATAAAATTTATAATATATGCCATAAAAAAGCTAATTAAAATTTTAATAATGAAAAAGAATAGCGATGATAAAATTACTGATAATACCATGTCGCTTTATTTTTATTTAATATTATATATATATATCTAGTATTCTCTGGTCTCTATTCTAAAATAAAAATTATTAAAAAATTGTCTTTCTGAATTAACATAAATCCGATCGTCGTTAACTTCTTGTCAACTTTATATATCCATAAAGATTAAGTAAAAAAACCTAAGTAAAAAAACCTAACTTAATCTTTGAGTATTTCTACATGTGTTATGATCTTAATAAAAGGGAGACAAGGAACCGCTTATAAATTTTATCGGTTGGATAAAGAAAATATTATCAATTAACTATAAAGATAATAAAACAGGACAAAAATATCGCGGAATTTTTATATCCTTGTTGTAGCGCGCATGAAAGTATTTAACGGCGCAAATCCAAGAGATAGGGAGCATGATAGATCATATGATGCGTTGTTGGGATAAGTTTTGTTCGGTCTTACACACGCAATAACCTGAAAATGTTGCGTTTGGGTGTTCGGGCGATGGGGGTGTTATTTATGTACACGCCAACATAGAAACTTACCTTTAAAGTTAGCGGTGCATTCGCAATTCGCTCTCGCTTGTGTGTGCACGTGTACTCATCGTAGAACTATAAGTTAAAAGTAATAAGAGGAAGAGAGGGTGAGAAAGAGAGAGGGTGAGAGTTACCGGTATGATAAACGATATTACTCTGACTTCTCGTACGAATGACTTTGCCAATGTATCATCAACGACCGCGGGATTAATTCTAATTAACTGAGGCGACTCTGTGGAACATTACAACATTGGTGTGGAACAAAAGATACTTTTATATTTTTTTTAACACTTTAAGGTAAAGTAGTACAGTTAAAGATCAGTTAAATATATAGATAAGTTTAATTAATATAATTATTAGTAAGTTAATATGATATAATTATCATTATAATTATTATAATATAATAATATAATTATTATAATTATTATAAGTTAATATAATTTTTGATAATTAATATAATTATTAATAAGTTTAATTAATATATTTCATCTAACAATACGTTTTATTTGTTTTTGTATTTGTATTTTGATGACAGATTAATATTGTCGATTAAAAGGAAATAAATATAGAGTAGATTTATTTTTTGTATTATATTACCTTCTTCTCTAAAAGAAGCTTTAGAAATCTATCACTCTTTCTCTCTCTCTCTCTCTCTTTTTGCATAAAGATGCTTAATCTTCTTTTATATAAAAGGAAAGCACATTGGAAGATCCACAGAACTTGATAGTTAAAGATTCGAGGAAAATTCCGAGTCCAAAGTTCCTGAAAGATCGCTCGAGCGAAAATCTATATACGCGGGTTTCCGATTTGTGAGAAATTACTGGTTTCAAGATACGTGACAGTCCTGCAGCAGGATGCGAGCTATAAGCGTGTATACATGCACACACGAAGGATACTCGGGGTTTAGTCGTAGAAAACTTTTCCAGTCGGCAATTTCGCAAAGTAGCTCTATCGACTTATATCCCCATTTCCATCTACCGATCTGCGGGAAAGCATTGGATATCCTTCTCGTTTTGCATTCTTCCGACCTATGTTGAAATCGGAAAATGCGACAAAACATATAACATTTATATATATATATATATATGATTTGAGAAAAAGTTAAATCGTTGGAATTTCATCATTTTGCATGTGCGGTTATACGTTAAATGGATGGGAAAGAAAGGGGGGCAAATCGTAATTGCGATTTCGATGAAGCTTCTTGTTACGGAGCAATTAAACGGGACAATCGACACAAGTTTATTAGACAGAGGTTGGAGGCAAAAACAAAGCGGGGAAAACGGCAGAAGGGAGAAGAAAATACTTTATGGTGCGCTGAATCGTGGAAGCGGCGAAAGTCTTTTCCTCTCAGAACAATTTGCAAGGATGAACGACCGGGGAAACGGGGACGATTTCTTTCAATCTAACTAGACGAACGGATAGTAAATTAGCGCACAAGTACATCGGAAAAATTCCGTAACTTCTTATAAATGGAAGGAATGATACAGCGCGTCGCAAAAAATATCTTCCGTTCTTCGCATTTTCTTAATATATCTGTGTCGACATACTAACTTGGGATCTATTTTAATTATAGAAAGATGATTGTATTGATGTGAATCTAGAGAGCACGACTTTATAACAAATAAAAAAAATTTATATATAAAAAGTATATGGGCAACTTTACGTCAAATCGGACAAAAATCGATCTTTATTGACTCCGTATTTTTTATATAACGAACGAAACTTTTTTCACGTGAAATATACATAAAATAAGGAGGTACGTATTTTTGTATTTGTTTGAAATATTTTTTTTGCAGAAGTTATAAACAACAAAATTTTCGTGAAAAATGAAGAAGTTGTCAACTTTAAAAATTAATATCTCTGGTTATATTTGTCGTAGAGAAATTTTCAAAAATGCATTTTAAAGCTAAGGAAACAACCCTTTTTATAAAAATAGTTTAAATTACAAGAAATTGCTAATTACAATAGTTATAAATAATTGTAATGTTTAATAATTTTTTTTACCAAAAAGTACACTTTTAAAAATTTTTGAAATAATGCTATTTCATTCTCCATTTCATTCTGAAATATAATTATATATATAATATAATATAATATATATATATATATACATATAAGAGAGGTATTATAGACTTATAGACTTTATAGCGAAGGGAAGCATCCTGTCGTAGATATTACGTAATACGTTACTCTCATGAGCGGTGAATAAACAATATTACGTGATATTTAAGTAACGTACTAATATGGCGTACAGCCATCACTGTTACGGATCATCGATATTATAAGGTGAATAGCGGAGTTTCGTGCTCCGAGCGATGCGCATTTCAGCTTTTACGAGCGATACGAAAATTAACGATTCGTCTACGTGCTTGGCGGTAAACCGCTTTTACGAGTGAACAGCCGCGAATAAGGAAACTCCATCGACATTGAGCACAAACAAATTTGTTTATTTACACATGGCTAACTTATCTCGACGCATTTAGCAAGACCAGCAATAGCATTCTCATGCTCTACGAATGACATTTGTTTAATATGAAATATATTGTATCGAAATTTGTGTGAAATGCATTAAATTATCACATACGCACATACAACTTTGATATATAATATCTGGAACAAATTAATTGCGAAATTGCAGTTATATTGAAAAGCAGAAACTTGTTGGAAGACAAAGAATTCAATTACATATATAAATAACTTTTTAAAATTTTAAATATTAATAAATTAATCATATTTCAATTTAATTATTTAATAATATATTCAAAACAAAACACATTTAAGAGACATATAAGAGTTTTTTCATTCATTTTTGCTTCCTCATAGAGAAAGCTTAGTTTTCGTGAAAAAATTTTTTTTTCATTTTTTTATGCCAATGTGTTCAGAATGTTCTAAAACGTCGAAAAATCATATTTTTAAAAAATGTCCGTATGTATGTGTGTATGTGTGTATGTGCACCAAAAGGACGTCGCTCTAACTTCCGTAAATTTTGAGATATCGAGCTAAAATTTTTTACATGAATAGAGTATCATTAAGGGTTGATTGGTATTGAATTTGGCTAGAATCGGTAAAGGGGTTTATTTTTTATAAAATTTCGAATTTTCCAAAAAAGAGCGTGGTTGCTCTAACTTCCGCAAATTTTGAGATATCGATCTAAATTTTTTTACATGAATAGAGTATTATTAAAGGATGGTTGGTATTGAATTTGGCTAGAATCGGTAAAGGGGTTTATTTTTTAAAAATTTCGAATTTTTTCAAAAAAGAGCGTAATTGCTCTAACTTCCGCAAACTTTGAGATATAGGATTAAATATTTTTACATGAATAGGGTATCAATAAAGGATGGTTGGTATTGAATTTGGTTTGAATCGGTTAAGGGGTTCATATTTTATAAAATTTTGAATTTTTTGAGAGATGTCTGTGTACGCTCTAACTTCCTAAAATTTTAAGATATCGGGCTAAATATTTTTATATGAATAGAATTTCATAATATAATTTCTAAATTTTTTGTGATGGTTATATAAAAATAAAAATTGTGCAAATTAGAAATTTGCACATTGCTTCCTCACCATTTTAATTCGCTCATAAAGCTTCCTCTATGAGGAAGCCAATAATCTATTATATACTAATAATTTTAATTTAATTTAAAAACTAGCTTCCTCTAAGGAGGAACTTTGTGAGCGAATTAAAATGGTGAGGAAGCAATGTGCAAATTTCTAATTTGCACAATTTTTTCATATATTTTATAATTTTGATTAATTACTCGTTATTTATTTTATCACTTATCGTTTATTTATTCATTTGTGTCATTTGATTTTCATTTATTACATAATCTACATTTTGTCCGTTAAAACTCTCGTGCATTATACGACCAAATCACGACTGATAATCGAAGTTCACATTTTCAGTCGTTGCTCGTTATCGAAAATGTAGAACTATTCCCGAATTCTCCGGCGATGAGACCGATTCCTTAGCCCTAACTTATGGATATCTAATAGAAGTTCTTCCAAGTTGGAAACAGTGGCGCACAGCATGTATGGCGACGCGAGTGACGATAAAAGCGCTGCAGCAGCCGCACAATGAAGCGTGGAATGGTGGCACATTAATGGCGAGAAGTCGTCGAATTCCTAGCAGACTGGAAGCCGAAGTATCTTTGAAAGCATTTGAGAGAGAGAAAGAGAGAGGGAGTGAGAGAGAGAGAGAGAGAGAGGGGGGTGGAGGAAGAGGGTGTGAGACTTGGTCACGAAGCCTCCCGAGGACTCTTTTGTCGAAAATTCGTCTGCAAGACGACAAAGGACCTTGCGACGAATTGCTCTTCCGCTTGATATCGCCAGGATCGAGTTCTGCCGGTTTGGCTTGAAAGGGAGTCCGCAGGACGATGCGTATGAAACATTCTCAAGGTTTCCGCGTCTTTTTGTGAAGAAAAAATCGAAAAGAGAGGGGTGACGACAATGATTTCAGGAGTTTGTAGTGTTTAGAGAGATTTAGGTTCAAGATGTCATTTTTTAATCTTCACACTCTTTCTGAAAACTGTGAACTTATGTGCCACTTACGAGAACTCGTTTATTTTCTAAACAAACATTGTCATTTTTCTTCTCCAAATGACGCATATGTGTGACAAACTCTTATATTAAAAAAAAACATGCTGAGGGAAAAAAAAAGCCGGGTTGAAAGCGGGGGCGCGAAGAGTCTGCCCATTTCCACCCCATTCCCAGTTCCACCGACTTTACCGCCCTATCACGTAATGGTGTAACTTTTACTACGGGGATGGTCCGAGGGGGTTGAAAAAGAAAGAAGGTCTCGTGAGAGGGAGGAGGTGGCAAAAGGGAAAGAGGTCGACCCAGGGGAGTTTTAACGTACGGTCAGTTTCTCCCCGGGACGTGGCCATCTCCGTTCACTATCGCCACCCTTGCGAGTCGATCAAGTCGGTGCGAACTTTTATCTTCGTGGCTTTCAGGAAGCAGTCACCCACTTTCTGCTTCATATATATATATATATAATATATATATATATATATATATATATTATATATATACGTATCTCATGTAAGAACGAAAAGTTTGGACGGGGTCTTTAAAAAAAAAAAAATCCAAAGAAGACACTCCTTGGATACGTTAATTGATAGATATCACAGTATCTGCTACATTTATTTTGATTACTTATTTTATATTTAGTAAGAAGAAATTTTTTTCCTTAATAGTTTTATTTTTAAAGAATAATATTTTTTAATTAATGTGTTCTTAATTTAATTTTGTCTTAAAATAATATTTTTTGAATAAAAAATTAAAAGCTAATTAATGCAATATTTGGTCATATCATTGTAAATAATATAGCTTGGTAACAAAGGAAACATGGCAAGCGATTAACATAAAATTTTTGAATACTAATTTTGCACTATGTATGAATAATTTTGTCGGATAATTTTTTAGTAGAGAGATTTTTTTGATATTTGTATCGTTAAATGTCAGATCACTCGTGATTTCTCGTTGGTAACGTCCGCTACGTGCCGGCATTTGAACTTTGCAATTGCTTGTTATACGCTTGATGAATTTTAATAAGCGACCGCCCATCTGGGTCAACTTTATTAATCAAAAGTCGCCAGAGTTAAGAAGTAGAGTGGTTACTGCTGAGATTGTCATCGAATCAAAGATATAAAGTTTTCGTACTTTACAAAAGTATAATTGAGGAATTAACAAATGGATACAAACGGGGAAATTTTGTTGAATATTTATTTGTTGTCCCATCAAATTGTACTAATTTTTGATGAAAGAAATGCAAGGGAAGTTTAGCTTAATTTTCTTTTTGTCATTTTTTGATATTCTAATGATATCATAGAACAAAGTGCTTTACAATTCTGCTAATTTACAGTGTTTTAATTATAATTTTTTATGCAAAGAGGGGTGTATAAATTAGTATGTTTTACAAAATTAGAGATATTCTCAAGTTTGTAGTTTAATCTCAACCTCCTCGGTATTATTAAAAAGCTTAAAAGATTTATTGCGACAAGCTGCAGGAAGTAGATATTTACCGAGCCCGCAGCGGCGAGATCGACGAAAAGTATGGAACGTATATACTTACATCCTATTTGTTTTTCCTTATCGTGCTCATTGAGCTTGTCAAGCGAACATACGCGACCGAGACTTTTCCCTGATTATTTATCTTTGACAGAAGGGTGAGAGCGAAATAAGGGTCATCGAAAATGTCATTTTTTAAACTTTTATTTTTGCGATGTAGTATTCTATTTTTCTAAAGTTTGTATCTTATATGTTTTTGTAGAATACAGAATTGAAACATATGGCTTTTGTTTTCGAGAAATTATCAAATCTAATTTTTTTCCTTTTTTTTCAAAAAAAAATCAATAGAATGTTAGTGCATGAAGAAATCTAGTCCTAAAAAAAATATATATAATTGATCACTCGAAAGTATAGAAATTTATTCTTGCCTTTTTTTTCATGATGCCAATTGGTTATAAGCTCGAGCACAAAAATCGTCAATAGAGCACATAATTAGCACATAAAGAGCACTTAATTTCTGCATATATGTTATTTCGATTTTTTATGGTGGGGGTGCTAACTTAACAGAGGTTAATTCGACAGCTCGAATAACGAAGGAATGTATGAATAATTTTATTCCTTTTGATGCGAGTTTAATATCACTGCTATTGAAGAATGTAATATACTCCTCTCGAGTTTGCAACAAGTATCTGGCACACGAAAATGATACGTAGATTGTCCTTGTTTTTTTAGACAAACTTATTTTTCTAAATACGTACACGCACAGATTAAGAACAAATAGAATGATCTTATAGTGACAAATAATCATATCTCTTTCGCGTACAATTTATGTTCTACAGTATTTCATTTTTGCTAGGGAGATTGTTTACACGATTTCGCTTCCGCTCCGTTTTGGATGATTCATCTGGAATAATGATACAGAGCGAAGCGTGTAAATTCGCCTTTAGCGCGAGCGTTGTGGCTACATTACGACGTCGGGCTGCGAGTAACTTGCTTTATCTACTTGCGCTACGCCCCTTCCTGTACTTCGTCGCGAATACCAACCGCGACTACAAGCAGTAATATCTCTTTCTGTCTCTTCTCTCCCTCTATCTCTCTCTCTCTCTCCCTCCCTCTTTCTCTCACTTCCCTTTTCGCGATATAATAATTATCCTACGACCGAGCACACGATACTGAATGTGGCTGGAACTGCAACCTCTGGAAGTTACGCGATGTTCCGACTCTCTCAAAAGTCTTCCAGTGCGACCGAGAAGATATATATATATATATAGAGAGAAAATTATATTCGTGAGAGATCACGAGGAACGTGCTAAACTAGAACGTGCCGCGAAAGATACGCTGGCGGTCGCTGGACTATTAGAAAACGGCGGTGGCTGCTTTTGCCGCGAGAGGAACCTCCGGAAGTTGCGATTTCGAAGTCGTTTGCAGTTTTTTTTTTTTCCCCACATTTTTTAGGATCTCACGATTTCTTTATTACACCCGTCTTCGGTAAAGTTCATCTTCAATTTTCAATTTTTGAATATGCATTTGATCGTTTAAGCGTACCTAATTGCAATCGCAAGCTTTGTACACTGTTGTGAGCTTTCAACGAGAGCGAGCATTTGCCACGGTCCGCAGAATTCAGGACTGCGGAGGAGTCCGAACGGATGGAGAGGGGGTGGGCGGAGGGGGATGGGGGAGAAAGGAGGGGGGGGGGGGAATCCGAGTCAAGTCGAGTCGAGTGTTTTGTCGGGCTTAACAAGAGTTACGCTCCATTGATAACGAGGACATCTGTGCCGTCTCTCTCTCGTTCGGCAAACGAATCTCGACAAGTTTGCATAACTCTGCAGCGACTCTGGCGCAACGCGACGTCTGTTTTGTCAGAGAGACGCCTGCTGACATCGCAGCGAAATTCCAATAGGATAACGCCGATAACGACAGAAATATGATCAAAGATGGAATTTGGAAGCTCATTGGATTTATATGTACATATTTATATATACATACATATGTAACCCGGAGTTTTTTTTTCAAGTTTTTTTTTAAACGCAACTTTAAATGTCAAAAATGTGTCGGAACTTTTCTCCGCCCGAAACAAAATACAAAGGGCCTTTGTATTCGGAAATCTTCTAAAATATAACGGGAAGGAATGTTTGATGCCCAGCAGCTGCTATAAAAAAATTGTTACAGTGCAATGTGTCGAAAATACGCAGTTGGTACTCATACATTGATGGAAAGGTGAAAAAAGTTATGCATTGAGACAGAAGGGTTAAAAAAGTGCTGTATAGAGGATGACGATTTTTACTAAGAAAGATCAATTCCGTATCGATCGTAAGAATCGTAGATGAAAGGAGCAAACGGCAAATTTCGAGATATCGAGCAGATTAGACTCGTATTAATATTCGCCGAACTGTGTATTGTCCTCCTAACTTAGGTCATGTCTACCTCTACCTTCCGATTATTCGAGCGATAAACGATGACACGTATCTAATCGTATCTAATTTAATAAACGAATCGATGAGATAAGCGCGAGCTCGCCGGAAGGATCTTCGGGATATCGATCACGAGTTCAAGAGCAGTTTGGTGTTGACCCGCTAAACTCGGTCAGTCCGTTTGCGGTTAAGCTTTAGCTGCTCTCTCATGATCTCCCGGCTGCAACAGTTGCCGCGAAGGATCATCAATTACAGGAAGTATTTCGCCGTCTGTCAAATCCCATACAAGATCTGTCCGACACCGAGAACGGACGTGCCTTCAGGATACGTCACACTTCAGTCGGAATTCCCGCGATTATGAGAAACACATTCGGAGATGGAAATTAGATTAGACTAGGCTGCTTAATTTCGTGCACTTAAAAGGAAAAACCTACTTACATTTGACGATTTAATTTTATTGACAATTATATATAATCAAGATTTTAAGAGATTAACATTTTTAATAAGTGGTATACACATGTTTTGCGATAAATATATATAATAGAGGAAAGAACATATAAAGAAAAAGGATTTAAAAAATCCGGACGAAGAATTGAAAATTTGTACAGAATCTAGATATTCAAAAATCGAAAAATTTAATGGAGATAATTAAATTTCTGAACTTAATTAAAAGATTCTCGTTATGTTTGCATAATATTCTGTGTCCATCTCACTATATCAATGCAATTCTCCTCATATTTTGGTGTTCTCGATCGTGATGTTATAAATTATAAACGTCATTGAAATGAACTATATCCGATTTATGTCTCGTTTATATACTGTTGACATTCCCCTCTTCTCATTACGAGACACATTTCCGGCCGACTCTTTGTTCTTTAACGAGATATCCTGCGGATCTTTGCCGTCGTGACAGTGACTGACCCATGTAAAAAGGACGATGGGTGGCTCTTTGACAACGGCTCAACGGCCTTAAACAAAAGCCAGTCGACGTTTACATTGAAAACGAAATTCCTCCGGACTACTGATAATTAGTCAGCGTCGGCATGTTGCGCCAGTTTGTTCATACTCGTATTTCATAGCACTTGCACATCGTTGAAGACCTCCTCGTGTTTGCTTCGACGGCGGCTGACTTCGTTTCATGGCTGAGTACGGCGTGTCTCGTTAGGAACTTGAGCTTTCCCGTTCTCTCCTTTCCCCTCCTGCGCCGTCCTTACATAGTCCCGTCAGCGTAACGTACTCTGTTAAGGGCTAGTCTAAAGATCTGTTCTCGGGATTTAGCAATTGGTCTAACTTTGGACGACGATAGCGCAAAGTTTCTTCTTCTTTTTAATCCTTTTTCTTTTCGTTGCTTCTTTTTTTGCAGAAAATAGAGTCCTCAATTGCATTAGCAATCTAACGTTGTATATGAGTTTGTGTCTTTTGCAAAACAGCAAAAGCAGGAGTTATAATAATAATGAATTAATTTATATCGACGGTAATAAATAATTTTTTTCAAGTGAATCATATCTAAAACGATTCTTCTCTCTTTAATGGAATCAATGTATTATCACTGATAAGCAGTGGTTTCAGTCACATATAATTATAACATGAAAACAGTGAACACTCATTGAGAAGAATCAGTTAATGATGGTGGCTGATTTTTCAGTGAAATCTCACCATAATCAGTAAAACGGGGGAGCAAAGTATGAGTATTTCACTGATCTTGAACGAAATCTTGTCACTGCTTCAATCAGTGACATTTTCATCGATTGAGTTTAAGAGATCAGACATTTGGGAAAAAATGATTATTAGTTTACAGTATATTTTGACATTTTTTTGACATTTATTTAATTTAGAACATTTGCGCGCGCGCGTATAATTCCTTTCACGGTACTCGAATTTTATCGAAAACTGGAGTATAATATTGGCCAACTATGCCGTGCGAAATCGTTAACTATGCCGACGTTCCAGATCGGGTTTATCTCTGATAGTGACCGGGGGACAACACCGGGTGTTCGCGAAACACGAAAGAGGTGGGACGCGAGAGGTGGATGATGTGCGATGAGGAGAGTAGGATCCGGTATCGTCTCCTTGTACCGGGCTTTCGTGCATGTAAAAGGAAGCTTAATCCCGCACGACCCCAGCTATGATTCGCTTTGAATAATAACTCAAAGGACCAGACGCGAATATATATACGTACGAGCGAGAAGCGTCGCTCGTTGTCCTATCTACACGGCGCGCTTATGCTTTCATACATATTTCAGTAACGCTCCGCGAAGCATCATACTTGATAATTCGGCCCGGCTTGTTTCGCGGGAAACGAAGCGGTCGAGAAATCGTTTCGTTATCATCTCTCTCATCTCTCTTTCTTTTCACGACAATTAGAAATTGCTGTTCTTGTCGCACAGTACAATCTGTATTTAACCTAATCTAATATCTTACGTGCCTTGCGTATTATTTTCACTGACGAGCTCTTTTCTCAATATATGCTCGAAATTAAGATTGTCTGTGCATTGCATTTTTAAACGACGATCACGGAAAAATTAAAGTCGCGTAATTTGGAAATTGTTAGAAACAAAGGGTTAACACAATTTCTGTGTGTGTGTGCTTGTTATTTTATATTAATTAATTTATCGATGGCAAGGCGCTTGCGAGTGCTTATTTTAATCTAACATCTCTCCACGTTATACTTTTTGTTCAGGAGTTTTATTATCGAGGACATCTCATCGCGGAAGGATGCCGAGTTTATTCTCCATGAAACAAGAGAGGACGGCGATAATCGCGTTTCTCTTGATGGCCTTCCAGAGGCATTGTTTCTGAGCCGTAGCTAATTTCCGTTTCCGGCTGCTGCGTGACTTCCGGGCGCAGTCGCTCCCCCTTCGCTATTCAGGGTAGCTATCGTCAGAGAACAGGACCGCGGTCAAAGCGATCTTTGATTCCTTGCGAAATGTGTGTGGACGAAAGCACGGCTAAACTCCAATTTCCCAGAAGCGATGCGTCAGATTGCGGCGATTCGGACTCGCCTCCGTTTAATTTCCAACGGCTGACAAATTACGTCGCGTATATCGGCTTTTCCTACGTTCATAGGATCGTTCGCATCAATATTGGCTAACGCTCTTTGTCCTTTAATTAGGTTTCAGTTTCATGTTGTAGCCAATTCCATGTTTCAAAAGAGACTGGAAAGTTCTTCTACTGTTTATATCGCGTTCTTCCAGACAACAGAAAAGATTTAATCCTTCTGTCAATGCATAATTTTTTACCTTTCCATCAATGTATGGGTATCCGGATATCAACAGCTGTTTTTGACACACTTCACTGCGACAATTTCTTTATAGCAGCTGCTAGGCATCGAACATTCCTTCTCGTTATATTTTAGGAGGTTTCCGAATACAAGGACTCTTTGTATTTTGTTTCGGAGAAAAGTTCCGACACATTTTTAACATTTAAAATTATTTTTAATGTTACTTCCGGTGAGTTAATCGAGATATATGATTTTTATAAATCTTTCTTGGTTTTGCCAACAAGTGCAATGTTAGTTATAATATATATTTATTCACAGTGATATAATAAAATCCAAAACGACAAAATGCGCAACGTGCTCTATAAGACCATTAAGGTGAAAGCTGCAAAAGACTTTTCTGTGTAATTAGCGGGGATGAAAAATTTTCGATATATACATACGAAAGGATAGATAAAACGGTAAAGTCACCGTAGCAAAGGTAATGAAGAAACTAATAGCGAGAGTAGGTGTGGTAGTTACGCAATCTCTGTCAGGAGACTGAAAGTGACGTTGGAGACGGATAATTAAGGTGTGGATTTCCATAGGGAATCTTCGTCGTTCTCTGTTCCTACTCCTTTCATTAGGCCAGTTTTTGTTAATCCACTTTGGGATTAGAAGGGAAAGTATTTAGATCGCTTGCTGCATTTGAGGGGAAATTCTAAATTATTATCTCTTGTTTCTTATCCTATATCCTTTGTCTTAATTTAATCTTTATTCTCATGATTTTAATCGAACAAATTCTTTGGCTGTTTATTATTTGGCAGAAACGTTGGTATTTCTCTTAACGCTCATTTTTAAAGAGTTAATATGTGCAAATCGTGAATTAATAATAAATAGAATTCAAACTTTCCCCTCATCTTATTTTTATGTAAATTGATATACGCGTAACGAAATAGGAAAAATGTTTAGAAAAATCTAAATGTTTGCAAGCTGCGCGAAAATGGAAGAAATGAGCAATTGCATTTATAGAAATAATCATTCGTGCTACACAGAATCAATTTTTTACATATTTTTTTATTCCAAGAAGACCTTAATTTTTTCACATAAATAGTCCCGTGTGCAATCGAGCGTATCATACATACATTTATCTCGAGTGGAGTAAGCGATGCATAAATTATTTAAAGGACCATTTATTTAATGTATTACACGCACATCTCCTAAATCCCATATACATGCGTGATACTTGGCGGCTCTTGCTCCATAAAACTATCGCAACAATAAGCACTTACAGGCAGCCAGGGTTCGCTTACTGCTTCGTAATGGCAGTGATCGTGGCACTAATGAGAGCGTGCTGCCGACACTTATGAATGGGTAGAGATTTGCGAACGAGATTATGAAAGGTATCATCCACTTAAGTGCGCCAAGCTGTGGCTCCCTATAAAACATCGAGATACTGCCTTTAGTGACGGACTGATTTGCTTAAATTCTCGGTTTGATCGGTAATCGCAATGAAAGGTTGCAAAATATAGGAAAGAGGTGGTGAGATCGTGTGATGAGATACGAATTTCGTAGAGAAGCACAGCCCTACTTTTAAATTTAAATCGTTATTCACGTCACTGTGAATTTTTTCACGGGAGCTTTTATCATCGTAATAATGCGATTAGAGTTTTCGAAAAACAGAAACAAAAATCACGGATAACGATGTCGGAATAAAGTACGCTTGAAAAATTTCATATATAATGTTTCACGTGTGACTTTTGCGGGACTGAAATAAATATTGTATGAAATGTTATATGAATTAAAAATTAGTTGAAACGAGTTAATTAAATGTTTTCGCACTCATTAAAATTTGCGAAACAATTGCGTTTTATTCGAAGTAAGAAGTAATGTGCAATTTCATTGAAGCGATTATATGTGTATCTTTAAGTCAGACGACAATTTTGTATTATAAACTGCGCTAAGATCTTCTAATCTCTTCTTCAAGAAGAGACATCTTTCATCTTTTCTCAACGAATATAGTTTTACTTAGAAACGATGTCAAAGCGGACGATGTAAGAAATGCGTAATGATCTTTGTAACTAACTTGATTCTCTCGTAACGCGCGATTCGAAACGCGGAAACTAACGTAAGGAGATGCACGCGCGTTGAACTAACTGGAGCAAAGAGCAAAGGATGAAAATTACTATCTCTGACGTTGCGCATGGTTTGTCCCTTTTCGCTTCTTTGATATGTTGCGTTGCTTTGCCTGTCACGATCTCGCTTTGCTCGATTTATATCTACGTTCCTTTCCTGCGTTACTATCGGTTGTTTTTATCTTATTTCTTTTTAAATTTTTTCTCTCGTTTTTTTCTCGTTTTCCTAAACGTAATTTTAAAATGTTCACTAACGAGGGGCTCCTTTCGCATTAGCTTCCAAGTCGTAATGTTTTCTCAGAATCCTCAGATATTGCAGCCTGTTAAATTTAGAGCCCTCCATTGATGGAGAAGAAATTATCGTTCTAATTAATTAATTAAATGTTAATTATTTTACCACAAGATGCCGTTTCCGTTTCACAATGATTTGACGCAGTATCGATGCCACGAGGAATTTATGTAATTCGGCCATAGATGGTAAATTTTCAAATAGGAAAAATTTACGATTTTTATTCTTTGGAGGAGACATTTAATAAGTTCGAGATATCCACAGTACATATTATACACGAGTAGAATATGGTGCCAAATGCTTGGCGATCTATTTCAGGAACACCCTGTATATATATGCGCAGTCCTGTTCTCAGCAGAATCTGTACAACGAATACAATGGTATTGTGTACGGTACTCTATGAGTTATTACCCCTCCAGTCTCTAAGCTTCATTCCTCACTTCCCCTCCGTCCTTCACCCCCCGGCAACTCCACGTACACATAATTCAACATTCTATACAGTCTCTGACGATGCTCCCCGCTTCTTTTTTTCCCTCCTGTCCGATAATGTTTCATTATCACATTTTTATCTTTAGCACACTTTTCTAGAATATATTGAAAGAGATGCGTATATTTTTTTAAGTCCTTAAATTATTCAGTGAATTTTATGATTTTTTTATTCCACTTTGTGTTTCATACCTGTATCCTTAATTATTTTATTCTAAGAAAAAAAAATAATGATATCGACATCGTTATCGATATTGTCGATGATTGTTTTCTTCTTTCAGAAGTACAGAAGTTTTATCTGGGAAACAAATCAGCGGTTTTCCCCTATTACAGTTTGATTGGTAGAAAGTTCAATTTAATTGTGAAATATCTCTATTTCATAGATTTACAATTGGAATTTATACTTTTGAATGGGCACTCTAATACATTGAATCGTGGTAAGATACAAACTGACGGGCGTATATATTTTTTACGAAATTTTGAAAACGCTGTGAATGACTGATGTCACTTTCGAAATGAACGACTCGTATAAATCCCACCGAATAAATCGTCGGACGTCGTGTCGATTTTGTCGGAAAGAGAGAGAAAGAGAGAACGCACGCGCTATGGTAGTTGGTATCGAATAAATGACAATAAACGGCGTGACGCGTCGCCAAAGACAGTTCCAATTTATTTTCTAAAGAATTCCCGCGACACTCGATCGGTGTACAGCAGCGTTTCGATTTCTTCCTACGATTTCTTCCTATGCGTCGGACGATTTATTTGAGACTTTTAACTCTTTATGATTCAAATTTTATAATAAATCGATATCATGAGCATCCTGTTGAACGAGCATCCTTTAAAATCAATATTGGAATAATGAAAGATAAATCACTACATCGAATTCAGCTTGATATAAGGCTGTAAGAATTCATGTTTTTCAAATTATAAAAACGTAAAGATAAATTTCTCGATTTTTCTAAGGATTTCATAATAAAACTTATATATTATAAACATATTATATAAATTTTCAATAACTTAAGGATATAATTAATCCAGGAATATATCCTTTTAATTGAATTGATTCTCTGACCAAAAAAGGATCAATTTTTTTCTAGAAATAAAAAAAAGAGAAAGCTGATCACAAGAATTGATGGATGAGAGAAATAATTTATAAAGAGAAATAATTTATTTTATCTTCCTTTTCATGGTATTTTTAGGATAAAACAAAATATATAAACTCGCTTTAATAATCTATTTTTATTTTTTTATGTTATTTTTGAGTTATTTTGAATAATTTTGAATAATTAAATATATATAGTATCATATTTTTCTGTTATTCTGTTGATATTTTTCATACAATTTTTAATTACTCACGATGAATTACATAGACATAGAACAAGAGGTGGCGTATTTAAAATAACAGAAAACTGCGGACTTTAAATTGACCTATTCAATTATAGAGAATAACAGTAAATTTGTTCTACATATATACAATGTAAATCAATGTATTATTTGCCGAGTGAGAATATTATAGGCTTACAAATATTACGATGGATTGCATTCTGTGGCTTGCTTTTTATGTAAATATAACGAATGTAAATATTGTCCTGGAATTTGAAATACATTTCCACATTAAACCTGCGTAAAGCGAATAATTAATAAAAATATGAATCGAGATAAAAATTTCCTGCTGACTTTCCACTTCTTAATATATTTCTATAATATATATATGTCTTAATTAGATCTTTCTCCGACTAATATAAACTAAGAATATAATATATAACTAATGTGTATGAAAAATATATAATTATTTGATAATCAAAATGTTTCGATATATATTGAACAATAGAATATGTAACGTATAATTATACTATATGTAAAATTTTAATCATACTTTAAGAAACATTGTTATTAAATAATTATTTAAATTAAATGATAATGCAATTTAGTTTAATTTAATTTTTGACAAGTATGATATCGTGAGATTATTTTACGTTTGTCTTGTTCACAGGTAAGGAAACCAACCCGCACACATAGTCATTGCCAATGATCCTGTCACGGTAAGAAGCTTGGCGCGTGCCGTGTTTGCTAATCTGAATTACTTAATGATCATTAGAGCGACGGCTGCCACGCGAAACGCGCTCGGCACCTTCTATAGTTCGAGCCATCTGTGTCACGTAATTAGCACGTAAACGTTCCTGTAAATTCTCGCGTAACCTCTACAAAGTAACGTTAATAGCGCGTATGTGTTGAAAGATACAATCTCCCTCGAGCGGTCTGCCGCGACACATTTTGCTCAATTTCTTCAGCATCGCGAATCAGACGTATATCTTTGAACTTCTTTTAATTCTTATTTTTATCCATTTTTATTTCAAATTTTCGTTCCGCAATTTTTTCTTCCGCAGTTTTTTTATTTCTTCTTTATTCAATGATAAATCTATAATTGTATCAAAAAGTACACGGCGATAAGTTTCTTAGCTCGTCAACTTTTTTCACGTTGGAACAATCAGTTTTGTATACAGATTATAATACACACCGATACGCATTCTCTCTAATTCATTATAATGTGACAAAGCGCTTGATCGAGTACCAGTGAAATCTTATACACGGCGTTGATTATCACGTTTTTCTCTCTTTCCAAAGCCCGATTTGAGAAGCAATATCAACACCCCGTAAGGATCGCTTTCACGACGCGCAGATACGTATCTCTCCTCCGCTCACTCAGTTAGGATCCTTTTTCCGGACGGCGGTAAACCGAGTCGAAATTCACACGCTTTATGCACACGGTATGCGCGTATCGCGGCCATCTTAATTCCCCCAGCTTGCGCGAGCCCTTATCCAGCCTCGGCCCTTATCCACCCCCTTTGGCGTCACCCTTCTTGCGCGCCGTGACAAATAGCTTTTAATTTCTCGGCACTGTTTACCCAAGCTACTCCCGAATTAATTGCCCGTTACCCGCCTTCCGGACGTTATCTTATCGCCGGCCACTTAAACAGCCCTTCCAAAGCCGCACCAGTCGACGGTCATACACCCACCCCCTCCCTCCTCCCGCTTCACCCCCTCCTCTTCCTCCTTCCCCGGCAATTCACCCTCGCGGAGACTCCACAGGGGGGGTGCGATGTCAGATCTAAACCGATGATTATAGATGCAGACAGGCGTGGTGTGGCGTGGAAGCCTTTGCAAGGGCTCTGTGTACGCCTCAAATAAGGAAGGTCGGCGAAGGGTTTCCGTTTGCGGAAGAGAAACACCGTTATTTTTAAAATGTTTGAACAAAACTGGCAATTAACTTACGTTGATAGTTAGAATTTATCGTATCTTTTTGCTTTATCGTGCATATCGTGCGTAATATGTGTCTCAATAATTCATCCAGAGAAATTTCATAATTACTCAGAAACTTGATGACAGCTATTATTTTTAATTGCATACTAAATGTTAAGCGTTTTCGTAATTTTGAAATTGAAAATTATCGTTAAATTAAAATCTCTGCTCGAATTTACTTGTGATCATTTTGTAAAATACTCCAAAGATGAAAGATAAATGGAAAAAATTATATAGACATTTTTATGGAATAGTTTTGAAAAGAAATTTGTATTTAAAAATAAGATCAATTAAATTATTATCATTTTATAATTTTAATACACACGTAAAGATTTCGTAAATACTTTACATTGGTCACTACGAGAAATGCCGATGTAAACCGAAGCCGACATAACGAAGCGGCTGCATCAGAGTTGTAGTTTTTGTAGGGACGGAATTGCATGTGTGTTAATACTTTCTTGTAATGCTCTACAAATATATTATTTTACAACGTCAAGTCCTATCGGGATGATTTAATCTCGTCTGCGAACGACGTATTCGGTTTTTATGTTCGAGTCCGGATCGCGCAAGGCGAAAGAGGGAGTCCTACAAATGTATTACACGCGCGTAAATCATACAAGCAAGCTTTCTATGAATATGCGAGGAGCCGCGATGAGTTATAATCAGCGTTGCGCCGAGTTCGTCTCTCGTACGTGTTTCGCAAACGAATATACGAGCAAATTGATTATTTTTTGATTTTTTTTAAGGAGGATTATTGATACAAGCGAATGCGTGTCAAAAACTAAGCAATATCGAGAAAAATGTTTGAAATAAAAAAGCTGTAGAAAAGAGAGGAGAACATTCTATTTTCGTCAGAGTAAAGTTTTGTTAGTAAAGTTATCTTTTTTTTTCTTAACGCAACTTATCTCATAGATACGCGTAAAAAAAATAACGTTCTTACGCAGAGTCTTGCATTCTTAGCAAAATACGTGACTATTTATCTCGAAATTTCTGAATATGTTCTGTAGCCTTATTTTGCTTCCCTGGCGGAATTGGGTTGACAGCATATCGCCAAGATGAGAAACGAATGTCACCGAGAGAGAGAGAGGGGGGGGGGAGAGAGAGAGAGAGAGAGGGAGAGAGAGAGAAAGAGAGAGAGGGAGAGAGGGAGAGAGAGAGAGAGAGAGCTCGAAATTTCCAGCATTGTTCCGATGGTCTCGTGAGATTCGTCTCTTCGGCCTTTCACGTTTACGATGGCGCCGTTAAATTCGGCACTAACGGCGCATTAGAGACATTCGCCTCCTTCGGATTCCTTTTACGAGTCAGCATATCCAGATACTGAAGCTGGTAGACAATAGCCTAGAAATTAACGCGCTTTTTCCGCCGTCCTTACGAGATATGCTTTACTTTGTGCAGTAAATAATGTAGACATAATATTATCAGCCCTTGGAAAATCAAGATAAATTTTATTTAGATAATCATGACCGTCGATCTTGTAAAAAATGCAAAATTATATTTTATCAATTAATTTAGTAATCTGTTGAAAAAATATTATGTTAAATATTATGAAAAATGATAAACATAAAATTAATATACATATAATATTTTTAATATAATAAAATATTATATTTAGAATATTAATTTTATGTTTATAATTTTTCGTGTGTATTAAATGCTTAAAATTGGTAAACTTTCAAATACACAACCGAGTTATGAATATTTAAATATAATGCGTTTGATCCAGATTTGACACTCATTTTTGGACGGCATTTCGATTGACGTTACGAATGCTTCGAAACGTTTGAAACGCGATCTTAACCGGTCGACTTTGGTCGACACGCTCTTTTGAAATGTAAAAAAAAGTGGAGATGTTCGAAGCATTCGGGAACATCAGGTGGAATGCATGCTCGATTGCCGGAAATTGCTCACCGAACGCCGCGGGCGCCAAGATGAACAGATCCGAGTTTGTGCGAACGCCAAGCAAAACATTCCTCTCGCGAAGGCTGATGCCAAACACAAGCGACGAGTTTGAATCATTTTTTCCGGCGCATTTTAACCCTTCTGTCAATGAACAGGTACCCGTAAAAAGGACCTTTGTATTCGAAAACTTTCTTAAAATATATCGGGAAAGAATGTTCGATGCTCAGTAGCTGCTATAAAGAAATTGTCGCATTGCAATGTCACGGTATTTGTTGGTACTCATACATCGATGAAAAAGTGCAAAATTATGGATTGACGGAAGGATTAAGATTCTTCAGATTCAAGCAGTGTAAGTGTAAATGAATGTTAATATTAATACGTAACGAGTATTAAGAGGTGGAGAACAGTATAACGTACAAGTATATCTGATAAGAGTAGAAAGCTTCCCTCTTTCGATCTCTTTTCTCGCTATTGTAAAATTCTGCACAACTAATGAATGCTTAGGCGACGTAAATTTGCCGATTTTGCATATATTTGCCGACACGCACATGACAATGCGCGTGACGAGATCGCGAGTCGCATATCGATCAGCTGATCTAATCGTCTGTCGCCGCGAAGCGTTCTCATGTCGCATCACGTTTTCGCGTGCGACTGATAGGGGAAAATTACTTCACGTAAGAGAGACAACCGCGAGATAGCCTCCCGCTGCTTTTATTGCATTCGTTTTCCGGCTTGCCATTCTTAAGCTCTCGAGCCGGGAGGTGCGTAAAAAGCGCACCGAGCCACCAGCTGGCTCGATATTACGATCACGTACCGCTTTTCCGCCATCTTTCGAGTGCAGTCTTTATGCAACGAATCGTTACTACTCGCGTCTCGTCTCGTTTTACATTTTTCTTCTGCCTCTCCCTCCCTCTCTCTCTCTCTCTCTCTCTCTCTCTTTATTTTTTCAACGATACAAACTGTCTTCAGAGATGACAACGTCTCGGGGAAAGACACACAAAGTACCTGCAGGTTATACTAATATCAAGAAAAGTTTTAGTATTCTTCTAGAAATTCTCTTCTCTGATAGAACGATTTTTTTCGTCGGCTAAACAGGGCTAATGCGAATTAAAATCAAAAGTTAAATTATTAATAAATTATATCAGCATGTATATAATTGTGATGTGTTGAAGTTTTCATCATCTCGAAGCTGAGAATTCACTCACAGCATTCGAATTCCTATTCTTTTAACACCGAGCTTGCATAAATTTTACAACTATCGATACTTTTTTGGAGACAGTTGCAGATTTACAAGGCAAACGGTTTTTGAAAAAAATTTTTTTTTTAATTTTAGAAAAAAATTTTCTCAAAATTGGATCACCTTATATTAAACATGCCGGGATGGGAGTCTAAAATAAGTCTAAATAAGAATTGAGTAATTTATACATTTATGTCGAACTGTACGGGGAGATATTCAGTCAATTTTCGAAATTTTCACGTTCGAACGACAAAACTCGCAAACAAGAGGGGGATGACAACAACGATTGTCAGATGCTGCGCAAACAGCCACTTCGGGCTGTTCATGAAAGGAAATAAGAAGGATGGTGGAAAACGCGACGGCACTTTTCCGAGTCCGAAGGAAGCTCCGTACGTCGCGGGCGCACGCGGCATTACCCTTTCTTACCTTACTTCATCCCCCTTTCCCACCCTTCCCTCTTGCTTATTTCGATGCCGTTCTGCATATTGGGGCGCCATTGTAGCGTCGCCCGAGAATACGCGGCGTGCTTGAAAGCGCGTAAGGCGATCGTCGTTGTTGAACGGCGAGCAAAAAAATCTCCTTTCTCGTTCTCGCGACGCAAGCCCGTGCATTCTTATACTTTATTCGCAGAGTGCTTTGAATCCACGCCGAACAGGGGGATGGGATGCCTCGGGATGCCTCGACAAGCAGGTGTTCCGGAGAACGAGGATCCGAGAATCCTGGAATTGAAAGATTCGAGGAATCGGAACCGATTTATTTATTTATTTACTTTATTTTTTTTTCCTTCGAAAAAATTTTAAAATCCGAATGTTCCTTATGCTGCAAGGAAATGGATACGTTATCGATCAAGAGGAAAAGAGTGGAGAATTTTTTTTTTAGAGATTTGGTAGAGCGGTTTGTACAATATATCATCGCGCGATGTATCTTGTCGCTATAATATTATTGAGAAAAAAAAATATATATAATAGAGATACGTATAAAATACAAACGTCACTCGAAAGTTTAACGAAGTAAGTTAGTATCTCTATTCCGTCTTACGTAATGCGAGAGATTTGTTCGGCGTGTATTAATCGGCGCGTGGAGGAGACAAGAAGAAAGGGACAAAGAGAGAAAAATGCACGGAGAGAAAATGTGAAAGAAATTAAAAAACTTCACCAATTAAGAAGTTAATCGTTACCGCGCTTGATAACGAACACCCGGTAGCTCCATGTTTCTCCGATCAGTCGATACTCTTTTTATCCACTTTATTCGTTCAATGGAGTCGCGACCTAGTTCGCGGTAATTATCGGCGGCTTTAATAAAACTCGTCGTCGACAGAATAAAGCGAATTTAATTGGCGCGCGTCTATCGAAACGGACGGGGATTCAGGATCATTCGAGATATCGCGCGCGTGAATGTATCCTTTCTAAGCCCGATTCAATTAAAAATTCCCGGTGCAATTTTGAAGTCGCTGCGCTGCTATTCTTTCATCAGAAGTGACAGTAGATTAGGTCGAGAGTTAAAGCGAAGGAGAGAAGAAAAAAAGAAAAAAAATGGATCGAGTCGAGGCGGACACTCGCGAGGGCGGAATTTTCAAAGAGAGAGAGATGCGTTTCTCTTTCCTTAATTATTACGAGTAACTAAAATTGAACATTTTTTGATCATTCAGAGAGAATTCGCGCATCGACCGTTAATATTACTCATACCATAATCAATGTACGATTTCAATTTCGGTGAGAAGCGAGATCAGAGAGTTCTCAAAGAGATAACGGTACATGAACTAATTATGTGCCTGCACAAAGGCTGGAGCTAGGTTATAATCGTATGGAAATTAACAATGTTGCCCGCAGAAACGGGGCTTCACTGCTGATTATTAGTGCGCGATTAATTTATTAGAGTGGAGATTCCATGTGCGAGCGCGCGCGCGCGCGCTCGCACACAGGCGATCTGGTTGCGAATTGGTTTCACGGTTGCGAACTCCGCAAAAACTCGAAAAGCTTCTTCGTGCAGAAAGGATTATCCGCAATTCGTGACGTACGGCCGTGAACACAATCGGAACGGTCGAACAAATGCCGTCCGTCATTGCGTTCCGGGTCACGTGTTAACGTAGCCTGTTTCATGGACGAGCGCGATCCAAAATAACGACGTTCGCGCGGCGAAGTCTCTCCTCCCGCTAACTGCGGCTTGACTTAACTTTTAATGAGATTCGCAAGATTCTGTCGAGAATATTTCCATTCACCTCGCTCTTTACGTCAGTTTAAATCCGCTGCTAGTTTGAAGGTTAACTTCCGCAGAGGCTTCCTGCTAGGATGTCTATTGACGGAAGAACTCGTCGGGGATATCGATTGGACGAATTTTGCCGCAAAATTTTGTCCCTCTGGTTATAAACAAATGTGTGAAAATAAACAAAGACGTTTGAGATTGATGACGATGGCGCATGCATATTTTTAAGATAATTTAATTAGCCCTCACGACGTTCTATCTTTTATTTATTTTTAGAAATTGAGTGACAAATCTAATTTTATCAATGTCAATTTTAAACATTGAATAGATGAGTTTCTTTAAATAGGGACTGATTAACATAATTTTAGCTGTTAATTAGTGAATATTTATTTTTCCTGCGAA
Source organism: Lasius platythorax (assembly GCA_963971435.1). NCBI lineage: Eukaryota > Metazoa > Arthropoda > Insecta > Hymenoptera > Formicidae > Lasius > Lasius platythorax. The sequence continues at coordinate 3,785,899 of OZ020549.1, forward strand.
AATCTTTGTTTTACTAAGTAGAAAGGAAAAGAGGAGAAGAAAATGTGTGTTCTAAGAAAATAACATTAATATCTGCCACGGGTATATGTTTGGCTTTATTTTCACAGCTACATTCTATTTAAATTCAGCTCCAAAATATTGCCTTGGAACGTTTCTCTCTCTCTCCTCCACCTATGAAATCTACCATTTCCTTAAAAGAGATTTATTAAATTGAGTTAGAACGAATTTCATAAAGAACGCAATAATAAATGAACAGCGAAATACGTTATCCTCACAAAGGTAAAAAATTTCGAAATACATTCTTTATGCGCTCGGCTTTTTCATTGCGACATTTATTCGGCGGAAAGCGCTTGCGCAAGGCGCGTAAAAATGAATATGCATACGCATGTGCGAGATACGCACGTACTCGCTCCCTGCGAATGTTTCGAGCATGAAAAATGACGCAAAGTTGTGGCGGGGATTTCTCATTTTGTGTAAACGTAAGAATTTGCCGTCGTTGAAATTTGCGAAATGCCATCCGCTCTACACATGCGAAAGTTACGGGCGGTTTTTTTTCTGGATATAATACTATACGCAGAAGGAGAAATGACACACGGGGGCAAAAATTTGGTATTTTATCAAGGAAATGCTTTTTCTTCTCAGTAGCTCTCTGCGTGAGATCCTTCTTCTTTCTTAAATGGTTCAATTAATCTCACCGAACGTACCAGTCACAATTACACATTAATATTCTGAATATGCAATAATGGATTGCATTTTATTATTGCATTTTTTTGTATATAATCCTCGATGAATATTTCTGGAAGGAAAATTTATAATATTGAATTGATTCTCGAATCATTAATTTTAAATAAATTTTAAATAAATTTTGCATTGGTTTTATAAAAGGAAATTTTTGCAAAGCCTCAACTAATTTTCCATTTTGATCGGTATAAGAAATTTTTTATTTTAAATTTCGAGAATCCGTCACATTATATTCAAACTCAGCAATCATAAAAATTTTTAATTAATAAATATGATAAAATTGCAGATGTGTAGTAATATTATTTTTATTAAATTTTTATCTTTACTCTGTTAAAAGATGTTAGTTTTTTTAATATTGTATGTCAGAAATTTTAGCATTTCCGGGCTCAAATATTTCTTGCGAAATGCATTTTCTTTTTGCTTATCGTCATATTTGAGGATTAGCGATTGAGAATATCTCGTTTAAAGATATACGTCGATTTTACGAGTTTCGCGGCGCTTTTTACGTCTCGTTTAAATGGCCCGTGAACTTTTAATTAGCGAAACGATTTCAGCGGACTTAATTCAAGACGAAGAATTCCCTCGCGCTCGTCAGTGCCATGTAAACTGGATTGCACATCGAAGGGAGTACATTAGCACATTCGAGATCCGGGTTTCCCGAATTAACGGCCGAATGAGCGAAAACTTCGGCCACTTAGCATGATTCTACGCTCGACTGCCTCGCGCTGCACATAGTCATTCCTTTTACGGCCATTCCACCAGCCGAAATGGCAATCCCTTCCCCGAATTCCGGATTCTTCGCGACCGCCAAGTTTCTAGGTCATAAATTGCGAGGAACGTTGCCTCCGAATGCGACCGTAATTATTGCTTTGTATGAAAGGAAATTTCAGGAACATACATCAAGCATTACTAATTGAAGATTAATCTTCTTTCTTGAAGTAAAATTAATAAAAAAAAAAGAAATTTGTCTCTGCGTTAGACGTAATTATATATGCTAGAATTATCTTATATTTGTCATATACAGGGTGAGGCATTTGAGACGTCTAAATATATAAAAAATAAAGCAAAATGAGAAGAAATGTTTCAGACAAAAAATATGTAGCTGCTAGTTGCAAATTATATACTTTCTCTTAAAAACAACTACGTATTTTCTTTATACCAATTGATTCCTCTCATTAGTTTCTGCGTAAAAGCATTGAGGTGAGATAATCGAAAAATGAATATTTTACGAGATATTTCATGTAAAATTAAAGTACAAAATATTTGGATCACAAGCTACAACGAGATGTAGAGAACCAATCGCGTATTGTGATTCCTCGCGCTTTGATGGCTCTCGCCATAAGAAAGCGACTGCGTGAGCGCAGTTTTCTCGATTTTCTAATGGAATTACACCGCGACGACTCACCCTCTCGTCCGCCATCCGGTTGATTTGCCCGCCACGTTTGCCACCACTTTGAATTATTGCCTTTGCGTTTCATCGTTCAATACGTCACGGATAAATTACCTCCCCCCTCTCCCTCCCCCTCCCCCTTATTCTGTGATAGGCAATCCGCTCTAATACAAGCATCCCCGCGCTCGTCCACGTCATCCTAACGTCGTCGCGTTAAACTCGCCTCTTCTCCCCCCATTTCGGGGGGTGAGCGGGTGGATGCGAGGGGGTGCGCCGAGTCATCGAACTCTGGAGGTGGCGCCGGTTCCCGGAAACGAAGCACTCGTATCGTCGTAATATCCTGAGTGCCTCGTTTTATCCGACGTAGGATACATTCGGCACCGGATGCGCTAATACATCTCCTATGTTTTATGCGAAACCGTGCGCGGCATTTAATGACGTTGCGCATAGTCGAGGATAGTCGCAAGACGCTCAACACTCTCACGAGTTTTTGCTCTTTGAGGGGAAAAAAAAAAACCTAATGCGTTTCCGTCCATAGAGGAATTTAAGAATTTTTGCGAAGAAATTGACTTTGAAACTTAGGCTTCTCTTGAAGCAAGAGCATTTTATAAATTTCGAAATATTGGTAAGACTTTGGATTAGAATCAGGTATTTTTTCGTGAAAAGTAGAAGAAATGCGATTATTTGAATAATCATAAAATATTTCCCTCCAAAAAATAGCAAGCACTCGCTTGAATTCGTCTACCTAGTCCTATCCTGCATATATATATATATATATATCATAAAAACTAATTCTAATTAAGAACTAATTAATAATTAAAACCACGTTTAAATATTTGATTTGTAATATAATACAATGGTAGCAAGCTGAGTTCTCTCTCTCAGACAGCTAAAGCGAGTAAAATTTTAATTAATTAAAACGTAAAAGTACCAGAGATTGATTAAAAGAGATTGAGGGGCGAAGGGAGGGAGGGAGGGTGGCGGAAATGGGCGGAGAGGGGGGGGGGGTTAAAAAGGTTAGAGACCAAACTGGGACGAAAGTATATAATCCCGGCGTTACCCGGGATCTGCGCAACCAAGGAATTTTTGTCACAGATCCGCGCGAGAGACCGGACATTTTTTAATCGGATTTAAGAGAGCCGCGGCATCAGGAAGTTCGAGGAGAAACGGAGAGGCAGCTGGATTCCCGCCAATCCTGTCGCGCGTAGCTCGTCGTTGTTTCATTACGGCGCGAGCTCTCGTACGTGCCGTAACGATGCTCGTCGCTTTCCACCCCCTTTCGCAATCGTTTCATCCCCTCTTTCTCCCCAACCCCCTTTTTTTCTTCTCCTCCCCCTCCCCTCCCCCCCCGTTTTTCTCTCTTCTCTAACCGGGACCGATGCGTAGTCCAGGTCCAGGATACTCGACCGGCAATTCCGACCGATTAAACGTCGATCAAACCGGCTCCTCTATTTTTCGAACGGCTCGAACTCGAAGCGACGCTAACGAGCTGAGAATAAAAGTTGTCGCTCGGATCTACGAACCTTCGGTCGGAAATTATGTCCGCTGATGTGAATCGCGCCGACCGGTATTGGTTTTTTTTTATCTTCTCGCTGAATGTCTTTCTAACTTTTCACTATCCGCCTTGATTTAATTCTCTTGCGCTTTCTGTACAATTCTCTTCGTATTTTCGCGTTTGTCATAATTTAAACATTGCGCAATACGAATCATTATTAATTTGCCGAAAGATTTGAAATTTATTTATAAAAGAGAAAAAGAACGCAAGACTAGCAAAATCTGATGTTTAATTCCTTCTATCTATCAATTGTTTATTACAACTTTGCGTTTGCAATAGAAATGCAGCACAAGCTTAGCACGATATGTGCGAAGAAACGTGAGGAAACTTTTAATATTTTTTTTCAAATATCTATTTAAATATCTTTTTAAGATATTTGCTTCTGAAAAAGGTATGCTAATGATATATTTAAAAACCTGGAACTTGATTATACGAGCAATTGGTTGTCTTTCTCCCGATGATGGAAACTATACTTGATTAATTCTAATCGATCCCCTTCAGCAGCTTATTCCTCATGATCGAAATGGGAAGGCGGAATTATTTCTCGTGTCAGATTGAGTATAGCCGAAATGTAATTTTCCTAAAGCTATCCGCACGCCTATCCCATTTCCTGCCACACGCTCCCTCGGGACGCAACCTTTGGAATCGTCTCTCCGGCGTAGCTCGCATTGGGATAAGCCATATCGAGGGAACGACGATCGAGAAAGATGGATTCTACGTTGCATCGACTTGTACGAGCAGCGCCGACTTGCTACAGAGTGTGTAAAAAAAAAAAAAAAATATTGACTAGCGCGAACTAATTCTGCGAGAAGATTAATCGGTTTATTTTAGAGAGAGTGCACACGCAAGGGTGTTTACTTGAGAGACGTAGCTTGTAGAAACTGCAATATACAATTGAATATAATAACTATATACACACATCTAAAAAAAATGTTAATGAACAATTTTAATATTTTGCCTCTCTAACGAAACCTTATTACTCGCGTGCTTAAGAGACGGCAATATTTAGGGATGGGATCAAGTTCAACATGTACTTAAAAATCCGAGTCGAATCCAATAATCAAGTTTTATTTTCTAGGATTTAAATAATACCTCCACTTTCTCCCAAGTATTCATAAAAGATTCCAACATATATTTGATCCAGGTTCGAATGTACTTGGAAGTACTGTTCTTGTTTCTCGAGGTATTTATAGAGAGTTGAAACCTATCTCGTCCAGATTCGAGTCTACTTGAAGTAAAGTACTGCTTCTTTTTAAGTAATCATAAAAAAAAAGAGGTCGACATCATGCAAACAAATTCGAACCTACTCGTAAGATACTTAATCCCATCGCTAGCAATATCTCTTATTAAGTGAGATTAGGTCTCTTTTTTATCCTTTGTCTTACGTTTGCAAAGTGACGTTAAGTCCCTTTCTCTTTAGCTCGCGTATCCGAACGATTTATTCGCGTGGAGGAAAAAAAAAACGACGGGGAGAAAAACCTAGAATCGTATGTAGATACTGCGCCGCGAATACACACATTTGCGAAGCGAGAAATGTTTTTCCCGATATTTGGGGGAGATTTTGCCGCGCGGCGCGCGTATCGGAAAATACGAAGACGCGCAGAATGACGGCGAGCAGAGAGCGCGATATGCAACACGCATTAATGTTATGAGATCGAGGCGATGCGCGCGCGTCGGGCGTAATGTAATGTAAAAGAGTTTTATCGATGTTCGCCTCTTTCGGGTCAGCTACTTCCTCTTTCGCCCCCTTCTTCCCCCTCTCTTCCCCCCCCGGCGCTCCATCCCTCGGGGGTGTGCACTTTGGGAAACTCCTACACTTTCCGGGCGCCTTTAAACTTAACATAATATCGCGTAAAATATATCTCCGCGTCTGTTGAGGCTGCGGCTGCAACGAATATAAACCGGGGCTAAAATTCGTCAGCTTTCTGCGCGCGAAAAACTCCCTTTTCCGATACTCCCTGATAAAATGTGTTTCCCGTCTTCGGAATTAAATTTGTGTGCACGGTCAAAATTATTTTTCTCTCCTACGGGGAAAAAAAAATGTCAGATATACGTTTTCGCATTCGCTGAATATTTAGACAAGACTGCCATTGATTTTTCACGTCATGCTCTCGGCTGGTCCGTATATGTATATGTTATTTAAATTTCCATTTTTTTTTTTTTCGAACTCTTTACAACGTATGCTCCTCTCTAGAAACTTTTCTCTTTGAATCATTTTGAAGTTTCCAAAGAGGGGGAAGAGTGGTCGGATATAAAAATTTGTCGGACACGCCGCGCGCGCGTACCTACATGCAAAAATTCTTTTTTCGGTAATATATTTTTATTGGTATTCCGAGAGAGAGATATACGGCGGTCGCGTACTTTTGGGGAGGAACACGCGCGTTAGCCAAATTGGATCGGAAGATGCTCGGCGCCTGCGCATCGATAATAATCGGACAACAAAAGCGTCCCTTTTTCTTTCTCTTTCACTATTAATTCACCCGATTCTGTGTTACGGAATGCTTTATACGTACACGCGGGGGAAATCAATTTCTCTCCTATTATTACATCCATTTTGCACCGCCGCGTTTCATTATCTCGCATCGGTGGCCGAGGAACAAAGAGCGATAGACAAATATACGATAAATCTTAGTTTATATATAATAGAATACATAAATATATACGCATATATATATATATATATATATATATATATATATAATTAAAATTAAAAATATAAAATTATAAAAAGTATATGTTCTTTATAATTTTATATTTTTAAATTGGAGTCTTGAGATATTATGTACAAATTGCGCATTAAAGTATTTATGAATCTCTTAATATAATTCTTTTTATTTTCAATTATTTTATTATACATTTATTCATCATAAAAAATGTATGTATGTATATCGAGATATTGAATTTTTTAACATTTTTAGTGTACAAAAAAAACATACATATATCGGAGTATTGAATTTTTTAACATCTTGTGTACATGTACATATATTTTTCATATATTTTACGTTTTTCGTAAAATATCAAAAATCGTAAACTTATACAGTTTTGGTAGCACATACGTGTCCTGGAAATTCTTATAGAAAAATCAATATTGAAATGTGAATGTCATGATCTTTCTTGTGTACGGCTCTCTCTTTTGTGTGCGGTTCTCCTCATCTTGGAGGATAATTCGCGGGGATTATTAGTCGTCCTTGTGAAAACGCTATTCAATGAAAATATGAAGTCTAATGAATTACCTGCCATTAGCTTAATTAACATTGAATCATGAGTAATATACAGTCTTTTTTTTCACTTATCTCTTTGCAATCCTTTTTATTTTTCAAAATTCCAAGGATTCCAATGGATGTATTGAATTTTTCTCAATGCTTTGATATAAAAATTTGAAGTTGAAAATATGATTATATGCTTTAGCTATTTAAATATATTTATTTATCACAAAGTAATAGAATAATATAGAAAAAATAAAAAAAATTGTCTCTTTTCCTCTCTAATATTACTTTTAAAAATAAGCAAGTCTCCTGAAATTAAAAAAAAAATCTATTTAGATGTATGAGAGTGCTAATTATGCCAAGGATTCCAAGGAATTCAGTGGATCATCAATCAAGATGACATCATACTTTGCTATCATATATCCATCCCTTTTTGAAAATCGATAATTCCGCGTCCTTCGGTTGCGAAAGTACGTATCCTTTTATTGCGGAGTCTCACTATAGCGCGTACAATAAGTATGTGGAGGTAGAATGGGGGAAGCACAGGGAAAGGATATGCAAAATATACTCGACGCTCCGCAGCATGCGATGCTAACGTCCATTTTATGCATCCGGAATTCCTTGGAACCGGTAAAATATCGAGCGACTTATATTACGTATGCGCTATCAGCGGCAGGACACACACGTACACTTGCGCGCAAATGCGCATGCGTGCTAAGAAAGACAGCTATAAAATGGCAAGACTTCCGTTTTCATAAAACGCACGCTATGTCTACGGAACACACGAGCACTCAGTCAAAATTCCGTCGTATATCGAGTACAAAGACTCGTAGAGACATGAAGTTTGGAAGTATTCACCGCGACGTTATATATACGAGAGAACAAAGTTCAAAAAATTGGGAAATTGTTGTCCAAGTCTTTATAAATTTATCACTTTTTGCAAGCTATATATTTTTCACGTTTGGTTAAAAATTCACTTGAATAAGCAAATCGCTTAAAAATGATAGACTCTTTCGACTTTTTTGTAAAGAAAAATTAACTTCAAATTGGCTATTAAGCGTTAATGAAGAAACATCCTAGAGGATTTTTTTCTCTTTCTCTCTCTTTCTCTCTCGGGAAAAAAATCTTGTTTCCCTTACATTCTCGAACATTCCAACTGGTTGTGATAAAAGTTTTACGGGATCGTTTATCATAAAAGCGACGAGTGGCACGTGTAACAAGTACGACAAGCTCCGCCAGTGCAAGCATTAAGCGCGCATTGTTAAACATGCCTACATATGGTACGAGTGACGCAAAACAGATATGTGGGAGTGTATATGTAAAATTTGAATACTGAATTGATTCAACTATTGTAAAAAATACGTGTTTTTTCTACAAACACTTGGACTGTTTATACAAAGTTAATTAAACTGTCAAAATTAAAATATTGAAATGTCTAACATTAAAATGTCGAAATTACTATGTCAGAAAGTGTTTTATCAAATCGAGGTTAAAAATCATATCTGAGAAAATCAGAATTGACTATACTTTCTTTTTATATATATGCTATATTATACACATACATACATGCAGGACTTTGCAAACGTGTTCAAAACATATGCTTTAATTATGTCCATCTCGTTGTTTGCCATAAATGCTTGAATAGCTCTTTTCAATTTTTGTTTTGTCTCTAAAATCTTTTAGATTGAATAGTCTTTTAATATTTTGTTAGCAATGTTTTATTGTATATATATAGTATATATAAAATTATAATTCCTTGTATAATTGATTTATTTAAAAATAGATTAAAATAATAATAGTTTAAAAAAGAGATCTATCTCTTTTAAAAGCAGTTTATTCATTCCCATCGACGTTGGGCCATTTCTCTCATTTTTAAAGGATAAATGGACCGTTTAAAAACTTTTAACCAAACATTGCTGATCGAATTATTTGAGATTGAAAATATTTAGTAGATTCAGTTTAGTGGTGTTTACACATCGAAAAATATTATGCATAATACTTACAAATGTTATCTTAACTTTCATCTTTATTATAAAAAAATCTTAATATCTTGTCTAAATTTTCCAATTACAATTAACTTTATTTAGTTCGCCATTTACTTTATTTAGTTTATATATAAAAAATAATTAATCTTTTTTTTTCTCTTTTTCTCTTGAGAGAACTTGGAAAGAGATTTCTATATTTTTTATTGCACACCAGCAAGTTTTATTAAAATCATAAATGAGTAGCCAGTTGCTGAATCGCCATTTAGTCTCCTGATGAAGTTACTTTATTAAGTTTGACGAGGTGTTTCTTTGAAATCTGCTTCGGCTTCATCAAAGAAATTATTCCGTTGATTCAATTAAATCTTTTTTATAATCAAAACCGTAGCACAGACTGTAGGATTTTACTAACTGGAATGATGTGGCAGGATTATAAAGGATATAATCAAAATCAAAGCGCATATTGAAGGAATTTTGCGGCAACATTAAAAGGATTTTAAATTAAAAATTTTTATAAATTAAACATTTTTATAAATTTGCAATTTATTTATGAGGAAAAAATTAAAAATTTTTCAAAATTGAAAATTAAAAATTTTTGTAAATTTGCAATTTATTTATATAAGGAAAAGAAAAAGTTGAAGAAAAGATTAAACTTTTACCGAGCAAAAGTCTGGTATCGTTTCATCCTTTAGAAGACTTTTTCCCGAAGATAGTTGTTTGACAATTTTGAGAGATGGGGGAGATGAGAGACGATGCGAGCCATTTTTGATATGGAATCGATAGCACGTCGGAAAACTTTTTACATGGCTGGGCAAATGTCGACGTTCAGCTGCGAACGCTGAGCGAACTAATTAAGACAACTTTGTCAGAGGAGCGCCGGAGTTACATGCGGTTTTGAACGCTGCGACGATAATTGCGTTGCAGATCGGGAATTTTCGGGGCGTTTCAGGTGCGAGATGACGATTTCCTCCATTCGTCTACATGCCGTTAACCAATTCCGCTCACGTGACGCGAAAATGTTTCAACGGTTGATGCTGATACCTTTACATTCCCTTTAACTGTTCGACTATCAAAAGCACGGTGTATTTACACCACGCTTCTTAAAGGAAAAATAACCTTCCTCTCTCTCTCTCTCTCTCTTAGCTTAGACGTTTAAAATTAAACCAGATTTTGTTTTCAAAATTATATATATATATATATATCAAACGAGATTTTGTTTTTAAATTAACGTATATACATATATATCTACGAAGATCTGCACGCTTATAATTAATTGTACATAAGGGAAAATTTCAAACACATCGCGAAATGTTTCAATATTAACTCTAATACGTTTACATCCGCTTCAGTTTGACTTTCAAGTCTTTGATGACATTTATATATATCTTTAGGAAGAGGAGATATTTTCTCAGCCACGCGATTCCTCCTCTCCCCCCGCCCTTCCCTTACACAGTAAACATTTTGTTTTGAAAGAACAAATTTGTTTATGCAGTGCAAATTATATCTACGCGTCACACGTTAACTAGTCCCGCATCGAGAGAAACGCAGATTATGCGTGATACGAAAATATTTCAGCGCATATTTCTGACGTTGATACGTGTCCATCCTCTTTAAACTGTTTGGCTACCGAGATAGGAACAGTGTGTATACCTTGAGTACATTACGCTCTTTTTTGCTTGGGAAAACATCTTTTCCCAGCCCGCGAATGGGTAAGGTCCGATTAAACATGTTTTATATCCTCCGAGAACATACATTTACTTACGAGATGCAAAATTCTACGCCGCGTCTCGCTAACTATATAACTCGAATTTATATAGCAATCTTTATCCAGCGATAATTTCACTAGAGCCCCGCTCGTGTTTTTTGCAGCTTCATCATATTCACCGTTATATATTTTTTTAACTTCAACCCTTCTGTCAATGCATAATTTTTCATCAATGCGTACCCGGATATCCGTTCATTGATAGAGAGAAGGGTTAATTGTATGAATTAAAATCTCTGTTTTAAAAGGACGTCCGCTTGAAAGCTATCGAACACAAATTTCGATACTTTTATTAGTAAATAAAGTTTAATAAAACTCATTAATTTTACACGCGTAATATATAAAATTATGTGTAAATAATTAGATAATACATAATTAGATCTCCTTTGAAATTTTTATTAATATAATTTCTTATAATAATTTTTTAATATAATTTATCATTATAATTTTTTATAATATTAATACAAATTTTTATTAATATATGTAAGATACAGTTTTTTATACACTTTATGCTTTTACATTATTTTATATGTATTATACGATATTATTATTTTACATACATTTTTACGCGCGATCGCGCGCGAAACTTACGCAATCGTATTATCATCTCGACTTGCGATTTGTACGAAAACACGTGTCGGAGATCCGCCTAACTGCCCTCTTCCACCCTCCCTTAGTACGTAAAGATAACGACCGTGGGCGCTTGAAATAGAGGCGCTCATTGATTTACAAGAGCGTTGCAGACGGCGCAGACAAATCGCGGATCGGAAGTCGGCGCGGAATCACTTTTATCATCGTGTGATTGCACAGTGAGAGACGGAAAATGGGCGGCGGGTATGCTTGTAGCGGCACGTTGTACACGTATGTAAAGTGGCGGTTACGTCGAGTCGGGGTAAGAACAAGGGTGGCGAGGGGGGAGGGGGAGGCGGCGGGGGAGGGTAGTCTGGCGGAGGGGAGGGAGGAAGGGTTTCGTGGCGCATATACAACGCGTGGGGAGAGAAGGGGGTGAATTTCGATAGGAGAGAGCGCACGGCGCTCCGAAGCTAAGGTACCCTCAGGGGGTGTTCGTAGCGGAGTTATGCAGATCTGACCCCTTCCCCCCCCCCCTAACTGCTGTTTCACACGCGATATCATGCATTTGAATGTACAACAGCTTCCAGCTAACTCCTCGCCGCTCTTGTTGCTCCGAATAAGCTGGTTCACTGACCCGATCGCTGAAACATGCGCGGTTATATCGGAAAAGATTTTAACCATCTCTCTCGGTTTAAGCCCACGGACGATCATTTTGTGGCTGTGTGATAGGCGAGGAGTGACACATTCTCTGATGACGTGAAATTAAATCGACGGTGCTGGTGATAGCGCGATTAGCTAAGAAGCAGTTGCAGCACATCGATCATTTTTTTTTTTAAAGAGAAATATTCTATTTTTTCATCAATATTGATCGTTTGAACAAAAAAAAATATATATATATTTTTTTTATATAGAAATAATTTTTTTTTATCGAAATAGACATGAGAAATTACAGCTGTTCTAGAACTTTTGATGTAGCTGTGGCTCCTTTTACTAAGCTGTATTAAAAATGATAATATTTTTATTAATTTGTTATTACTAACTCTCTTGTGAATCTCAAAATTGAGATTTCTGATTCGGATTTTAGACTTGATGAAATTTTAAATTCCGCAATCGTTGCGATACGTACGTCTCTCTTGTAATTTATATTTGCGAATACTTTGGAAAGAAATTAATTCGAACACGTTCTAGCAATATAGTTAGATAGGCGTAGATGGGGTGGCGATAAGAGCTGACTTTCCTGGTCAGATTGGGGCATGTTTGCATGGTATTTAGCCGATAAGGGTTGAAGGTATCGAGCGTGTAGATTACATGCTTTTAACTGATCCACGATGGGCGTTACTCGAAGCCCTTCTCTCTCTCTCTCTCTCTCTCCCTCCCTCCCTCTCTCTCTCTCTCTCTCCCTCTCTTCCTTCTCTTTTTTACCGTAGCTTTTTTATGCTCTACGTGTCATCCCCCATCTCTCCGCTTCCTCATCTCCTCGCTCTGCCTTTTTCGTGCGACGAAGAGGTACGCGTTCGAGTCTCTAATTAAAATTTTTTTCCGCCATCCCTTTAATCAAAAGCTCCGCCGCCGCTACGTAATGCTGTAGAAACGAACGATTGTGGCGAAAAATGGAAAGGAGAGAAATACTCCTGTTGATTCGCGTAGGCAACCGGGATATCTATTTGTATTAAGCACGCATTTTAGATAGTTGGACATCTTTGGACTTTTTTTTTTCCATGTTCTTTCGAGTATATCACATCATATTTATATTCAGCTTATACGAATATGTTGGATATATCATCAGAATTGAATTTGTTATCTTCAGTCTAGTAATTTTCTATTTTCCAATCTAACTATTTTTTTATTTCATCGTGTAGTTTAATGATTAAAAAAATAAAGAAATACAGCTCTATCTGATCTATTTATAAAATAGAAGATATAAAATTTATGAATACAGTTTTTTAAAGTTTTATAAATTCCTAGAATATTTTATTTGCAATTTAAATATATTTAATATTTGCAGATTTCTATTTAATATATATATATAAAAGTTACGAGTTATACTCATTTCCACTGTTGTTCGAAAAAATATTATTTTTCGTCCTGTGTTATTTTATAGCCTTTCATTGAAACATTAAGCTTTATTACCTTATTACCTTAAGATTAGAGAATTCCGCAGAATTCCCTGATGAATCTATCTTTCTACGTGTAATTCTCTGGCCTATCTATCTTTCTCCGCTTCGTTCGATCCTCTTCGAGTTCCTGGTCAAGAGGTCACGTGCCGCAACCCGTAGTGAACAATGGTCACTTACGTGACACTATTAAGGAGATTTCGCACACCGTCCAGATTCTCTCCGATCCGAGGTCCGAACGAACCTTGTCGCCGAATGTTTGCTCGCTAATTGTAATTACGGCGACTCCCGTTTTAATGAGGGAACGACGCCGGTGAGAGAAGGTAATTAAAAACATATCGGTATACGATCCCCCGATATCGATCGATTGAAAAAAAAAAGCCCGGCCAGTTTATCCGGACGGGCCTTTTTTCGCGGGCCTCGCGCTTCGAAATCACATGGGAACAAAAGAAAAATTGATGGCGCCATATTGCGCCCTGGCGATGTGACGCGCCATAAAAGCGAATAATCGCCGTTAGAGGATTTACGCTCCCCTGATGAAATCTCTATATCGTCGTTTCCGCTTAATACAACTTGTAAATCGTAGGTTTAAGCGTGTCTTGACATGAGCCGTTTATTTTGAAAGTGGTGTAAGTCCATTTTCGAGAGAGAGAGAGAGAGAGAGAGAGTCGATTATATTGAAAATAAATAAACCAAATCTCAATTTCTAACCATAGCGACAATACATCTGTCCTTCTTATCTCCTTGCGATTTAATTCTCAAAATCTCCACTTTTTTGTTTTCTTTCCAAACACTTGGATTTTGAGTATTTGGAAAACGGATTAATTGTATTTGTTCTATTAATTACAGTGACACGGTTATGATTCGCTCGATCGAGAAATTCACGCGATGTCGTCAAATTGGCTGTCGTCGGTCGCGATCATAAAGCCGCGAGGAATTTCACGAAATTGACATCGGGTGATGCAATGGGACAGGTCCATGGGACGGTAATGAAGCAGGAATTTCCGACATACCGAAGCATGATTGCTGGATAGTGCTGATTGAAAACGCAGTACCAATGTGTGGTCGTTTCCAAACGGCCACACATTGCCAATTTACGTCAACCCGTAAACAGCAATGCTTAATTCTTCAATTAATTCGAAGCCTGGTTTCGTCGGTCGAGACAGTCAAGTGCGATACGTAATTTGCAATTTTATTGATTTAATCTCTATTTAATCGTCACGTACAAAAGTCTAATAGTTATCGCTGTAATTTATAGCTATTACTTTCCATAAGTAAACCGTTGATATTTTTCAACGGATATTCGAGCAATCGATAATCGATACTATCGATATTCTTTCTTCCGTTGCGACTTTTGGATGCGGTTTAGTTTTATCGCTTAGATTACACAATTAGATATTTTTGATTCCAATTTACACCGAGATTACGACGATGATTGAGATTTCTCGGCGAAATTTAGTGTTTGCACTGGGAAACATAAACGCCGAGCTGTACTACTACGTGTACATCCAGGCGACAATCACATTCTCTTCTAAGAGTTTGCAGCAAAGCGTTGCTAATTTCGCCGCGAAAATTCTCAAACAATTGTAAACATTTTAATCACAGTCTGACTGCTACAAGCGCAATTTATTTCCACTATTGTGATTGGCTGCGCGATATTCAACAAGTAAGTAATAAAGAATTTAATTTATATATTAAAGAATTTAATATTGTAATAATATTGTAATAAAATTTTAACATTCTTCTATATATTTCTCGAAGCAAAATTGAAAACTTCAAATTCTCTTCAATAATCGGGGAAGACATGTACTAGCTAGAACATAAAGTACATAAACACATATATACACAAATATACAAATGCAAGATATTTGCATACACATTGCAAATTTGTGCGGAATATTGCGCATGTCAATTATACAAGTCGACTAATGGAAAATATCGGTTGGGTTGTATAAACTAATTAATTTTTGAGTAATTTATATTACGGAAAGTCATGCATGTATGTGACCACAAAATCGGAGGAGAATTAATACCATCTTATTAAAGCGCCATCGCGTATGCTTAAATGAAATACGTGCATCCGTTATTAAACCGCCATCCCGCCACTGTTTAATAATATCTCGGGATTTACACTTAAAACGCTAATACAGAATAACGTTTTATTAATTTACCTCGCGTGAATTATGCAATCGCACGTACAGTGTAAACGTCTTTTAGAAATATATCGAGCATATATAAAATAAATCACACCCAATCGTTAATTGTGTCCCGTTTAAGAAATTATCATATTAAAAAAAGTAATGTTAATTAAATTGTCTTTTATTATATTTTTATGATCATCAAATTGAAAAGATTTTTCTTGCTGTTGTAAAAATTCATGTCTTCTTACTATTGTAAAAAAAAAAAAAAATTCCGACGATATTTTTTGAGGGGAAGAAATCAGAGAGAGAGAGAGATAATCAGAAATAAAAAATATATATTATATTTTTTATACTATGTCCACAATGATACGAGGATCTTACTTTCATTTTTCTCTCTCACTTGACATCCTCGTCATAATGTACAATCTCATATTCAATTCTCCAAATTCTCTTATCAATTCCGGCGGCTTTCGTCGGGGCGACGACGTTTTTTCTTCTTTATCCATTTACCGCAGGCGTTTCCGGTTATCTTCATCTTCTCGCTCACGCTACGCCAGTGTGACTCGATTTCTGTCGAGATTTAGGGTCTGCGAGCTGGCCGCAGACTCTCTCCCCTCTTTTTCTCCCGACTCCGACCCTGGCGGCGAAACCTCAAACCCTTAAATCTCCCGGCCACCCTTTAAAGGCGGCCATTTCTCTGAATGTAGCCGCCACCGCCGTTCCCGCGGGTGTCGTGAATTTCTCCGGAAGTGAGAAAAAAAAGGGAAAAGCCCGGGCAGGAGCAGAGGGGGGAGAGAGAGAGAGGGTTGCGGAAGGGTTGAGGGGTGGAAGTGCAACGACGAAATGCGAATCGTGGCGTATCTGGATGTCGGCTTCGCACACTGGGTGTCGCGCAGATCTCACACAGAGTGTGATGCGTCCAGGATTGAAAAATTTCGGAACTTTATGTGATGCGCATACACGCGTGCAGAGAGAGAGATATACATATATAGTACGTTTTAAAATTTATCCGATGTCTTTTGAGTCTATCTCTCTCTCTCT
The DNA here is from genome assembly GCA_963971435.1 of Lasius platythorax. Lineage (NCBI taxonomy): Eukaryota > Metazoa > Arthropoda > Insecta > Hymenoptera > Formicidae > Lasius > Lasius platythorax. The sequence continues at coordinate 3,802,404 of OZ020549.1, forward strand.
GTTCTAGCGTTTGAAGATGGACGACGGTTTATCTGTGACTCGCCGGCGACATCTCCGATAGTCAGAAAGGGATTTAACGGAAATAAAGAAAATCTGTTTGAAAACGAATACGTCTCAATTTAAAGGGAGACCGAGTTTTTTTTACGTTTTGCGAGCAAAATTATTTTCTTTCGTTCATTCTATAAATAAAGAATTGATTCTGAATTGTCACAATCTTCAATAAAATGACCTTAAATTTTGCTGTTTGTTACATATTTGAAATAATTATCGATCGATGAAATAATTGTTTCAATTATAACATCTATCGACATTAATGTATGTATGTGTGTGTGTATTGAGACAAACGCAAGTACAATGGATGACAGAATTATGAAATTTTGAGGCAATTTTCTTATTAGATTAACGTTGATCTATCCAATTAGGAAATTTCAAGAACGCGAAGACGATCAACATTCGTTAAAACCGGCGCCCTGTTAATCCGCGAATACCCCGGGGATGATTCATCCAAGTACTTTATTCGACTATAGACTATCGTTACCGGAGCCGCTGTATACCCAGAGGCAACGTAACAGCCGCAACGAAACAGAGCTTCTAATTTCAAGCAGCTGCAACATAGCAGCAGAGCAGTTTCCGCTTCTCTCGTTGGTGATATCTCTTTTGTACGGGAGCATGTATAACCGGATTGAGAGCTCGTGTAATTCGACACGTGCGCGCTGCCGTGTGTGGTACGGCCACTCCTTTAATTATGTCGTACTAGTTATACAACTGGCCATACGAGATGTTTTCGGATAATTAAAGGAAAATATTTGCGACGTTTTCAGTGCGCGATTTATTCGGATCCGTTTCTCATGATCGTTAAAACGTACATTGTCCCTGTATAATTGTGTGTGTGTGTGTGTGTGTGTTGATACCCTTTTACATTTGATGATACTTAATAAAGAGAGTGTCTCTCCGTAATTAATTCTAAGTAATTAAAGTTTCAGATTCCATAGGTAGAAATAGTTTAAATAAAAATTTTAAATTAACCAAACATTTTTTATATAATTAAAGATAAATAATACGTTGTAGCAGCGAGAGGGAAGAGAATGCTTATACACTTTCTCCCTTTTTATCGAGATGAAATTATGAAATTAGTTTCTCACTCTCTCCGTGTGACACGTGTTTGATTTTAATAAAATATACTTAAATACACGAGATGTCTGTCAAAAACATTTCGCGATTCCTTTGAAATATGTATTCAAATTTAACACTCTTCGCATATGAAATGACCCGACCAAAAAAAAGAATATAATGTTCTATAAACGACTGTGCTTTTCATTGCGAGCTTACGCTATGGAAACGTATTTGCCCAACTATGGAAAACCAAACAAACGAACGTCGGCTCGCGGTTATCGAATAATTATCGGGCAATTTATATCTTGCTGTTCCACGATGTGCGCGCCGTTCGCTAATTTATAATTCATAATTCATAATTTTACGCCGCGCCGGGGACGAGATTACAAATCGCTGCCATTGTTTCTGCCTGTACATGCCCTCTTTATCACACGCCAGCCAACGATCGAAATTTTACGGTTATCGACGTGCATTTTGTGCCGCCGCGCGCGCGTGACGATATTGTTTCTCCTCTATTACGACATCTTCGGGATACGGAAGAGATATATATGGAATACGTACAGTATCGATCCATCCAAGGACCATATCTAGCGATGGGATTAAGTATCTTACAAGTAGGTTCGAATTTGTTTGCATGGTTTCGAACTCTCTATGATTACATCGAAAAAAAAAAAAAAAAAAAAAAAAAAACTACTTTCAAGTAGACTCGAGCCCGAACGAGATAGGTTTCAACCCTCTATAAGTATCTCGGCAAACAAGAGTAATATTTTTAAGTACATATTTTGCTACGTGACTTTGCTAGTCTCAATAATTTGACTGAAACCTCGAAAACTTTTCAACCGCCTGCGCTCGTCCGTGGACACTTTTAGATTAAATTAGGGCGTAAATTTTCCTGTAACAGAGTCTACATCGTCGATATCCTGCGCGACCGCATCACACCGAGCTCGAACTACGCCCGGAAACGACACCATCAAAGGGTCAACCTGTCCTGATTTATTTTGCACCGACGGCACCCGCGTATCGCTGTGACGTTGCGGTCGCGATAAAAGCAATTTCGTTTAATTAGCGAGAAGAAATTTGCGCGGCGCGTTTCAGAGCCAATTGATGAGTTAAAGCGCACTCCGGGCTTTTCGCGGTCTCGTGCTAATGATCAAGATGAACGTCCAACGATCCTTTGCCCCAAATTTTTGCGACAAACCGCAAACGGTAGACTGATGAAATCGATTCTATTTAACTAATTTAACTGATTCAGCTATAGAGGAATGTGTTTTCGTTTCATTGAAATGTCAATGGATTGCTTTCGGTATGAGAAAAACCTCAAGAGACGCAATCAATAATTATTACTAGCATTTTTGTTCTCCAGAAAAATTTTATATATTATATATAAATATAATATATTATATATAAATATAAAAATATCTAAAATATATTATATATAAACATGTATAAAAAAAAAGATTAAATTAAATTTAAAAAGTTAAATCAGAAAAGTTTAACTTTAATTTAACAAGGTTACTCTTTCAAGGGGGAGATGGGAGAAAGATGGGAAGAGGGAGGAGGAAAAATATTATATGAATATGAAATAATTTTTCCATTATCGATAAATGTTTCTTTAATCTACTCCATACATATAACATCCACACACGTGTACGTCGTTAAGTTACAGCGAAACTTATTTGCGAGGAAAAGTTGCAGAATGTCCGACACACTCCGGAAAATAAACGGTCCATATCCCCCCATATTATTTATACAGCTATTCAAGAATGTAAAGACTCGAACCCCCCCCCCCCCGCCCCCTCTTTCCCACGAATAACCCCGGGATAACCGCGCGCGGGCGCGAGCATCCTCGTCGCAGGCAGGTGCCGTCGCGCTAGAACAAAAGTGCCTTCACTAGTAAGTGTATCCCTATAACGACTTATTGTTAGTGACGCGGAAGGGAAATCCATCGCGCGCGCGGAGAAACACTTGAGCGATTTTCCGTGAGCGCCGCGCTCCAATAAATTCCGCCGCGATGCGCCTCGTGGAACTTCCAGAGCATCGAGAGCTTCCGCTTCATCCCCTTCCTCCCCCCTTCTTCACCCCTTCACGTGTCTCGTTCTCCGTTCTCGGTCGTGTTATCCAGGTGTCTCGCTCTTGCGCTCGCACATGTCTATCGAAATTTGCACTTATCCTCCCTCCCCACCCCTTTCTATTTCTCTCACCCCCCCTCCTTGTCACTTATCGCCGCAAATTTTTTGAGAATTTTTTGAACGCTGTCTCCGATGCATTTTTTGAACGTCGATTTCCGCGGAGGATTTTATTACGGAAACTAAAGATGCTTTTCTTAATCTTCTCGATTGATTTTTTGTCAATTAAATTCAATTTTATATAAAATTGAAGTTACGTTACTTTTTTGACATATACTATTAATGAAATAACATCCAGAAATGATTGTACTGTAATTGAAAATTTTTAAAAATGCAAAATGCAATTATACACAATTATTTTTTCTTTATTTTTCACCGTTTATATGCCCTTGTGAAATTTAGTCGTTCAATGTAAATCAACAAATATGTTTTTATGAATATATTTTTTCTTTAAACTTGCGTGTATACGCGCGCGTGCGCGTGCCTAATATAATAATGTTCTTAAACGCGGCTGTACATTAAACCTTGCCTTGTTCTTTCGCAGCCGACTTTCTTCATATTTCTTCATCCCTCATTTTAGAGTCCTTAGCCGCAAATGGAACGCCTGTTTCGTCTTGAATTTATTACATGCCCGTGAATTTCTCCCGAGTCCCATTTTCTCTTATTTCACTTTTATTATTATTATTAGCATCCAACGTGGTCTGGCCCATATTTCAACACTCCCACAATCTTCCTCTTCGGTCGTCATTTCCCTCCCCCTCCACGATTCTCTCTCCACTTCTCGCGTCTTTTATCTTTGTTCTTACTCTTTTTTTTTTTCTTACATATTACTTCTGGTTAACGTTTAGCACGCGATATATTCCAGACTTTAATCGCCTCTCTCTTTTCATCTCGCCGTTTCGTACACGATGATCATTAAGTACCGCGCAACGCCATGAAGTCGAAGCGAGGGTGGCGCCTGTTCACTCCCCAACTAGAGGGATGCTTGCTGAGCGACGCAGACTGTGAAAGAACTCGTGCAAACGCGAAGGGATGGAAATGAAGGAGGGTTGACGCAAAGGAAGGCTGGGCCGACTGCTTGTTAATTTTATTACCGTCAACTTTGCCTTTTGAACTCGGCAAGAGAGAAACATAAAGAGAGAGAGAGAGAGTGAGGTGGATTGGATACACATGCCGGGAATATTATCCCTAACTTTAACTGAATCTGAAACACGAGTGACTTTTTGAGTAAAAAAAAATACTTTTTTTTTTCTTTAAAGAATTCTCAAGTTTCTGGTATTCTTCAATATTCGAATTTTAAGATTCTCGTTTTTTAAGAAGACCTGCTTCGATTTATCGACTTAAAAAATTGAAAAAGTTTTGACTTTATCAACACAATCGCGACCGTATAAATCTCTCCTTGCAACGTCGCGAGCGCAATTTATAAAGGAGACTCTTACACAACCTGCGGCAATTAAATAATCACGACCGACAAAAGGCATGTGCATGCGAATATTGTTCTCCGTGCGACTGCGGAGAGATTTGTTACGGATGGGAAGTTTTATTATCCGGGAATTACAGAAATGGAAAAGTCCGCAGTTTATTATTGTGCGCGTATGCACGCTTGTATATGCACGTTTCATATTGTTAAGCGATGGAAAAAGCTTGGTGGGTGGTTTACTCGCGTAAGAAAAGTAGAAAGCCGAGCTTATTGAATATGAAAGAGAATACAAGCATTTCGAGTGGCGCGCCGCTTTCTCGCCGACATCCTTTCTTAAATAAATCACGTCGGGCGTAAAAGACATTTACCGCGTAAAGGACATGGTACAAAGAAATAGATAAACGTGCGGGTGGCAGCGAATACAATATTGTTAAGCGCGACTTCTCTCTCTAAAAAAAAAAATATTTTATTAAAAAAAATCACATAGTGCGTGTTCTTTAATATTTATAAATAGAAAAAGTATATTAATAAAATCTTAAATTATGCATTTCTATATTTTGTTCTGTTAAATTAATTAAACTTTGTTATTCATATAATATTGTTACGTGACAAGATTTATATTTATATTTATAAATTATTTTGTACAAATTAAAAATTATGAGTTTAAAGAGAAAATTTCTCTCTTTTTGTTTTAATAAGAATAAGGGTGGTTTTATAAAAGCAATGTAAGAAAAAATGAAAGGAAATAAAAAAAACGATACGCAAGAAAGAATCACTCCGAGGTGGTAAAAGAATGACGATCACAAAAATTTCCATGGGGTCGTTTCGCCATATTGAATATTTCAGCACTATCCTATCTCTTGCATTTGTGCAAGTGTTTTCGGCGTTGTCCCCTCATTTTATTTTACAACCAGAACAATTCGCCGAGCGAGAAAGCTTCGTGGGAGAGAAAAGCCTCTAGAAAAGATGGAGAATATGGAGAAAAAAAAGGGAAAGAGAGAGAGAGAAGGAAAGGGAGGAGAAACACAGTCTCTGAAAGCATCGGCGTCAGTGACGATGATGGCTCAAAGAAGGAAGAAGCGAGGAAGAAGCTGAGGACTCTCTGCGCAGCGTCTTCGGTGGACCAGTAGAAAAAAGTCTCACAATTTCGTAAACAAAAATTAAATTTTTTTTTATGAGCTAAAAATATTTCGCATTTATACGCGCATTGCTAATGCAGATGCGAGAAAAAATGTACTCTCTTACCGAGTTACAGTCGCTCCGTATCTCGAAGGGGAGGAGTGAAAGGATATAGATTTGCCGGATATTAAAAATATCTTCTTTCAGGGCAACGGACGGAGATTGACTTCCGGTTCGCTCGTTTTATTCTACTTTCAGAGCGAGCTGAAAGGTCGATTGGTTGGCGGTTACATAACCGATTGCGCGCAGCCTGAGTGATGAGTGATAAGACACGGTTCGCCTATGGTTTGCATTCGTCTGACAAGGAGTGATTGAAATTGAAATAAATTTCAAAATTAGACGAGAATATATATATATATATATTTTTATATGCGCGACAGATAAGGGAATATATGTCTCTCAGATATTTTAAATTCTACACAATTCATGTGAAAATTTTTGCTACATATACGTATCGCTTTATGTCGTGACCTATGACACAAAATGGACGTAAATCGCGCGCCATTCCCGGGGGTGCACAAGGCACGTAGAATTCCCGGGCTCTCTCTCTCTCTCTCTCTCTTTCTCTCACATCAAAGCCGGCACCCTTCGCGCCACTTTGCGAGCGACCTCACGCGAGAACATTCCATTCCGCGGCCTTTATACCTATGCGTCATCTAATAACGCGAACGCGAGCGCGAGCGATGCCCGATTGTTGACAGAGAACAGGATCGACAATCAAATTCGGGATATCGGCGTTACCTGGGATTCGGACGTTCGTCCGAGCGTGACGTCCAGGTTAGCGCACAAAGGCATCTCCGGGTTTGCGCACGGAGACACCTCTCTGGACCAGCGCACGGAGGCATCTCCGGGTTAGCGCATCGTGGGACTTCCGGTCTGTGCGGGAATAAGGGAATAAAGTCGATCGTGTTCGCTCGCACGAGAGCTGTATCCCTCGGGCGTTTCAGTGGGATCGACAGGTGGTAGCGGTCTTTCCTACCTATATCCTGTACTCGCCGCTCGCGTCGTGTGTAAGTGTGTAAGTGTGTGTATGTGTGTGTGTGTGCGCGCCGAGAAAATACCCTTTTCACGCGAAGGTGCCATTTCGCGTACGTCGTGACAGGCCCCTTTGACGTAAATCATATCGTTTTCGAAAGCGCTTTTCCGATCGCGAACAAGCATCGAAATAATGGGAATAAAACGCGCCGGGTTGAAAGATCGCGCGAAACTTTTTCTGTACTTTTGTATCTCAGCGCTCTTTTTTTTTTTTTTTTTTTGGAAAGTCAGTCAACTATGTATCTTTGAATCCAATTTCGAATTAAATTGGTTCCGCGAGATAAAGTTTGCTAGTGTAATTCTTCAATTATCTTTTAGAGACATTTTAGGAAAATTAGAAAAATTGCTCTTACCGGTAAAGAAAAAATAGTTTAGCGCATATGAAATTTGTATGCAACGCTTACATTGCCAATTCAACCTTCCAAGTGTCTTTTAGAGATATTTTTAAACATTCTAGGAAAATAAAAAAAAAAATATTGCCTTTGCTGGTAAAAAAAATAGTTTAGCTCGCATGCAAATTATTTCTCCGGGACAGAATAATATTCAAATTTAAAGTCTCTTTTTTCAGATATTATTATACAGGTGATCAATCGTTTCCTCGAACGATTGGTGAGCGAGTGATCGATTTGCAGCAGCGATCAAGACAAAAAGCTCTGCAATAAAGAGAATGCGCAACCTTCCTGTAACCTTTGGAGGGAGAATGGGAAGGATGTACACAGGAAGTTTAATGATATTGAGGCATCCAAATGTTTTATCGAGTATACTTATCACCGAAATAAAGCAGCCTATATTTCTCATTCACAGTCCAGGAGATTTTAGGGGCGCGCATTCTGTGAGAAATCCTTTTATATACAGAGAATATATTCTCATCGTTCTCTGCATTCATCTTGAAATAAGATTTTACTTTTTAGACGTATATTCTCGCATTTGATTTATCTGCGATAAAAGTAAGCTAAATTTAATATGTCGCGCTGTCAAAGTGCGCGCGTTTGTTAGAAGCTCGCAGCGTTTTCGTTTTATTCGCATGATTTTCGCCTACGATTTTATTCGCGCATTTTTCCACCGTTTCCCTCATATCGTCTGCTGGATGAATTATTTGTCGGATATCCGCAGATTAAACGTTCTCTCCCGGCAACGCGTCGTTCTCGGAGGAGAACGGCTGATCCCATCAGATTTTTGCTCTCGGACGGGCGGTTACATTTTAAAAAGCCGCCCAAGAAGTCTGCTCTTTTCTGCTGTTACCGCCGAGTGTAATCGTATGATTTTCGGCAAGAGAAAGTTCCGCGAGAGCGTTTAAATATGAGAATATGGCGAAGCCGATCCTTGCAGCTTTCTATAATGTCTGCCCCCCCCAAAGCGGGCAAAAATTCCTCTCCTCGGATTGATTATTAGCTTGTCGGGGTAACCGCGCTTATCGATCTCGCTTTATAATGCTCTGTTCATTTCGTTGCTCCAAACTGCAACGAGAAGCAAAGCTAATGCGATTTGAATGCAAATGTAATATCAACTCGACTGAATAAGCTGATTTCGAGAGCCTCCTCACTAACTTGAATTAAGTTTGATAGCATGCCATTCTTTCTTTCGGAGAAGATAGTTTGTAATATGTGCTCTTTTTTATTATGCTTTATTTTTCGATTATATACTTATCCGAAAATGTTTTTATATCTCCCGAAACACGATTATTCTAGTAACGTGAGAGTCAGCTTGATATCGCGAATAAATCATGAGGACTTAAGATTTACACTTATGCGAAAGAGAAGAGAAGAGAAGAGAAGAGAAGAGAAGAGAAGAGAAGAGAAAAAAAGAGAAGAAAAGAGAGAGAGAGAGGGAAGTGCGCGAGTTTCTTTTTGAGAACGTTTGCAAATAAAATAGCTACCAACGCGCTTCTTCTCTTTTCCCTCCCTTTCCAACCCCCACATGTATGCACAAAGTTAAAAAGAAGCGCAGTCAAGTTGAAGTCTATGAAAGCGGTTGCGACTATAAAAAGTGCAAAAATTGTGCACGCTTCGTCGACTGCGAATACATATGCGCGTGCCACACATGTGATATATTGGATACATCAGTAGGTTGTAGAGCGTATGTAACACACGGGGGTGAATGTGTAGCGCGGCCGTGTATGTGTGTGTGTGTGTGTGCGTGTGTGTGTGTGTGTGTGCGCGCGAGTGGGAGAAGAGGGGTGGTTACGTAACATGCTGCGCGAGAGAGGAAACGGAGAGGGAAAAAGTGGAGGGGAATGACGAGTGGGGGTGACAAATTGCCGATATTTGTGCGGCAATATCAACACACGAATGTGTACGTTAGGTTAAGGCAAATTTACACCGCTCGCTCATGATAGTAATTTTCACCGGGTCGCTCAACCCTTTCTACGATTGTACTCGAGAGTATATCAGTGTTTAATTCTAATTAATAACTTACAAGTTTTTATATCGGCATAAATTATCCTTTTCCCTATCGGTACATTTTCACGTATCGTCGTGCATTGTTGTGTCGATAGATAACAATACACATGGTAAAGAGTGTTGAAAAAAATGGACTTTATTAAGGACTTGCTCAAGTCGTGTGAAAAACATCACGGAATATAATTTTGTTACATTTTTATCCAAGTTGATACGTCTACGTATGTCTATGCGTGACTTCTCACTCGAAGTTACTGAAGAGATTTTTATAATAAAAATTTTGATAATACAATTTACACGTTAAGGGATTAAAAATTCATGAATGCTCATAAAATTACGTCGGAATGTATTGGATAATTTACTTCGCTAATGACTAATTTACTCGATAAGTCCTCGCTCTTGCATGATTCATCGAAAGCATACCGTATAATTTCGGCTTTATGCAAAATATATGCCGGTCTATCAATCATTCGGCCGATAACTCGCGCGACATTTTTTTTCCCCCTCGACTCTCATGTCGCGCGCATTTCCTGCAACCTCGTTATCGGCAGGATATCGTGTTCCCGAGATACGCGATTTACGGAAAAGTGACGGTGTTGAATTTAAAGTTACGGGATCGCGGAGACGATCAATCGAAGAGCTGTTGAACGGTGATCGACGAAATTCAGAAGATACATTTTCGGATTAAAATATATCTTTATCTAAAGTATATATCTTCATTCTACATCAGGTAAAAAATCTGGCACAACCGAATGTTACAGTGGCAAAAGAGTTTTAAACCCGTTTGAAATTTTTTTCCATTTTGCTTTCGAACAATTAACACATAGATAAGCTAAGATCTTCGTGTTAAAGAGGAAGTAAAAGACTCGTTTTCCCCAAACTTTGCTTATCGCGGGATGAAAAGGCGGGAAAGCGGGTCGGCAAAGAGACTTTCGGTCTAATGTTTTCTTTTTCTCGAATAGCCTTATCAGAATTTGCCGGGACTCGGAAATCTGTCGAGAAATCTGCCCCACATCGAGAACGCTTCGCTTTATGGGGATCCTTTGAGAGCAATTCCTGGAGGCTTTACTGTGGGCGCGGAAAAAGAGATGGGTTCTCGCCACGTAAGAGCAGACAGGATTCGAATTCTGTTGCCAATCGCGACGGGAGAGTTCGAAACGAATATCGGTCCCAGGACGAGTAGCTAGACATGCGATATCTTCGCGATATCATCCTATCCATTCTATCAGTGCGAGCTACGAGCATTCGCTTTAGAGATATTTCGCGAACGACTAGACGCGAGGCGAAAATAAAATAAAAGTACAATAAGACAAGTATGTATCAAGTTAATGGTGAAATTAATGAGATAAATAATAACTTTTTTTTACTGTGTGTAACATAAAATAATAATGTAAATAATAATGCTCTTGAATTCGCGAATATATTTCTCCTTCTCTCTTCCGCGTTTGTACATATTTTTTTTCTAAATTAAAATTAAAAAAAAACTGAAAATTATATTAAGGACAGTTTACTAATGAAGAAGAAGCCAGAGACTTGGAGAGTTCGGAATTATATTGAAACTCGATTAGAGTAACATACATTCGAGTCTCCTCGAATACGTTCGTATCGTGTATAACGCAACTTTGAATTATAGGTTCTTCAATAGACCGTGACGTATAAAGATCGAATTACGGATCTTGGGATCGAGCCATGATCGATTTATCGAGCTGGGCGCGCGATAGCCGCCTTCCGGTTTATTAGCTTCCTATCTGGCCGCAACAAGGACGACGCGACAGGGGGTGGGCGATGGGGGTTGGAAGGGGTGCATCCTTCCTGAATGCAGGGGCCAGCTTTCGGGCCACGAGATGGGCAATTGATATTCGGTGCGCGCGGCCGCCATCGAAACGCTTTTTCCAGACGCAGGAAACGGGAGAACCCGATTCAACGGGCGCGATTATGGTCGATTGATTCGCAACGCTGCGCCGGCCATTTGACGGCGAATGCAAGCGGAATGCGTCGCGCGATCCTCTCGGGCCGATGATTTTTTTTTTTTTTTTGATTCGAATTTCGATTTCTTACGGCGCGAGAATTGCTCGTTCAAACGGCATGAGAAATCTCGATCACCTGAAATTTTAACTCTTCTGTCAATGAACGGGTACCCAACGCAACTTTAAGTGTTAAAAATGTATTTTTTTTGTATTCGGAAACCCCCTAAAGTATAACGAGAAAAAATGTTCGATGCCAAGCAGCTGCTATAAAGAAATTGTTGCAGTGCAATGTGCATCGAAAATATGGAGTTGACACTTGGATATCCATACATTGATGAAAAGGTGCAAAATTAAGCTCGTAGCTCCAAACCCTTAAATATGTTTTATTATTTGATTCTTTCGCTGTGCCCATATGTATTATTACGATACACACACACATTAAGTTATGCAGAATATTCTGCAACTGATCGTCTGTAATCGGGAAATAAATGGGGAAAAAGATAAATGTACAGTCTGTAAATATAGCAAAAGTTTCGTGTTTTTTATTTCCATATATTCGCGGCTCGGCGTTATTCCAATTACTTTTTATATTTCGTGGACCTAAAATTTATTTCCCCGCAAAGGAGTTGAGATATAAATAGTAAAGTTTCTCGTTTCTTTGTTTTACATATAGGATGTATAAATTGTAAAAAATTCTTTTTTAGATATCGTGCACAAACTTAATATCGCGCAATATGCTTTTAATTAGCTAATGCTGAATTCGAAACTGATATTTCGGGAACTTTCGAATCAGGGATTGAATCATATAAAATTAATAGTCCACCGAATATTTTTATTTTGATACAAATATAGTATTAAGTGTGATACTCTCATAAAAATCTAATAAATCTTATAAAGTATGCGCGCTATATTAATTTGTTAATTCGAGATTTAATCGTGAAGAGACATGTTTCTAAGATTTCTAGAATCCAGGTCTATTTATATTTTACACACTTTTCATCTCAGAAACGTTCGATATAACTTCGAATCTATTACACAGAAAAAAGACAAATTCTTATTTTGAAAATATCTTTAGTTTCAACGTGGAAATCTTGAAATGAGATTATATTGCGTTAAACAAAGAAAATTTGCTTGAATAAAGCCATTTTATATAGTTCAACCAAGAAAAATATATTCTTATTATTTAAGAATAATTTTCTTGAATGGAAAAAAAAAATGTTGGATAGAAAATAAAATATTTTCAAATCGAAGATTATAATTTTCTTAGAGTAAAATTAAATAATTTCTATTTAACTATACCTTATTCTGAAAGAGAGCTAAAAAAATGTTGGATCAAAAATAACATTTTCAAATCGAAGATTATAAAATATAAAAAGAGGTACAATCAAAACAACACTTTCATCTTCTTAATACAACTTTTCATCTTCTTAATACAACTTTTCATCTTCTTAATACAACTTTTTTAAAATGTTAAAAGAAGATGTTTTATTGTCAAGATAATTATATTGTATTCTTCAAGTGACAATTATAATATTGCAATAAGACTGTAATGTTGTTGAAATTTAAGATTATAAAATTCTTATAAGAAGATTATAGATTGTTGCGTATATAGGAAACAATGAACGCGTTAAGTTGAGTATATAAGTTTTGATTTGACACCTCTTTTTTTTCCGTGTATCCCGCATCCAAATCGCATGCCAATTTCAGGACGAGTCTAATTGGTATTGCACAATCGCAGTTGAATAAACCCGGCGTGAAGGCTCAATCAAAGCTCGCCGATCTCCTCGTCGCGTCGCTCCGCACTTGCCGGCAACAAGCCGGCACAATGTCATTCAATCCCAAATCTCGCGAATTCTCCTCCCGTCAAAGAGGCCGCGGCGCGATTAACAGCTCGCCCGGCGAATGAAAATTAGCGGGTCTTTGCTCGAATTAACGACGACACACAGAGGTGAGACTTGATTAATTCCGACGTCGCTTCCTCGCCGCGAATGAATGCGCGGCGGATTAAGAGCCCGGCAAACCTATAACCGGGAGGACGCAACCTCGGCAATTACGATGCGAGATTTGAAGGGGTCGAAGGCCGAAGTGGAGGAAACCAGGAGTGCAAAGGGAGGAGGGAGAGGGTTGGATATATCCGTAGAGTTATGGCTGGTATGAAACCCATAGCAAATGATGCAGGCATACGTGACTGGCAAGCGAAGCGTCGTGTCGGGTCCGGCGCGTCCCGATGCCTGGCCTGGCCGGCTCGATGTAGCTGCAATCAGCAACGTACGCGCCGCATCCAGGGTGGATTCCATCCGAAATAAATTCAATAGAAACACGTTGCGCGTCGGCATACGGCGCGCGGGGAGAGCGAGAGAGAGAGAGCGAGAGACAGATACGTGCGCGCATGAAAAGTTGGACGGTCAGCTTGATCTTCGGTCGTCGCGCGGACACAATTCTATCCCCAGGAGTTAACCCCTTTACTAAGCGTAAAATTAATTAATTCCACCGCCACGTCTCACCCTGGCAGAGATTGGCTGAGAAATATGTCGCTCGAGCTTCAACTCTCTAAATGCCGTTGAGCTTTGCTGTTATCGTGCATGCGAAGATTATTCGCGTTTTCAGCTTGTGAAACTCAGAAACATGAGATTTTTTTTTTCTCTTTTAATAAAGAGTCTAGGCTTCGCATAGAAAGGCGAAGAATTTACAAGGAATTTGCGAAGATTAGAAAAAAAAGAAATAAAACGATTTGATCTCTGTGGATAAATTTCTTGTCATCGTGTCAATTCTGCAAAAGCAACAATAAGGTCACGTCAAGGCAAAGGCGACGACATTGTGCGCGCCAGCGCTGATGAATGCTGATATATTCAATTAAGGGGATTGACAAGATCTGCGGAAATGTCGTTCGTGATCGAAAGGGAGTAAATACAAGCCGGTTACGAGGGTGCGCACATCATACTATCCGCATGAAGCTGCGTGGCAGACATATTGGATCATCGCGGATACGATACATCAGAATTCCATCCCCATCACGCCGCTGTCGCCACGTGACGGTGACGTTCTCCATTAAATTTCGCGTAATAGGGCCGACAAGATGTCGGCTAAGCGGAGGAGCTACCCGCAATTCCGAAGGTCGATACTCGATTTCCGCGACACGACTTTCGTTTCAGAGCCTCGCGAGAAGAAAGTTTAGATTTTCTTGCCGGTCCCCGGAACTCGCGAACCTATGTTTGAAACCTCTACGAGTAATGTAAAGTAACTTATCTTTGTTTTGTAGCGTCTGACATATTTCTCCTACTTTCACAACTCACATACTTTTTCGATAATAAGCTCCGAAATTCCATTTATCGTTTTTTGCTTCCTCATAGAGGAAGCTTAGTTTTCGTGAAAAAATTTTTTTTTCATTTTTTTATGCCAATGTGTTCAGAATGTTCTAAAACGTCGAAAAATCACATTTTAAAAAAATGTCCGTATGTATGTGTGTATGTGTGTATGTGCACCAAAAGGACGTGGTCGCTCTAACTTCCGTAAATTTTGAGATATCGAGCTAAAATTTTTTACATGAATAGAGTATCATTAAGGGTTGATTGGTATTGAATTTGGCTAGAATTGGTGAAGGGGTTTATTTTTTATAAAATTTCGAATTTTCCAAAAAAGAGCGTGGTTGCTCTAACTTCCGCAAATTTTGAGATATCGATCTAAATTTTTTTACATGAATAGAGTATCATTAAAGGATGATTGGTATTGAATTTGGCTAGAATCGGTAAAGGGGTTTATTTTTTAAAAATTTCGAATTTTTTCAAAAAAGAGCGTAATTGCTCCAACTTCCGCAAACTTTGAGATATAGGGTTAAATATTTTTACATGACTAGGGTATCAATAAAGGATGGTTGGTATTGAATTTGGTTTGAATCGGTTAAGGGGTTCATATTTTATAAAATTTTGAATTTTTTGAGAGATGTCTGTGTACGCTCTAACTTCCTAAAATTTTAAGATATCGGGCTAAATATTTTTATATGAATAGAATTTTATAATATAATTTCTAAATTTTTTGTGATGGTTATATAAAAATAAAAATTGTGCAAATTAGAAATTTGCACATTGCTTCCTTACCATTTTAATTCGCTCATAAAGCTTCCTCTATGAGGAAGCCAACAATCTATTATATACTAATAATTTTAATTTAATTTAAAAATTAGCTTCCTCTAAGGAGGAACTTTGTGAGCGAATTAAAATGATGAGGAAGCAATGTGCAAATTTCTAATTTGCACAATTTTTTTTCTTAATAAAAGTAATTTCGAATGAGAGTAATTAAAGCAAATTTATAATGTTTGTTGAAGATTTAATGATGAAAAAGTATTTTCTGGATTAAAAATGAACAAGGCAATTAGATAAATTCACTGACTGATCGCAAACATCAGATTCGTGATTTTGCACTTTTCTTTCAGAGCAAGGAAAGGGCGAAAAGAGTTTAGAAAAGGTGTAATTATACAACAATAGACAGATACTTCACGTAGGGATAGTTTCGAGGGTTAAAATGTAAATTTAACGTTTATGCTTCTCTTTAGCGAAACGAGAACGCTGACGACGTTCTTGTTGTTGCAGTGAAATACCTGCGGGAAGTGACGCCGTACTTCAGGAAGGCCTCGATCATCCAGGAAGTGGGCTGGGAACTTCAGCGCGGCTTCCTCAGCGCGACGCCGCCGCCGCCCAAGTCACCACCAAGAGCGGACACTCGTTATCTGCCATTACAACTCTGCCGACTCACCAGGGCGCATCCCACTTCCGATCCCGGTGAGTCCTTATGAGACCTTAACGCGGGTCCGAAAAGTTGATGCGCGGCGTTCGAGCGGCTCCGTTCGCCGTGACAGCAAAGATTAACCCTCGCCAGGGTCGTCTCGTGCGGTCGTGGGACTTACTACAGGGTATATTCCTGTTATAATGTCAACACGAAAGGGGATTATCGCACGCGGATGTTTCGTATATCATCGTATATCGTTGAGAGACTCGCGATTGAAATTCATGATTCCTCGAAAGAGGCGCATGTTAAAGACTGTCGTGCGATAAATCGTGACCTTACGCGAACGAGAACATTCTCATAATGAGAATCTCATTGCGCATTCATATGTGTGCCTGCGCGTTTATACGATAATTTTAATATCGGGTCGAAAAGCGACCCGATACTGCGCTTTTACTACTGCATATATATCTTGCTATTTGAACGTTCGCGCTTCGCAACTCGCGAACTTTATAACTGCTTCTTATTTCAAGACTATTAAACTCTCGACGTTTTCGTTTTACGATATTTTAGCCTTCGAGAGTCCGTTATTAAAAGGGTGATTTTAAGAAAACTTGTGTATATATATATATATATATATAATAAAAAATTGCATATCTCTGTTAACGCGCGTTGACAACTTGAAATTTAATTGTACTGCCAACGGTAACGTTCTAATCTTCTCTTTAACGAGAAAGTAGTTGGAATTTGTTAACTAAGTAACTATAATTACTTTATTGGATTTCTCTTCTCCGAAGGAGTACTTCTTAAAACGATTAAGGGGGAGAGAGAGAGAAAGCCCGGGCCGCGATTACTTCAAATTTAATCTAAAACTGGAAGTCGTTTTCTTTTTTGGGGGGGAAAGGGAGGGGGAAGAGAAGGGGGAGAGAGGAAACAAACGCGCGCGCGCGCGCGGGGGTAAGAAATGGAAAATGCAAGCAGGCAGCCGTGCGTTCTTGATTAACGAAGTAGCGCAATCTAGATCGCGGCCGAAGAGAGTTCAGTGGAAAATCGGGAAAGATCTCTCGTTTACCTATTTGCCAAGCGACGGCGGTAAATGGCTTCCCTACCCTGCAGGATAAAAGTCCGGTCCTTTTATCGGAGACAGTCGCCTCCATCCCGCGTTAGTGATTAACCGGGGGATGAGTTAGCACGGAGGGAATATCTCTTCCTCCTCCTCCCCCTCCTCCCCCTCCTCCCCCTCCTCCCCTCCCGTGGGTTCTCTCGCAGTGAGTTAATGAAAGGCGAATGGCTCCTTAATTCTGTAAAGCTTCTCTCCTGTTCTTCTTCTCTCCTCCGTTTACTCTAAGCGCGCCGTCTCCGTTCAGGGCCGCCAGCGCGAATTTTCGCCCCTCGAGAGGGTTGTTAGCGGCGTCCCAAACACATATGTGTCACGGCGGCGGTTGCGTTACATTCGAGCGCTTTAGTTAAGTGCCTTCATTATCTCTTCAGTCGTATTGTCACTTACTTCGCTGTAATCCCTATTACTTTTTTTTTTTTTATTTTTTTTTTTACCTTATTATTTTACCTCACGACGACGGTAAAAAAATTCTAAGAAGCTTAGAGCCTGAAAAATGGATGGCGCACATACATACCTCCGTTTTTTTTGTTTTTTTTCGGATCTAAAAGCTTCTCACGAGAGTCAACATTCTAATGAGATATAATCGCTTAACACTTAATTAAATAGATAAACATAGATACAGTCAAGTTTCCCAATTACATTCTTAATAAAAATTTCTCTTTTGCACTTGAAAAATTATAACTCGAGATTTTAATGGCATACGTTGTTGTTACGAAAGAATCAAGTTACTAAAGTAACGAAGGAATTCTCGAGAAGCTAAAGGGTTAAATCCGACCCTGAGACTCTTCTGGGACGACAAAAGAAAAACCGCGAGGGAGAATAGCTGCGCTGTTAAGAGGAGAACGCGGGAGGAGGAGGGAGAAGTAAAGACAGGCGCGGTCGGCGTCGAGAGGGGTGGGTTGGGAGGGGGAAGGGGGAGGGGGAGGACGGGGTGGACAATAAGGGGTAGCTGCGAACTAAGAAACGCAATCAGAGACGTGCCGTATCTCTCTCCGGCATCTCGCCGAGCCGTGTCATAGAGTAACGCTTACTGATACTTTCGCGCGCTGATATTTCTTAAACCAATCCGCGCCGGTGAATTGCATCCGCAATGCGGTATAAAAAAAGGATTCCGGATCGCGAACGATTTATCAAGTTCGTTTATTTTGTTTGTCGAATTATACGGAAAAAAATTGTATTTTTTTTTTTGCGCGTGGCACGGTGAAGCGGTTTCGAGAGAGGCGTCAAATTATTCGTGGCGTTGAATCTTACGAGTCGCCGTTCGTTATTTTTTTTTTTTTTTTTTTAGACTAGTAGCCGATAGATTGAATCCTTGCTAGATTAGATCCGGTGTCGGTTTTCGAGCATCGGTCATCCCCTGTAACGATCTCGCGGACGGCGAACACGTTCTCGTCAACAATAAATTTTACAGCCCGGCGCAGTAAATTTTATGCCATTGCCGCGCGACTATGATTGCATCATATTGCTTCGACCGAGATAGACGTGAATGATAACAGAACGATAAATGGAAATACGCGCCGCGCGTCATAAAGCACTATAGTCTTTTTCGCGTTTCAATGCGCGGATAAAATCTGGATGGTTTAATGACTGGGATTCGAGGAAAGAGACAATTACGGGGGATGAACTAAAGTTACTAAAGAGATTCTGTTGCAAGATGAAGAAGTACGTTCTTAATATTTTTTATCTGGATATATTTTTTCTATGTTATTTAATCCTTCTGTCAACGAACGGCTACCCAAAGCAACTTTAAACTGTTAAAAATGTGTCGGAACTTTTCTCCGCTCGAAATAAAATACAAAGATATATTTGAAAATTTCCTAAAATATAACGGGAAAGAATATTCGATGCCCAGCAGCTGTTATAAAAAAAAATTGTCGCATTGCAATGTGTCGAAAACACGCGGTTAGTATCCGGGTACTCATACATTGATGAAAAGGTGAAAAATTATGCATTTATAGAGAAGGATTAAAAGTGCATTATATGTGCATTCGGATAAGCAGGTCGGCTTTGACTTAGACCTGGATTTATGCATCATTTCCTGCATCCGTTTCCCGTACATAAGTATTTTACGTTGCTGATTATGACGTTTGCGGGATAACGGCGAGGAAAACGCCACGACGCGAAAATGAGCTTTTATGTAGTGCGGGCACGCGGCCTGCGGCGAAAGGAGAACAAAAGCACGTGTGTATGTGTCGGAGGCGCGGGCGTAAAAAAATAGAGAAAGATTGTGTCTCGCCAACGTTGAATACGCGTGTTTACACGATGCCCGGCCACGAGCATCATTTTGTGGTTGAAAACGTTCAGTTACACTCGTACGCGCGTTGAAAACAAACAGACGGGCCTCAATTCGCCGCCGTTTCGAAAGCTCGCCGGAGCTTTTCTGGATCATGAATTGCAAAAACCGGCGCTAGTATAGCGGCTGTCAGCGAGGCTTCGTAAATCGTTGAGATAAAAGTGCATCGTACACGATGATTTACAAGACCTTCTATTCGCGTCCACCCGGTTAAACTGGCACAATTTAGAAGAAAGTGTGATAATTTGTTTACGTTATGTAATATAAATTCGAGCGACGTTTGCGCGACGTCGAGAGAGTTCGTTGAATATTTTTTAAAAATATTCCGTAGAAATTGTTTAAATTAATTAATTTTGAAATTAAATTTTATACACTTTGTATCCCTCTTTTGCGTTATATAATATATTAATTATTACTTTACACGTATACAATTTATAATGTGGAAATCGAAACGTTACAGTTCGTTAAGATTTCCCCTCTCGGTTACGATATCTGATATATTCTCCAGTGTTAATTAATTAACAATCAACGCTCTTTGATCGTTTACCCGTATAAGGAGCGCGCTCTTAAGCATGTATATGTCGGACAGGGTTGACATCGCGACGCCAAGTCAGTAATCAAGCTTTCTAGGCAACTGTTCCGGGCGACCTTTCGAGATCTTGGTGAGTTTCCCTCTTCGAGCGAGGAGAAACCGTCTAGCTGAGGAAGACGGCTGCTTTGCTCGCGCGAGGCAACCGCAAGCCGTGTGAAAGCACTTTCTGTAGGAGTACTGTGTGTCCTCCCGAGGATTCCTCCGAAGGAATCGTTTCTAGTACAACCTCCAGAGATAACCGAGAGCAATACCGTGATTGCGCAAATATTAATTAATTTCAGATTCTCGTCAGATCTTCACAAGCAATCACATTTTAGGATCAGTAATCTCGAATACGCGTGTATGTGTAAAGAAATTAGGATTTTTGGATGGAAAAGAATTTTGGATAGAGTGTGCGAGAGATTAGATGGAAATCAGACCTTGCTTCGTTGAATTTCTTTTTTTTTTTTCTATAAATAACTCGCGAAATAATTTCCATTAAGAGAAACGTTCGATCTCTTCGCTAAAAGGAAAGCGGGTCTCGGGAAACGCGCATTTTATCCGTACATTTAACTTTAATAATCTCTCTTCAAACTGAAAGAGAGAGAACTGAAACAGTTTGAATTGCGCGTCGTGTCACCTATTCCAAATAATCTCTGGCTCTAGTAAGACACTCGAGGAACTTTCAATTCTATCCTTCGCTAAAAGCGGAACAAATTCGTTGTTCCCCGGAGGAAACCGCGAATCGTCCTTTGATGACAGGAGAAAGAGGGGAAGGTCGAACGGTCCCGGTATCCCTGATGATCCTCGCCCAGCCACGCCTCATTAATCAGACGGACGGCATATAGGGCGCAATTATCCGACGGTAATTAACTTCGCAAACTGCAGCGCCCGCGAAGTCCGGGAAGGTGGCGGGCGCACACGTGTTAGGGGGATGCTTCGTACGGCGTTGGCGTCTGAAGGGGCGGAAGGGAAGGGAAGGGGGTGGGGGGGGGGCGGTCGGGATAGTCTGGATGGAAGGTTCTTCGTGGGTTCCGGCCTGATGGAGCTGTTCTGGAATTATACACGGGGGTTAGTCCTGAAAACCGGCCGGCAGCCAGCTTTTGCCCCGGAAACTAATTTAACTCTCGCATCCTCCACTCTTCCCCCTCTCGCCGCCCTCACCATCTCGCCGCTCTTTCGCCCTCCCTCAGCCTCTGATTTCGACTTGCCGACGACCGTCCGGATGTCTGAATGCGATACATGCCGATCAATTTCCGCCGGGGACGAATCGATACACGCGGATGTAAGATTGGAGTTAGGGAGGAGGTTTCGAAGATGGATATCGATTCGCGCTGTGTATATTTATAGGAATATTAAAACGTATATACTTAATATCGCGAACTTGAATGCGCAAGTGAAATTGAGAGAGAGAGAGAGAGAGAGAGACGTAAAGTATCGCGGCAACGTCTGTATTTTAATATCTCGAACCCATCATTAATGCGTCCTCCCATTTATTAAGTTAAGTGTTTCGAAAAACGCGCTCGATATCGTTATACAGAAAAGTGTTCTACGGAAAAGTTACGCAATGTTGGCTTGTTATATCGATAATTGAATGAGCGGGAAGATAAAACAAATTTTCCGCAAGAGATCGAACTAGCTATAAGTTTATCCGGGAACGAGGAAATTAAGAGGGATCACCTATGGCAAACATTTTCCAAACTCCCCATCTTTTCTTTTCTACAAGCGATACCTCTATCGAATATATATCCGGCGAATAACCATGAGCGTGGAAAAAAGAAAGAAAGAAAACCGGCAGATTGTATCGCGATGAAAATAGGCTAATCGAATTGGTGATTTCGCGTAAGAGGAAATTATCCCGCGGAGGAAAATTTTCCCGTAGTCATTCCATCGGTATTGTCGGACCTTTAATACGGCGATCGCTTATCATTATCGAGATTGTTAATACGCCGTGTCGAAATTAGCGAGGATTCGCTAATGAAAACCACGTATCGAGTCTAGCATTCTTAAATCAGGTTATATTTTTTTCAATTATAATAAATGAAAGTTAGTAAAATTAAATTCGTTTTTTAAATCTCGCTACCCCTCATTTTCTCCCAAAAAATTTACTTCGCATAGGTAACTATTATACAGATATCAAAATTTTCAAAAGTAGAGGGTCCATGGCTTGGCTTTTGAAAAACAGAGGGTTCACAGTTCTTAGCTAATTGGGAACCACTGATTTACGCAATTATAATAATCGCAATATATTAATGAAATTCATATTGGTAATGCGAGAACAATTGTTTTATTAAGACCAATAAATGACTTCAACAATTCAAGGATTCCGTATAAAGAGTTCAGTGCATATTTATACTTATTAACTGCAACTGGTCTTAATCGAGGGATTTCATCCCAAATATTAACTGTCTTCTGATAAAAGACCTGGAAAAATAATGAAACTAACAAAATGATTGGAACGATTCTTTATATAGGATTTTCCTTAAGAAATTATCTTCAATTTAAAACAAACCGTTCACGACAGCGTTTATTAAAAATAAATGGCGAATAAAACCTGATTTTTATTTTCTCTCGATCTTCCAGCGGTATAAAACTGAACTCGTCATGATATCGTTTTGCAGGAGCATTTAATTCATCCGATCGCCATTTTTGCGAATGAACGCACAAGCGTTTTGCAACGCTGTCCATCAGAGGCCCTCAATACGGCGATATCCTGTGAAAATCACAGGGACAGACGAGGGAAAAAAAGGGCGGTTAGAGATGCGAAAATGACTAGGGGGAGGGGGAGGGGGTCACAGGTAACGAGCAATTGCGGGGACCGTTATCAGTAACAAGCGGAATTGCATTGTGCGCCGAAAAGCCCTCCGGCAAAGGTCTCATTACCATCGTCATGCGAATCCCAAGCGATACAAACGAGTATACGCGTCCTATACATGCGTGTATGTGTGTGTACGTGTGTTTGGTTGTGTGTGTGTGTGCCACGTGCGGAGCGTGGACACACGTCCGTGCGTGTAGCGCGTCATGTAAGTACGAGTATTATCGCGTTGTGTACACGTCGTCGCTGCTAGGGCTCCATTATACTCTGATATCGTTACGCGAACCGTGCCGGGACGGTTTGTATAAGTGATGGCTCTACGATAATGCTGTAACATTAACGGCGGAGGATTTTGTTATGGCGATCCGCTCCCCGCGGATCGAGTATACAATGAACGGGTTAATTATTAAAGACCCGAGGGCGTAGAGGAGAGCACAAAGGACTCTCCTCGGGTAGGTTTCTCAGTTGCAGTCGCGACGGGACGGATTATCGTACCGAAGGAAGATTTCGGGATTCGCGAGGGACTCCGGCAAAGTGCTGATGGTACCGCACTTTAAATAGAGAGGCTGCGGAGATCACGGATATTATTGTACATCGCGTTCTCCAGAATTCGGTACGTAATTCGTGTAGAAAGTTAAAAGACGAAATTTAAATTTCAACGGGCTAGAAAGAGTTTTAAGGAAAAATTAATTCTCATTGAAACTGATTCCCGATTCAGCGATATTTTTTTTTTAAATCAAATCTTGAATTGAGATTGATTTAATTGCGTGATGTCGTATCAAGGAATATTTGTACCCTGTGTGTGCACAACTAATCAGTTTTCTTTCTAGCTCGTTGAAATTTAAATATGTATTTTACATTGAGAGCCTTACTAAAGTCTTAGTTAAAAGACAAAATGTTTATCGCGCGTTTTTATTGTAATGAGACTTTATTCATAGAATTCGATAGATTTTTCAGACATGATTCTCAGACAATCGAATGTTTGTGAGAGAATGTATTTTTTTCGACGTAATTGCAGATAATTACAATGCAAAAATATTTCGATTGTATTCGTGAAATCATTTATTATTGATTTTCACTGCGTTACGTCAAAATTAATTGAAATGTTATCTGCATCGTTATTTATAATACGATATATCAACTCTCTCTGCTATCTTGTAAACAAAATAGATACTCTTTGAAACAATGTGATATATAATATATATCGAGATTTTCCTCTTTCTCCTTCTCTATCCTTTATAAATATAAATATATATATATATATGTATATATATGGGCAATTCCACGTCAAATCGGACAAGAAATAACCTCGTATTTTTTAAATCAATCGAAACTTTTTTCACGTGAAATATACATAAAATAAGGAGATACGTATTTTTTTATTTGTCCGAAATATTTTTTTTTGCAAAAGTTATAAACAACAAAATTCTCGTGAAAAATAAAGAAGTTGTCAACTTAAAAAATTAATATCTCTGGTTATATTTGTCGTAGAGAAATTTTCAAAAATGCATTTTAAACCTAAGAAAACAACCTTTTTTATTAAAATAGTGTAAGTTGCAAGAAATTGCTAATTACATTTGTTATAAATAATTGCAATGTTTAATAATTTTTTTAACCAAAAAGTACACTTTTTAAAATTTTTGAAATAATGCTATTTCATTCTCCATTTCATTCTGAAAGTGTACATATTTTTTATTTTATGGAGAATCGATAGATTCTATTTTTTATATATTTTTAATGAATGAGGCGCCGCGCTGTGCCGCGTCACTGGCTCGACCAAGTAGTATGCTACGCGCTATGGCGCGCCGATTTCTTCGGAAATTTTTTCTAGGAAGAATGTACAGTATGAATGACATAATATATAATGTTGATTACATTTAACATAATTTATAATGTTGAATGTGCCCGATTTGACGTTGGAATTGCCCATATATATATAATATTGAGTGATATTCAGTTAATGATATATTTTGATTTACGATATGAAGAGAACTTCAATTCTCACATATAGATTTCTCTTATTTTTCTAACATAAAAATCTTGTTCATTTCTTGATTTTTAATTTTTAAATTTTTCCAACTCCTCATTTTATTAATATCCGATTTTTTAACGTTATGTCACATATTTATCGAATGGAATTGAGATTTGACTGGATTGAAATTTTTCGTCTTCTTCGTGTCTTTAATCTTTCATCTTTCTCTACTCATTGTCAGATAAAATTTTCGCGATCGGATGAGTACGGCCCGTCATCGTTTCCTCGAGCGTTTGCAGCAGTTTCAAATCCGATTATACTACGAAGGCGCTTGTTATCAGAGAATTCCTCGAGACCGTGTCGAGTCCTGGCTTCTTCTCCGTGTCTTCCGGTAGGTTCGCGTTTACTTGGTTCGACTCTCAGTATAGCTGGCCAAACACTTTGCCGTCGCGCTGCAGGTTCGTTACACCAGCTACATAAATCAACACGGTGTAATAAACTCGAGATAAAGACGCAGCCGTGTCTGCGTAATAATGTACTTTAACCGGCGCACTCTGTGCTTGCGGCTTAATTTAATAATTTTCCGATTCTGCGAGACTGCGCTTTAGAGGAAGTGTGCGCTTTAGTTCTTGGCGCTAGAAAAATATAATTCAACGATTACTTTATTCGTCAATTAAAAACTGTTACGTAATGTTACAGGAATTACGCTGTATTAATTTGCTAAAAGAATTATATTTCAAAAAATATTTAATGTACAATATAAGTAGCCTGTACGTATAAAAGTATCTCGAGAGTAATGCAAAAAGGGCTGATAGATAAACAAGATGCATTTAATGAACGTCTGATACGTTGATAAACTTTCTAAATATATTTTTGCATTTGCAAAAATATAAAACGCGACGTAATTCGCAAAGAGAGTCGCGGAGCTCGCAAATCTTAAAATTAAAAAATCTGAATTTTAGTTTAAATTGTTGAATTGTGGAAAATTTCCGGCACAAATCACTCATGCCGGAAAAGCGCACAATGCAGCGTTAATAAAATTACTTAATTTATTATATTTAATTAAAATTAAAAAAGAAATGCAAAATTCGAAAGAGAGGTGCGGGAGCGACTTTACAGACGTAAAGCGACGTCGCCAACAATTCGCTCGGCAAATTCACTCGGTGACAGGAGAGTAAAAGCCGTAAAACGGCGACATAGGATGTCGACCATGACGACGCACAGGCCGTGTATATACGTGCGAGCGCGCTCACATGAGCGACTCTCAAAGCGCGACAGACGCGAAGCGGTTACGACGTTGGCGCCATTCGCGTCGCGAATTATTAATTTTGCGCGCCAACGATGCGGCTTCTCTCGCGCAATTCTCGTTTTGCGGCGGAGATTTCGCCGCCGCCGCGGCAACGTTAACGCTTATCGCACTACGAGCGATGCCGGAGCTCCAAAGATTGAAGCTGCGCCATAATTGCACATTGAGAATTGAAACTCCGCTGAGAGGAAGGTGGCGAGGGGTGTAAAACTTTAGGATCCGATTTATGATTTCCGATCCTCCCCTCCGATCGATTATGCTCTCGTGTCAATTTATAATTCCCGCTACTTCGTAATTAGGGATGGGATCAAGTTCAATATGTACTTAAAAATCCGAATCGAATCCAATAATCAAGTTTAATTTTCTAGGATTCAAATAATAACTCATAAGAAATAATATTTTATATATTGTACTTGCGAAGTAATCGAAACAGTTATAGAATTTTATATTGATTACCTGCAAGGTTCGAAGTAATACTTATAAATACTTTCTATCGTAAAGAATCAAATCTTTCACAAGTAGTACTTGAACTTTAAGATAAAAAAAAATTTATTTATACTTGCTACACATACACACACGTACGCACACTCCAAAGTACTCATAAAAGATTCGAACATACTTGATCCAGGTTCGAGTCTACTTGAAAATACTGGTTTCTTTTCGAAGTAATCAAAGAGAGTTCGAAACCATGCAAACAAATTTGAACCTATTTGTCACTTAATCCCATCACTATTTATAATGCAGATCGAGACAGCATAATTTGTCTTGATATTGTTGAGGATTAAAGCATGCGACAAGAAAGAGAGAGAGAGAGAATTATTATTTAAAAAAATAGTTTCTCTCCCTCTGATCTCTTTCTGTTTATTACCATTTACATTATTTGAAAAATGTTACTTATAAAAAATTGCTATAATAATTCTTTCAACTTTTGTAAATAATGTAATAAACATCAGAAAAAAATACAATAGTTTCCCTCCCTCTAATCTCTTTCTGATGTTTATTATCACTATCCATCATTTCTATATCAAGTATTTTTATTATTTCATTATTTACGTAAAGATGCAAAGGAACAAAGCGAATGCGCGCATGCTACGAGCGAGATATATTCGTTTGTATTTCATTGAGAATACGCGTATTCTCCGGATATTCCATAACACATTCATAGAGTATGGAGCATGGAAAACAGTCGTGCGTTTTTTTTAGAAATAAAGAATCGGGACGTTGTTTTTTTTCTTCGTTTCTTCTATCTTTCGCCGTTTCGTTGTACTCATTTCCGATTTTACTCGTAGCGAAACAATTTTTATTATTCTTTCAGCTTTGTTATGTTACCATAAGTTGATTTATATATAACACGTGCATTCGATTAAGCATTAATGATAACGTAAGTTGATTTTAAATTTTGCATCATGTATAACACAAAATCGAAAGAAAAAGAAAAACGACATTGCCTTTTTTTTTTATTTCTCGCAAATATTTTTTTTGTCTCGGCTCTCGTTGCTTTCATCGGCAAATAGACAATCGCTGAAAGAAATTCAGAGATAGGAGGGCAAAAAGCACGATAAAACTTGGAGATACGCTTTGTCATCTCCTTCCGAAGATGTCCTGTTTCGTCAATAGCACAAATCTCGATATATATACCGTAAAATTCCTATCGTCGAGAACGATTGGCCTGATATCTGAAAATAAAGAATGAAAGTGGAAAGGAGCGACGAGATGAGCTTGCAACGGCACAGAAAATAAGAAGTCAATGAGAACTTTGCCGCGATTGCTAGATCTCTCCCTTCATCCAGAAATGGCTCAATCTTCCATTGAGATAATTAAAACATCGGCGCGCGAAATTCGCGCCAATCATCGTTTTGCGATGGAAATTAATTCTAAATGCCGATGGCTACATAATTGAAATATCCATATATCGGATAAATAAAAGAGCAAATGAAGAATTGTCTCTATATTGGATCGTATAAAAGTGCATACTTTTGATCGTTTCCGTGGGATTATTAATAACAATTATTTCCCAATAGTTGTCTCTTGTTAACTTAATTTGCGTGTGTTGGAATAATACGAAATATTTTCTTAATAACACGTAAAAATATTTTTTCGACGACACAATAAGTAAACATTACATTTACTCTTATGAGAAGAAGCAAATAGCAAATTCGATGTCTCGAATTTCATATCAAAGTTTATTGTTGCCTCTTTCTCGATTCGATTGGTTGTCTCTATAGGCGCTGTGCGTTTCGTATCAATGAAATTATGTAATTTGACAGCTCGAATATTGAAGGAATGTGTCAATAATTTTATTCGCTTTGATGCGAGTTTAATATGACTGCTTTTGAAAAACGGAGAAAGTTCTAATATACTTTTCTCGAGTTTGCAACCATATGTTGAAAGGCTGTCATCGCAGAGGTTGCATGTTTTGACAGTTTTTTTAATGTCGAGCGCGCTGCGACCAGAATCGGCTTGCGATGTGTTACTTTTGTCATGGATAGAAATATAAAGGTTACTCCAACAAAAGTATTAAAAGTAGCGTAAAAATATAGTGTTAAAAAATTAAAATGTTGTTTGAATAAAACTGATATTTTATGACTGACAACAGTAATTGATCAAATGTAAAGTAAAGTTTATTAGAGACCCTTGTAAAAAAAAACTCGATGCTGAAAAATAGTCTTAAAAGCTTTTTGTGATACATTTGATTAAATAAAAATTATTTAAAAAATGTTACTTATAAAAAAATTGCTATAATAATTCTTTTAACATTTATAAATATGTAATAATAACGTATGATATATATGATGATTATAAATACTATAATAATTATTTATAATATGACTGATAACTCTAAAATAATAAAACAGCTGTGAAATGTATAACTGACACGTGCTGTATGCTGGTTATATGAACGTTACAAAAATTGCCAATTTTCTATCTATCTATACATATATATGTATACGAGATGTATTAATGAGATTACCGGTTTTTTAAACCGGATATTTCGGGACGTATCAGTCGTAATCGGTTTATGCATATTGCAAGAGGGATCGACGATAATCTCTTCTCTCGCATTATTTCAATGGATTGTCGACTAATCTTAACACGCGATCGCTAATAAAATTTGCTTTGCTACACGGGCGTGTACAGGGCGAATTTAAATTGTTGCACCGTCAGACACGCGCCGTGATTCTCTATCTGAATACATTAGCTGAGATTCTATAGCTGCCACACGCATTGAAATCCCATTGGCCTGCGTCCAGCGAATCTACAAATCGCGCATTTTATTTAGCATAACAAATTACGCCGCATAAATTTTCTTACGAATTACGCAACAACGGTGAATCTGTTCACGCTGGTGTGATGTGATCATTCAAAATTGCCTCAGTCCATTTAAATATATTTTACATTAAAATAAATTTCATGTCAAATTTCTGTGACAAATTTTAACTGAATCAATTTCCAGAAATTCTTCAAAAATTCCTGAAGTATCTACAATTATGTAGAAAAAATTTTATCTTCTTTTTAATTTTTTTTCAGAGAAAGGATAATTTTCTTTTAATAAAAATTAAGATACTTAATAAAATATACTTAAGATAATTTAATAAAATTAGCACACGTACACACACTGATAAGATTAATGACAATTACGTACTTTAATAGATATATCACTCTATATCGCACAAGAGCGATTTTTTAATCATGAACATCTATTATCTTCGATATATTCTTTTAAACAATTTTCTTATGATTCCCTTCTAGAGGGAATCAGGAAACGGAATATTTTGATGATTTATAAAAGTTTCACGATAAACCGACTAATTCGGAATTCGCCACTTTAATATTTGACAATCCAATCGTATGAGGGTAGCGAGTAGCACGAGTCCTGAAACGTGTTCGGACTCGGCAAGCGCACGATCCTTATTTGCGGTAAATTGGGAGACCCTTCTTGCACAAATAATGGGAACATATACGTTCTGAATATAAACGTCCAGGGCGTGTTCGCTCATTCAAAAAATGGATCTGCGATAGTTTGATTACAGAAGTACGTCGAAGTGCGAATTTCTGATATTCGATCGGTTCAACAACACGTTCGAGCACATAACATTCAAATACTTGATAATTATTCAGATACTTGAATCTCTTGTCAGATTGCTAGAAAGGGAAAATGCTAAATAAATCGGCCTATTCGTAAACCGAACTTATTGTTAGCTCTTTTCTAACTGGATTCATATATGATTGATTCTAATTTAACCCTTCTGTCATTGAATAATTTTTCACCTTTTCATCAATGGTACCAACTGCATATTTTTGACACATTGCACTGTGACAATTTTTTTATAACAGCTGCTGGACATCGAACATTCTTTCTCGTTATATTTTAGGAGGTTTTGCGAATACAAAGCTTTATTCCCTTTGTATTTTGTTTCAGGCGGAGAAAAGTTCCGACACATTTTTAACATTTAAAGTTGCTTTAGGTACCCGGATACCCGTTCATTGACAGAAGAGTTAATCCGCTTGCCGTTAATTAATCTAGTTTCTAACAAATTCATTTACATGAATCTGTAATAAGTTGTAATAATTGTTCACTATGATTCTCTCTCCTCGTTTTCGAGTTCAAAATCTAAAATGATCGATCGCAGACGTCGGAAATCTCTTTAGGTGAAAATATCTCGTTCTAAATAAAGTCTAAATTTATATCAACACCTTCACTTTAATTCACACGTTTCTATCTTTCAATGTATCGATAAGTCGATAAGTGTACCGAATGTCTAACTTTGCCCTCTTGGATCTCTTAGCCACGCTATCACTACTCGATACATTGGCCGTGATACAGTGATATCGTTACGAGAGTTACGTGTCTGCGCGATTGTCGCCACGGCAGTGGTAGTGTTTTTAATTAGCAATTAGCGAGCCAACACATTAATTTCCGGCTCGTCTGTTGCGGCGTTCTGTCGGAGGCCGGCGGTAAATGCAAATAGGCTCGCTACCGGCCAATTGATTGAATTGACTCCCGCGTTTACGGAATGTGCGCTCTGCGTGTAGCCTGTATTAACCTTTCTGTCAATGAACGGGTACCCGGGTACCCAAAGGAACTTTAAATGTTGTAAATGTGTCGGAACTTTTCTCCGCCCGAAACAAAATACAAAGAACCTTTGTATT
The DNA here is from genome assembly GCA_963971435.1 of Lasius platythorax. Lineage (NCBI taxonomy): Eukaryota > Metazoa > Arthropoda > Insecta > Hymenoptera > Formicidae > Lasius > Lasius platythorax. The sequence continues at coordinate 3,833,587 of OZ020549.1, forward strand.
CGGAAACCTCCTCTTTAGGAAGTTAAGTTAGATTATATATAACGAGAAAGGATGTTTTTGCGAGAAATTGTCGCAGTGCAACGTGTCGAAAACACGCAATTAGTACCCGGATACTCATTGATACTACATTGATGAAAGGTGAAAAATTATGCATTGACAGAAAGGTTTTGGATTTGTTGATGCTTTATTTTTTAATTAAGAGATGCGTCTCTCGTTAATTAGCCGAGAAATATATAATTACCTGATTCTACTGCTATAATTATCTCTCACCAGCGATATATTTGTGTACTAATAATTTAAAATAACAACAAATATTTCTAACAAATATGTATATGAAATGTCTTCGCTGGATTCACATACATGCTTCTTGGATTCCTATATTTGTGTGCTCTTTACGAGATTGGACGTATAGAGGAAGAAGAGGGAGTCCAAGGATGGAGAGCGTAAGATAAAAAATGGGAGATGGAAAGGGAGAGAGTAAAAGAGAGAGAGAGAGAAAGAAATAGAAAGGGGAGATATATAATGTGGTTGGACAAAGTGAGTTTTGCGTAGGACGACAAACCAACATAGAATACAGAGAGAACAGAGGGATATATAAAGGGAAAATGAAAGAGTAGCAAAGCAAGAGTAGATGGCTATTTGGATGTGCATTAGTGTGACTGTGTCACTCACAGTTTTCTGTTATCACTTTATGATAAGACAGGTATCTCGGAAAAAGACAGACTCTATAACGATAATGCGCATTGCATAAACCGATTCAACCGCATAAAATTAACAGTTAATTATTATACAATATATAACGATGAGATTAAGTATCTTATAAGTAGGTTCGAAGTTGTTTGCATGGTTTCAAACTCTCTATAAGTACCTCGAAAAACATGAGCAGTACTTCCAAGTACATTCAAATCTGGATCAAGTATGTTCGAATCTTTTATGAGAAATTTTACGTTGTATAAATACGTGTGTGTGCATGTGTAGCAAGTATCATAAATAGATTTTTTTATTATAAAGTTTGAGTACTACTTGTAAAAGATTCGATTCTTTACGATAGAAAGTGCCTAAAGTACTATTTCGAACCTTGTAAGTACTCAATCTAAAATTCGAATGTAACTGTTCTAGATTTGATTACTTCGCAAATATAATATATGAAGTATTATTTTTTATGAGTATTATTCGAATCTTAACTCAAAATGAAACTTGATTATTGGATTCGACTCGGATTTTTAAGTACATATTGAACTTGATCCCATCTCTAATTATGCTAAATATAATTTGAAGTAGAAGAAATTCGTACAAGATGTGTGCACGCGTTATATTCGAAATAAATACGGAGAATGTGAAATAGATATGGATCGGAGATCTCTACAGAGATCTTGATATTCGCGAGTACATATTTGAAGACATACGCTACGACGCGTGATAATCGGCTTATCGACGGACCTTGCTTGATACTGCCGACATCCAGCTCTATTAACGGCCTTTGTGTCTCTCCGGTTCCATTTTACGTAGGAAAAGTAATAATACGCGAATATGTCAGCTACATTTTTTTTTTTTTGACTGATTGTCCTCTCCCCGCATCAGATGAAAGGATGAGTTTATTATCCTTTACAAATAGTCGCGATTGAACGGTTTTCCATTATTAGATTCGTTGGTCGAGTATTAGCAGTTATTCAAATTCGATTAATCACCGTCCTTTGACAGGTTCTGTCTCTTTCCGCGAGAATAATTTTTCTGATTGTTGTCTTTACTTATTTGTGCCAATAGGGATTCCTTTCGAAAAATTTGTCGTCGAAATTCGCTACTGCATGATTGTATTACGGAGATGACGAAGAAAGAGGGACAGAATGTATTGAGATTCGGTTTTCATCTCGACCGGAAGAGGATACGGTGGCATTTATTTCCGCGATTCTTCTTCAATTTTTTCAAAGATGAGGAGGAACGAAAATGGCGGTATTTTTCGATTTTTTTTCGAGAGCATATAGAGCGCTCTGCGAGAATTGTGGGGTCTGCGATAGCTATAAACCCCGAATATGTATGACGGGATATCCTCCCTCTATTATTAGACCTGTGAATTTTTTTTTTAACTCTTGACCGACTGAATACGTGAATATTTTTCGACTTAGCTGGTGAACGCGCGCACATCGATTTCCTTAGAAGAGAAATTCGAGGATCTGTTTTGCCTCGAAGGAATATATCAATTAAAAATCTAAAATTTCTAAATAATACTTAAATCTAAAAAAAAGTAAAACTTGTGAGCAATTTATAATTTTACTTCAGACTCTATTATTCATCCTGAAAGATTGTGGGTTATAGGAAGACGTTGAAGAACGCAATAATTCTCAGGTATTTTACAATTTTAGGATCTCTCGAATGATTATTATATTTGCAAAAGATCAAAGGGGGGCTTTTCAGCGAGACTTAATCGAAGGCTTTTGAATGAAAAAAAAAAATATTGTATTAAATACTTGTCGGTCGAGGGAGAAATTGTTGGGAAAAATTGTGTATAATCCCTTCGTTTGTTTCAGATTACGCGCTGCAATCATTTGTCAAAAAGAAAGAAAAAAAAGAAGCAAATTGGGATGCACGTACAAATGTTACGTACGATGAAAAACTTTTGAAAATGTTTTCATTAATTTTTTCTATTATGCACTGTCGCAAGTTTAGCGTCACATTATCCTGTTGCTACATCGCGTTTTCGTGCTTTCAGACAGAAAGCTTCGTATTAAATACGGTATGCCTTCCAATCCGTTCAGAATTAACGCGACGGTCGGCTTCGCTATTTTAATGCGAAATCTACGTAATTCTAAACAACGGATTAGCATTATTTCGGAATTGAACGCCGTTATTGTTATTATGCTAACACAGACTATTATAGAGTAAAGAGTAGTCCTTGGTTTCTCCCGCAAATACAAAACACGAGTACTGAGGACGAAAACTTGAGCGCAAATATATGTAGCACACACTCTATAGATCTATTATACACTTAATAATAATTACAGTTAGGGAAATTACGTCAGCAGTTAATAAAGTTTAGTTAATATAGAATTGAAATTTTATACAGCAACCTCTTTTGTCATGAATAGTTTACCAATTTATATTCTTTGTTCAACTCTGGTGGAGTTTTATTTGTTGATGCGAGAAAAGTGAAAAGTTCGAATTTTGATCGAGTTGAAAAGGTGATATACGGTTTGGGACTTTTATCGAGACGTGGCTTCCTCGACTTCCGCCGTTTCTTCCTCGTCCTTTTAAAAGATTAGTAGGGCGAGAAGGAGATTTACTGATGGCGAAGGCTTCTTCTTTGTGAGAAGGCGGGAAGCTTTGCGAGAGAAATCCATTGCTTTTATTATTTCAAACGGAGAATAATGGCATTTCGCGCGACCAACGTCGCGAAATGGTGCAATAAACCGCTTCGTTATCTTCTTATATTGTCCAATCTGATATCTCGACTGTTATCCGCCCAGGAACGAATACTCTCGCGCTTTTATAGTTTATCATTTTACGATTTGTTATTTTATTATTTTATCATCTCGGAAAATATTTTAATTAATGTTTAAGCTAATATAAAACTTTGAGAAATTATTGAATGTCTTAACGTCAAATTTTTTTAAACGTACGTAATTGATTTATTTGCGTTATTTCTGATTTCGAGTTATCAATATATAAATTACAAGCGAGATGTATGATATATTGAAAAGATAATTTAGTAGTCAATAATTTTTATTCAGAAATTAATTTTCTACGCGTCTTTTCATAAGAAAAAACCTAACGAAAAAAACCTAACTTAAAAAAACCTAACTTAAAGAAGTTCAGAGAAATGAATATCCTAATTATACGATTTCTAACGTCACGATACACGGAATGATGCCTTTTTTTGGAATTTGTGTCTGAACGCGATGTGTTCGACACACGAAAAATGTCATTTTATAAATGTTAAGGCATGCATGACGCACAGTATTGAAAAGAAAAATGGAAAAAAAAGAGGCATGCGCTGCATTCGCAGTAGACGAATCTTGCTTAATGCACTCAAAATGTTGTTTGCGCGGCGGCAGCGGCTGATTCGGTACGGAATTAATCAGGGATTCCCGAGTTTTAACCGATTTAACGTCCGTTTGGCGGTGTCGCGCGCAGTCGAAATCAGGACGTTATATAAAAGCTTTCCGTTGTACGTGCACACCGTAAAAAGGATCCGTGCCGGGAAATTATGTGTTTTTCTCTGACGGTGACAATCCATTTTTCAAGTCTCCGACGCGGTACGAGAACTTTTGGCGTTACCTTTTTTTCGAATTTTACATCACTACCCATTATTAAACATGCGTTTTAAACAACCTTTCACGCGTCTTTTTGAACTAGCTCTTCCCGATGGTTGATTCAATTAAAAGGTGAAATACGAACTTTAGGAGAGCGTAAACTTTTTCTAAAGCAATCAAAGGATGAGAAGGACAGCTATAGTTAAGCGATTCTGAAGATGTCAAAAATGAGAAAGCACCGAAGGAGACATTAAAGTCAAAGAGAAAGAGAGAGAGAGAGAGAGAGACAGCTAGCTCTTTTTATTATTTCTTGCTTGTATTTAATTGTATGGCCGACACAAGAGTGTTTAATTAATTCGCTGCAATGACAAATTGCGAATACTACAATTATATCTTTGACTTTTAGATGTTTTTGTCCGTGCACTTCCGGTATCGCAAGACGCGCTTCAGCTTTGATCAACCAAACGACGTCTTCTCGTAAAAGTAATTTTCCATCGTGCGAAAAAGTCAAAACAGTGAAATTAAATTAAAACAGCGAATTATAGAAGCACAAATTCGCCAACGTTCGCCATTGAATAAGGAATGAGTGTTGAGAAAAATTCCTTTGCATAAGAATCATTAGTAAATTTATTGACAGGATAAAAATTGAAAGTTAAATTAAGTGAATTTTGGTTTGCAATCTTAGCACAAGTAATAGTATATTTCAGTTGCACTATCAAATTCTAACATTAGCGGATCCTGACGTCGATAACGAGGGGAGGAGGGTTTTGGCAAAATAATTTTTTTTTTTATATTTTTCTTGGTATCACGTTTAGCTTTTACCAGTATCAACGACGAGGACGTGATGAAACTTTCTCGATCCTATTGTTATTTTTTAAAATATTTTTTATATTTTTTTTCATTTTTTGAAAAACTTTTTTATTTTTTTTATTTTTTTTTTGAAGAGGGGGTCCGCCAGTGGATTCTAAAAATTCTCCCACACAATCTGCAAATTCCGACTCTCTTGCGAATCCATCATCGAGTTTTCTGTCTCCAGACAACGGAAAGGGCGACAATCAATGTGTAAAATTAATCGATTGCCACGGGCACGTCGACTAGCCTATTATCATGATACTCCAAGGACGAGCCCTTTTGTCTGTCGGGTACAGTGACAGCGCGAGATTGGCTTGATAAAGCCTATCGTGGGCATCGGCGAGAGGCAAATCGAGAGCGCGAGCACACCTTGCGAGCGATGAAAACCGCGCAATTTCCAATGGCCGGGGTCCCTATGCTCCAAAAATTAATGGCCCGATCGGGCCTGTCCGCGACTACAAGAGTGGTTAACGTCGGGGGTTGAGTTCCCAATTTCCTGCTATCTTTTTTCTGTTTTTTTTCTCTGTTTTTTTTTTTTTTTTTTTTCATTTTCCTTCCTCTCCTTTCTCGCGTCCCGTCGCGTCGCCGTCGCCGTCGATCGACGAAGCGTCGATGCGCCATCAAATGCCATAAAATGAAATGTCCGACGATGAAAGGGAATGTCGGATGGTGGAGTGAGAACGAAAACGAACGAGCCGATGGGAATGAACGGCCGAGCCAATCGGGGGATGCTCCGTCGTTAGACCTGCGTTTGACGCGAGCATTAAGTGTACAGCGTCGTATTGTTGCGTTTAGCGAAAGGACCACTTGTTCGATAATTGAGCAATTCGTTCCCGAGCAACTCTTCCCACCCTTTTGTGATGATTATTTCATGACACGTCCGTCGAATAGTTTCTCTTCGTCTTCAGTACAAAACCGCATTTTCGGGCGTTTTTTGAAAT
>OZ020549.1:3839826-4100936 GCA_963971435.1 Lasius platythorax
CGCGATATTAAACGACACCGTGGAGCCGCGTTAGAGAATCGTGTAATACTCTCCGTAGACACGTCGCCATTGTTCTAACCGTAAGGTGGCTCCGGAGAAAATTATATTGGCTGAAGGCTTTCTTCTCTCGAGATGTTTGCCGGTGAGAGAGCGCGATATCTACGACAGAGATTTCGACAAATACCGTCGCACGTTCATCCGAGAGACTCGGCTTTCGCCGAGAGTCGAAAACGCATCTGTGAATTATATGCGGATACATAGCAGGAAAGAGATACATACGCTCTCTCTTTCTCTCTCCAAAAGATTCGATATACATTTTACGTATAATTTTATTGTCGCGATCATACTTCTACGTTTCTCGAATATATTTTATGCTTCGTATATATATTAAATATATTAATATATTTAATATATTGTTTTTTTTTTTTTTCATCGGGAAAGAACTTTCGTAATGAGACTCTTGTTAAAATTTCGTCTATAAAAAAAATTTGTTTCAGATAGAGGCAAATTTTTGCAAATATCTCTGGTATATTAAAAAAGTATGATAAATGCGTCGATGCGGGGGTGAGATGACAAATGGCAAGCGTCGGGCCGCCGCTTAAAGACAATTTAGTGCAGCATAGATAAACCAACATAACTCGACGTGCTTACAATAACGCTATTAATTTTAGTTGTTAAAGTTATACGAGCCGTGAAACTCAAGGAAAAGTAAATATTTGGCTGGTAGCACTTGATGTTGGCGCCCGCACCATGTTCGCGTATCAAGTGGCACGCACTAATTGGCGCCACACGCGTACTACTAATATACATAAAGTTAATATTTATCGAGCAAGGGAGTGAGTCCATATCGCGTTCGCTGAGGATACCACTTACGCGATGTGTTTTGTTTGAACTTTAATCAATCAAGCTGCTCCGCGCGTTCTCTCGTAAAAAAAATGCACTGTACGTATAATAGTATCTATTCACCCTGTTTGCGCGTAACTGGCTTTCTGTTGAATGATTCAACGAATGATGGAGATGCAGGATGCAATCATTGGATATAAAATGCGATGTCACGATAAAAAAACCTATAGAAGGATTTGTATGATTATAAACCAATGTCGAAACCGTTTTTTTTTTTTTGGTAAAAATCTGTGAAAACAGACTTTTTTTCTAAATAAATCTAGAATAAAAGATTTATGAGGTAGAAATAGTGGAAGAGCGAGATTGCGTAAATGATAAATTATATTCAAATTTACCGAACTGTGAAAGCAAAGATTCTATTCGAGAGAGAGAAGTCCATGAATCTCAAAATATTTTCCCTGCAATAATTCCTAAAGCCAAAGATCTATGTCTCTATAATGCTTACAAGTAGATCCTCCCTTAAAGCTCTCTGTCTCTCTCTCTCTCTCTCTCTCTCTCTCTCTCTCTCTCTCTCTCCCTCTTTTGAAATGATTCCTACAATATCCTTAACGGAATCTCATTCCATCTGAATCTACCGAAACGTAATATCATTGACTACATCCCTGGTATTATGCCGGCTGGTATTTGTAACGCGCGCGATAGATATCGTAGGACAGGATCGGCAGGACGGTTGCCGATATAATCCTCTTATAAGCGTGAACTCTCGGTACTTAGTCGATTACAAAGACGGCGCGAGACGAGATGTTATCAAAGAATACAAAGTCCGCAAAGCGATCGATTACACCGTTCGGCGGGCGCGAGATTATGGAACGTTCTCGCACACCATTGGTCACCTGGGCCCTTCAACGAAGACATCAGGCTGCAAATCTTATTTGAATTGGAGATGGCAAGTTTACCCCCTTGGGGGGGTCTCGGACCGGCCTCGGGGAGGGTATAGGCAGCTTAAGAGGGAGGTCGGGAGTAAGTAGCTTAAGGGAGCTTGCGGGAGGCGAGGACGAGCGTGCGGCTGTTTCGTCCATTGGTTCTCTCCGGCTCTCTATTTTGATACCGAGACGTCTTCAAAGGCTCGCGGTCCACGTGCTTGTGAATATTTTATAAAGTTTTCTCTCGTCGTCGTCGTCTCTCTCTCTCTCTCTCTCTCTCATCCCTTTCTTCGCCGAAGGAGAGTACGTCTACGCAGATTCTTCTTATTTTAAATATTCTTTCTTCTTCTCGATTCTGCTCTTCTACGGCAACATGTGTTCTCTTTTGTTTTACGTAATAAAAAAAAAATATGTACCTACTTGTAGATTCTATAGCGATTTTTTTGTCCCATTCTATCGATTAGCTCTCAATTTTCAGTTCCTTGATAGTACGATTTTTTAACGGATGCTCGCGATTTTTCACTCAGATAATATATCTTCGAGGATTCTTATTTAGGATCGTGTGCACACAATTGCAAAAGTTTCTTAAAACCGGGGCAATAATATAGGTCGCAGACCTTCGTTCGGACCGTTATCTCGATCGTGTCGAGAAAAAAAAACAAGAGACCGGAACAACGCAGGAATCTCGGGTGTATAAAGTTGAAATATGGATCCGCACGGACGTGGATATTCGTGTAATCGTATCCGTTGCTCCCTGCCTCCCCTTTACCCCCCCCCCTCCTCATCCCTCTCCCCCGTGCGATCTTTGGCCTCCCTCCCAGATAGTAGTGATGGGAATGGAAGTACTTATTGAAAAGTTGGCGATTTACGAGCGAACTTCTCGGCTGCATTAGAACGCGTATAGCGATAAATTGAACCTCGCCATCGAATCGGCGCCATCGGATGTACACGAGCTGTACAAGAATAAGGTGCATCCTGCCGTTCCGGGAGAGAAAAAGGGTGGCGATAAACGCGCGTGCGGTATCGAGGAATCATTCCAACGAAATCCAACAGAACGATCCCCATCGTCTCTCCTTTACAATTGGGATTTAAAGTGCGCTTGTATGCGTGTGTACTTGGGTTCTCGTATTTTGATCTCTCCAATTGAAATCTGAGAGAGAGAGAGAAAGAGAGAGAGCGTCACAAAGGGGAAGCCTTCTCTCTCGCTTAACAACCCGCGGATTATACAATTTTCTGACTGTTGAAGCGGCGCCAGTTAATTATACATATGTGTTGTAACGGACGTGCTTGCGCGAAATTTCGCACATAAATCCTCCCGCATCCTCCTCGCGCTATGTATCACTTATGGCGTGCTTTTGTTTCAAGATGTACTTGTAACGCTCGTACGTCGCTATGGCTGGTACGACGACGACGTCCTCGTAGATGTATTTACAAGCTTGTGACGAAAATTGAAACGGGGAAAATAAAGAGGGGTCGTGTTTGCCCTGCCGGGTTGGCTCATTGTGCCTGAAACGACTTCAGAAGGGACACTACTACGGTTCGCAAACATTTCTTCCCCCTCGATGGAAGAATCCTCGAAAGCGGAAAATATAAAGTGAGAAAACGCGCCGGGGAAGATAAAATTTCAGGAATCCGATGTGTCCGAGAGACCCGATATAAAAATTCAATAATTCTAGGATTCGAGGAATCTTATGCATTACATGCGCATATTAGAGCGTAATATGAGATGTTTTAAATTTTTTACATTTTGTCATATTAGGTCTCGCTTTCTTAAGACACGCATGCTCGATCGTGCAATTATTTATGTCTCGTTTCAAAGGAAAGGATCGATAGCAGCAGTCCGCTTCTCTTCCTTTGCTTTGCTATTCCACTCGTATATCAGCCATTTCGAATTCTGCTCCATATTATGATACACATCTATACAATGTGTGTATGTGTCATATCGTCCAGATGCCTCTATAATGCCGCCTGATTATGCACATCGGAGAGCAAAGGAAATCATACAAATATATAATATCCGATACTCTAACGTTCGTTCTTTTTTTTTTTTTTTTTCGCCGTCTATCTCGAGCCGTTTTCCTTTCCACCCCCCTCTTACCCCCCCCCCCTGCGCGCCGGTAACCCTTCTTGACTCGAGACATTCAAGATGATGGAAAATACCAGCGGGGTGCTTATCGAGGGATCGATATCGAATTCCGCGCACGAGTAACGCGTAAGCACGTTCACTCCAACAGTTCCGGCGTTTTCAAATTTCCCGCTGGACCAACGGCGATGACGGTAGCCGGATAATAGCCGGTTGCATCGTCTTCCGAGGCCGCGATGGCAGGGGATGAGGTCGATACCAGACTCTCCTCGTCGTACTCTCCTCCCCCCTCGCCGCCACCCCCTTCGCCTCCCCCCCTACATCCTGATTTTATTGGCCATCGTTTCGCCTGACTTTAAACTGCGAAAGACGATGGTAAATCGGCGGGCCGCTGCTGAATTTAAATTCGCCCGTGGGAATTAAACGTCCTCGCGCGCGAACTAAATGTTGACTTTATTACCGTCAGCCTCCTCATCAGCCCCTGATGCGCTATCTCAGACTCTGACTTATTTTTAATCGATTTTAATTGTTTTTTTTATTTTTTTATTTTTTTTTGACGCAAGTTATAGTTATAAATAAGGTTGCGAATTCATCTAGTTGGTTGGATTAGGTTGGTCTAGTTGGTTAAATGGAGAGGCTCGGACGGAGCAAATGGGATTACGTATTTTTAGAATTTTCTATTTGTTAATAATAGAAGGCGAATCGATTGATTTTTACGTGCAATTCATAATTTTAATGTTGTATGAATTCACTCTAATAATATGACGGATAAATTTTAATTTAGCTCGAAAATGGATGAGTTTTATAATTACTTTCTAAATCGAAATTGTACAACTTCATAAATGACTCGAGCATTTAATGATCCGATTATTTTAAAGACTGTTTCGAATGTGTATGTGTGTGTGTGTGTGTGTGTACGCGCATATTGGCAAAATTTTGTATTCGGGGATAGAATTACGTTGATCCGGATTTCTCGACAAAATTATATAATGAGTACCGTAGATCGTTCGTAGTTGAACGCGTTAACTCTGTATCAGTATCCCCCTCATATTTCGGATATTTTAAATAAACGAAGTGCCGGGCAAGTCAAAAGCACGGTCAAAGGATGAATCTGCGACGCGGAAACCCGATGGCGTCGTTAAACACGGCTTATTAACTTGGGATAGGATTCGAATTCAAACATCATCGAGCCAATTCCGGTCGAGGTAATTGAATGAAATCCGATGGACTGGAAAATGGAGCTTTATGAAACGAATATATCGGCCCTTTTACAGACGCGTTGTAATTAAAATATTGTTCCGATTTGATGCCTTCGTATGCGCCTGTTATATTGTGCGAGTCCACGCGAATTTTAGCAAGGCGCGACGTTTCATGTCCGTATAAAAAAATGTTACTTGTAACAGAGACGTAGCGCGCTCAATTATGCGGAAATTGTGTTTTGGAAAAGAGAATCTATGCATCCGGTGAAAGATATCGAAGCTATATAATACGCGCGAGAGGATATCAGGAAAGAATCTCTGAAATAAAATACGAGTGCTTTTCAATATGTCGGATACAATTTTTCTGAAAAAGCACGAATATACGGGATGTCCCATTTTAATTAATATAGTCGAATATTGCTCAAACTGTGGCTTTTATACATACCTTTTCTTACAAATTCAAGATTATCAATTTTTTTCTCCCTCGAAACCTTTTAACTTTTGTATAAAATATTTTCTCGTTACAGCTATAGTTTCAGAGATATCCGATTATATTAATTAAAATGGGACACCCTGTATATAATACAACTTTAAAAAAATATTTCTCATCCTTCCAACTTCCCTCGCGTTTATTACATTCCCAGCATCTCTCTTCCTTTCTGTCTCTCTTATCGGACATTCTGACGAAACGAAAAAGTTATATCGGCTCGTCATTCGTCGACCTATATCACTTTTCGTATGCATCCACATCGTCGTCTCTCCGAATGCACTTGTAGAGCCTGTCCGGCGGCGTTGAGATGGCACGCAGTCGGAGTTTGAAGTGCACGCGAGCAACGTTGGTGCGCAACTTGAAATTGAGTTGTCATCCACTCGCGAAGTTGCACCGTTGCCTTTATAATGTTCCCGGTGACTGTAACGCGGAAACTATTAGGTCCGAAGCTGGTAGTCTTGTCAGGGCGGGGGAAATTAAAGCCTTCCGCCAAAGCCGCGAGATCGCCGCTGGCAAGCTAGATTGCCTCCCTTCTTTCCATATTTCTAGACTGAATGATGAGATGGATCGAGAGCGAGAGGGAAAGAGAAAGAGAGAGCTTCTCGTTCCTTTAATCCTTCTGTCAATGAACGGGTATCCAAAGCAACTTTAAATGTGTCGGAATTATTTTTCGAAACAAAATACAAAGCGCCTTTGTATTAGAAAACCTCCTAAAATAACCCAAAATAATAAATAACCTAAAATAGCCTGATCTAAAATGTAACGGGAAAGAGAATGTTCGATGCCCAGCAGCTGCTGTAAAGAAATTGTCGCAGTGCAATGTGTCGAAAACACGCAAAGTTGGTACCCGAATACATTAATTAGAAGGTGAAAATTATGCATTGATGACTCAATCGATAATTTTTGCCAAGACACATTCTTTCTCGATAGATATTATAGAAACGGGTTGTTTAGCTTATCTGAAAATAATTCAACATTATACCGGCTCTCTCTTGTTAACGGGAAGCATTTTTCACGCTTAACGCGAAGAGCTATCTTGTCGACGGTATACTTTGCGGACTTATTCTCCTATCACTGCCCACTCTCGATCCGATCCCTCAGGGCTGGTAGCGTTCGTTATCGCTTAAAAGTGCGGAAGAAGAACGAGCGTGGAAGTGGATACTTTATATAAGAGACAGCGAGCGTTTGTTACCGTTGGTCTCTTCCGCCATCCCGCGGGGACGAGAGAACCGGATATATATGCAGGTTCTTTTCATGTATCCAAATTCCTTCGATTCGCGCAAGTTAGCGGAGAAGCATTCAACTCTGTCAAATTTGGCATCCGCCGATGTATCTTGCAAATACATCAGAGAAGAAAAAGAATCTCGTTCTCGCGTACGTGTGATGCTGTTTATCACCGAGAGAAAGGATTGCTCGAGGATAAGTTTTCTCTCGAACGGAAACTATAAATGTACGGAGAGAGGAATGCATTCTTTACGAATTCGTCGTATCCTCTGTGTTACTCGAAAGTCGTTGATGCCGTATTTCAACTTCCGCGTCTCTTTCTCCGTCATCGTAATCCTCTCTCTTTCTCCCAAGATGGAAAGGATGACGAAGAAACACACGGAAAAAAAGAGGTGTCAAATCAAAACTTATATACTCAACTTAACGCGTTCATTGTTTCCTATATACGCAACAATCTATAATCTTCTTATAAGAATTTTATAATCTTAAATTTCAACAACATTACAGTCTTATTGCAATATTATAATTGTCACTTGAAGAATACAATATAATTATCTTGACAATAAAACATCTTCTTTTAACATTTTAAAAAAGTTGTATTAAGAAGATGAAAAGTTGTATTAAGAAGATGAAAAGTTGTATTAAGAAGATGAAAGTGTTGTTTTGATTGTACCTCTTTTTATATTTTATAATCTTCGATTTGAAAATGTTATTTTTGATCCAACATTTTTTTAGCTCTCTTTCAGAATAAGGTATAGTTAAATAGAAATTATTTAATTTTACTCTAAGAAAATTATAATCTTCGATTTGAAAATATTTTATTTTCTATCCAACATTTTTTCCATTCCATTCAAGAAAATTATTCTTAAATAATAAAAATATATTTTTCTTGGTTGAACTATATAAAATGGCTTTATTTAAGCAAATTTTCTTTGTTTAACGCAATATAATCTCATTTCAAGATTTCCACGTTGAAACTAAAGATATTTTTAAAATAAGAATTTGTCTTTTTTCTGTGCAGGCATAATATAAAGTATAAAGAAGAGCCGTGGCGACTTGGCTCGTGTAAAATTTTTCCAACATTACAATTTTCTTTCCAGTTAGGGAACATTCTTGGCGGATAGATGTACGTCCAAAAAAACAAAACAAAAGAAAAAAAAAATTACGCGAGCATTATCTTCTTTTCTTCCGCGTATAGCCTCAAATTTTCGCTTCTCCTCGCCCTTCTCTGCGATCGAGAATGAAACGTGTTTTCGTTGAGCGCGTTTCTCGTATTCACGGTGAGTTTTCAAGTTTCCTGGAAACTTCGCGGCCAACGTGACATCGCTAACGAGGATAAAGGCAAGGAAATATATATCGGATCGTCGCGATATAACGAGTGGGAGCGAGTGAAACCATCGCTCTTTCTCTATCTCCCTTTTGCCTCTCCGCCGTTAGAAAAGAGCGAAGAGCACGTGCCATTAAAGTCGACCCGGGAATATTCTGGCTGGTATATGAGTGCCCGTTATGGAAGGATTTGCATTCAACTTCGATAACGATCGGCGCGAGCTGCATTAATGTAAAACGACGTATGTATACCCAATTGTGCTTCGTATTTTGTATTTACCATAGGATTTTACAATATTGGCTTCTCCCTCACCCTCTTTCTTTCTCTCTATCTATCTCTCTCTCTCTCTTTGGTTTATCATCCTCCTGCGCGAATTTAGTTGTTAGTCTAGTTTCGCGAAATAAAGCGCTTTCGCGTTATAGGCGGAATTGGAAAGTTGAAAACATGTTTTAACCCTTCTGTCAATGAACGGGTAGCAACTTTAAATGTTGAAAAAAAACGTCCGAAACGAAATACAAAGAGCCTTTGTATCCGGGAAAGCTCCTAAGATATAACGGGAAAGCATGTTCGATATCCAATACATTGATGAAAAGGTGAAAATTGATGCATTGACAAGAAGGATTAATCGTTGGTCTAAATCTCTCCTAGAGTCACGCTAATTGATCGAATATTCGAAAATTTATTGCATCTCTCTCTCTCTCTCTCCATTCTCATTTCGCATCACTATCGCGGCATCGGTTTTATCGGGCGTGCATATTTTACAATAATAAGAATCCCCTCTTCAATCATAAAAATCCTTCGATCAAATTCTTCGTTTCTTACTCACACACTCGCGCGTTTTCAAGAATTCGCCGTTATCCTCCCCACAAATCGTGCCAACAATGAAAATTCGACATCGTCCGAGGCCTGCGGTTGAACGCGACGCATTATTCCTCGTGAATTCTGTAGGAGCCGCGGATAATGTCGGGGAGAGCGAAGAGAGAGAATCTTCGACAGGGTGGATGGAAAGGAGAGGGGAGGGAAGGGGGGAGCCCATTTCGCAATGTTCGTTCTTGGGAGATCGGGAGTTTATCCATCCATAGAAAACTTGCCTCGCCGTTGAGTGCTTCGTCGAGGTCGAGTGTTGTCCGAACTTCGGTATCGACATAATGGTCGCGATTCATACTTTTCGCATATATGTTAGATTAGATTACGTTAAAGCCGGTTTACACGCGAGGCCGACGAGGCATCCACACAGAAAAAAGACAAATTCTTATTTTGAAAATATCTTTAGTTTCAACGTGGAAATCTTGAAATGAGATTATATTGCGTTAAACAAAGAAAATTTGCTTGAATAAAGCCATTTTATATAGTTCAACCAAGAAAAATATATTCTTATTATTTAAGAATAATTTTCTTGAATGGAAAAAAAAAAATGTTGAATAGAAAATAAAATATTTTCAAATCGAAGATTATAATTTTCTTAGAGTAAAATTAAATAATTTCTATTTAACTATACCTTATTCTGAAAGAGAGCTAAAAAAATGTTGGATCAAAAATAACATTTTCAAATCGAAGATTATAAAATATAAAAAGAGGTACAATCAAACCAACACTTTCACCTTCTTAATACAACTTTTCATCTTCTTAATACAACTTTTCATCTTCTTAATACAACTTTTTTAAAATGTTAAAAGAAGATGTTTTATTGTCAAGATAATTATATTGTATTCTTCAAGTGACAATTATAATATTGCAATAAGACTGTAATGTTGTTGAAATTTAAGATTATAAAATTCTTATAAGAAGATTATAGATTGTTGCGTATATAGGAAACAATGAACGCGTTAAGTTGAGTATATAAGTTTTGATTTGACACCTCTTTTTTTTCCGTGCAACCAGCCGGAGAAATCGCGAAGTCCGCGAAGGTTTTTTCTTTATGAATGAATATAAGACACAAGTCGTTCGCGTAAGAATTCGCACAAGTTTTCATTCCGGTTATAAAATTGCAGACATTGACGCGAGTTGAATAAGATGTGATAAGGATACTGCGTCTTGATGGATTTTTTTTTTATTCGAATACGGATTGAACGTAATATTCTATATTTCTCAATATTTTCGTGAATATATATTCGATTATTCTCGTTTCATTGCTTATTATTTAGATTATCGTGAATTTCCGACAAACAGTCGCGTGACACGAACTTTCGCGATACATTTTTCTTACTCGGATATCTTTTTTTAGATGTGCTTTAGTTTTTCCCCGACTTTGCGGTTGGTTATATCACGTTATTTGAGATAATTAAAACTTTATGCAAAAATTTGCAAAGATGTTGTCAGTCGAAGACTGAACTGGACTGGACTTATATTTTTCTCTTACACACACACACACACACATACACACACACACACACACACACACACACAAGTTTCGTGTAAATCGATCTTCCGTATCGTGCTTACTTTTCTGCTGCCAGGGATTCGCGTGCCAGCGAAATATTTTTCTATGAATACCGAATGTAGCGGGACGAATTCGATCTCTTTTCGCGTATTTGACGTATGTGTCAAATGTCGCCGGCGATCCGAATTTCGCCTATCATCTGTTTTCCTATCATGCGCCGCATGCGGCGGATCTCCGATTCGGATGCACACGAATTCAAAAGCGGTGAGTACGTGCGACGAATTAACAAAATTACACAAGATCGATACTTGACTTTTACGATCGCGCGTCTCCGTTGTTCCCTCCGGTATTTCACGGATTTCCGATCGATACGGACACGGCGTGTGAATTAACATACAAATGGGGGTGGGCGAGGGGGGGGGAGGGAGGGGGGCGATATTCTCGATTTGGACCAGATAACGGAGCGTAAACGGCCGACCCTTTTTCCATTTTCCTCCGCTCGATCTTTTCTAATTTTAATTCAATTCTCTTTCGTAATTTTCTCTTTCGGAGTAGAAGGGGCGAAATGATATACTCTGCATTAATTCGCACGCGTAATATCGATCATAATCATTTTCGAATCCTACCAGCTGGAAGATATATGTATAGCGTATAGACGAAATGAGAATATTTAAAATAGAGTTCTTTCTTTATAAAATCATTGTGAATCTATTTTTTATAAATTTAACTTTCGCCTCTGCACGACAGCAATGACAGTTATATATTTGTTGCAATTATTATTAGAAATATAGAGAGAGAGAAATGCGACGCTGGTTATACAATATCGTTCATAATGGAAATTCATTCATTGATAATGACATTTCCAGCATTGGATGTGTGCGGATTATTTTTCGCGGTTGCATCTTTTACAATGCAAAGGCTCGAATGTTCCACGGACCGAGCTGAATTCGAGGGATGTGGAGTGCGCGGGATATTTAAGGGACGGAGAGAGAGAGAGAGAGAGCGCGAGCGGAGAAGGCAAGTAATTTGGACGAAGAAGAAGAAGGTAAAGGCGATACTCTGCGAAAATAAAGGGAGACAAGGCACGAGACTATAAACGTTTTATCTCGCTCGATGGAACGCCACGGCACGCCAATGGGGTGGCTCGTCCGTGCCTTCGTGTTTCAGTGTGGAAAACACAATTACCGAGTTACCTCTGCCCTCTCTTTATACCCTCCCTTCCTTCATCCATTCATCCGCCCGCTCGTATCCGCGTAAAAGCTGTCGATGAGGGGGGAGGGGGTGAGTCTTTAAGGCGCTGACCTCCAGAGCCGACCCCCCCTCCACCCCCTCCCCCCTCCCCTTCCCCTCGGGACGTATCCGCTTCCGTGAGCGAGAGTACGAGGGATGAGAGCGCGCGAGAACAAATGGACCCCGTCCGGAAACTTATCCTTCTTTCATGATGCGGCACGAAGCAAGATGTAATTCTTTCGGGTTTTTCGTTTCGCGAATTATCCCGGCGTGAGATTCGCCGGGCGAGATAAAACGAGGATCTTGCGCCCCGTTCGTCTTGTCGATAATTTCGACGTTGATTACGTCAGCCCGTAAATCCGTAGCATTTTTACATTTTTTTTTTTTTTTTTTTTTTTTTACGCTTGTAAAAATGTATCCGGCGACATATGTTATTTAAGAAACGTCATCGGTTTGCTGAAATCCGCTTCTAATCGCGAGAGACGTTTTCACGACTGGAACTATTTCGCGTTTACGAGCTCGGCGCAGTATAAATGGAGCTATTGGACATGAACTTTAATATCTGTCAAAGAGAATTGCAGCTTTATGGGAAATAACTTCCCATCAGTGCCGTCCTCTAATATGACATATAAAGCGATGTAGCAGTTTCTATAAAAGGTAACAAAACGGCAGCCTCTATACAGTCAATGCGATACTCTTTTTGGGGAATTATTTTGTGTCGTTCTATTTAAAAAAAAAAAAAAATGAAAAATAGAAGAAAGGAAAAATATATTCTCCCCTCGATCAATACTCTCATGATGCTGTGCAAGACAAATGCATACACTTTTCAAATTTCTTTTCACAATTTTGTCTTTCGATGCCAATTACGCAAGTAGAAAAAAAAACCTATTATTTTATCCTCCGGAATTTCGCGATACAAGCTCAGTCTGTTTCGATTTAATAGCCGAAGCACCAAAAGTTGCATACTTAACTCTTCTGTCAATGCACAATTTTTCATCTTTCCATCAATGTATAGGAACTCGGGTACCAAGTGCGTATTTTTGACATATTACACTGCGACAATTTCTTTATAGCAGCTGTGCTAAGCATCGAACATTCTTTCCCGTTATATTTTAGGTTATTTATTATTTTAGATTATTTTAGGAGGTTTCCGAATATACAGAAGCGCTTTGTATTTTGTTTCGTGCGGCGAAAAGTTTCGATACATTTTGAACATTTAAAATTACTTTGGATACCCGGATTCCCGTTCATTGACAGAAGGGTTAAAAGACGTATCTGTTAATACGCATGCGATTTTACCTCCCGTAACGAGTCTCATCCGAGATCGACGAGCCAATAGATTGTTTTGACGAAACTATTTTCTGCAATGTTTTTCTTCCCCTCGCACAAACAAATTTCCGCTTATCAAAGGCCCGGGATATATCCAACGTGAAATCGAATCGAGAACCGATGTATCGTAACATGTATCATCTCTTCGTACATCGAAGTATTTTTATATATTCTCTGCCGGAGAATGCCTTCTCTTCTCTGACGCAATCCTTTGTGAAATATTACACGTTCGCGCGCGGCGCGAAGTACGTTTCCATCGAATTTCCCTGCGAAGAGTTGGCGGTTTTTTCCGCGCGTATTTAACGGACGGAACTCTAGGCGTATTGAGAATGAGAGGCGGTCGAGTTTACACGGGTTTACCGACAATTTGAAAGCGGAAAAGGAGATGATGCGGTTTGGGATGACGCTTTAGAACGATTGAAGGAGATCGGTTATTAAACAAAGCTCCTATCTACTTCAACAAAGCTCCAATTTTTCAAAACGTACAAAATTTATATGCAGTTTCATCTTTTCCTCATCTTCGACCTCTGTGAAAAACGTCCAAACTATAAAATCCCTCTTATCAGATATTCTTAAGTGTTTCTAGAATAGTGTTGTTAGAATATCTTCTAAAACTAAGACTATATTCTTTGTTAATAACAAACGGTCGTATGTTTTTTTTTATGCGAATCGTTCATTTGGCGTTATATGTTGCAGCGCAACATATATATGATGCAATTTACAGTGCAATGCAGTGTTTGTTACTGAATGATTTTAGTTTATTAGAAGAATGGACGAAATTAATTAGTGGCTCGAAAAAGAAGACTTGAGTGACTTAAGAGAAGTATTCACGAATATATAACCTAATTTAATTGTTCAGAATCCAGGTCTCGTATCTCATGCTCGGTCTATGTTTTCTTTATGGTCTTTCTTTGTCTGTGTGCTGTAAAATAACGTACTTTTTTGTTAATGTAAAAATTGATCCCAATTTTGTCTACATTTTTCTAACTTAGGAATATCCGATACTATAATCTTTAGAGAGGATTCCCCTCTTAAGGTAAGAGGATCCTTTTGGCGCCTATTTTAGAACAGTGTTTTAAAAAAATTAGAAATTTGCACATTGCTTCCTCACCATTTTAATTCGCTCACAAAGTTTCTCCTTAGAGGAAGCTAGTTTTTAAATTAAATTAAAATTATTAGTATATAATAGATTGTTGGCTTCCTCATAGAGGAAGCTTTATGAGCGAATTGAAATGGTGAGGAAGCAATGTGCAAATTTCTAATTTGCACAATTTTTATTTTTATATAACCATCACAAAAAATTTAGAAATTATATTATGAAATTCTATTCATATAAAAATATTTAGCCCGATATCTTAAAATTTTAGGAAGTTAGAGCGTACACAGACATCTCTCAAAAAATTCAAAATTTTATAAAATATGAACCCCTTAACCGATTCAAACCAAATTCAATACCAACCATCCTTTATTGATACCCTATTCATGTAAAAATATTTAACCCTACATCTCAAAGTTTGCGGAAGTTAGAGCAATTACGCTCTTTTTTGAAAAAATTCGAAATTTTTAAAAAATAAACCCCTTTACCGATTCTAGCCAAATTCAATACCAACCATCCTTTAATGATACTCTATTCATGTAAAAAAATTTAGATCGATATCTCAAAATTTGCGGAAGTTAGAGCAACCCCGCTCTTTTTTGGAAAATTCGAAATTTTATAAAAAATAAACCCCTTCACCGATTCTAGCCAAATTCAATACCAATCAATCCTTAATGATACTCTATTCATGTAAAAAATTTTAGCTCGATATCTCAAAATTTACGGAAGTTAGAGCGACCACGTCCTTTTGGTGCACATACACACATACACACATACATACGGACATTTTTTAAAAATGTGATTTTTCGACGTTTTAGAACATTCTGAACACATTGGCATGAAAAAATGAAAAAAAAATTTTTTCACGAAAACTAAGCTTCCTCTATGAGGAAGCAAAAAAGTAGTTAAAATTCTTAAAATAGGAATACAATTTTTTTTAGTGTGACAACTTCCAATTTGTACTGGGATTGTCGCTGCCGAGATATCCGTCACCGGCCAAGCACATTCGCGGGAGCAGAAAGGAAAGGAAAGGCAGAGGATGGAGGAGAGAGTACGTCCGAGTGTAGCGGGCACTCGAATGTCGAATACGGATAGGTTTAGGTGTCCAGAGAAGGCCGGTCGTAATGTCGGCCCATTGTGTCCCGCGCGGCATCGCGGATCCGAAACCTTGTTAACTCTCCGGAAACTGTTAACAGCGGCACGTTCGACAGCCCCGGTAGTCTACTCCGCCGTTCGCCTTCCGACCAATCCGACCCAAATCACGGATGCCACGGGCCAACGTTACTTCGTACAAATGGCCCGGTGGCGGCTCGTACATACAAACGAAGATCCGCCCAACTGAATAAATCGCGCGCCGCAACATCACGAATACCGTCTGGCACTTGCGAGCTGGACCATCAGCGCTGGAAACGGATGGAGGGTTATCGAGCCGAGTTGAGAAGCGTTGACGTCAGCTCGAAAAGTTTTGTTCTCTTGGAAATTCTGTTTCTTGAAAATTTCGCGGACAATATTTGCGCGCGCAATAAGTTGGGCGTAATTGCTCCTTTTACTTGATACATCGAGAAAATATCGTATTTCGAATGAAAATAATAAATATGCATATGAAATTAAATATTGTATTTGAAGAAATTGTAGAGTTGTTTTCTTCTTCAAATCACACGAGAATATTTGTTGAAAATTCTGTAATTTTGCGACAATATTTGCGCGCGCAATAAGTTGCGGGCGTAATATTGCTCCTTTTACTTGATCGAAAAAATATCGTATTTAAAATTAAAATAATAAATATGCATTTGAAATTAAATATTATATTTTAGAAAATTGTAGAATTTTCGTCTTTTTTTTTTTTTCTTCAAGTCACACGGGAAATATTTGATTGGTTCTCTTCAAGTTTCCGTTTGGCTATCTCGGGGGATCGATTTATTTCGTCTGAAGGAATCTTGTCCAAAACCGTATCACGCGCGGAGCGATGTCGTATATTCACGCGTGTAACGTGAATCAAGTGTAATGACGCCCGCTACGGAGAGAATTCGCGGGAATGCTTCATATATCGGGTTCTGGTGGACACAATTGAATGCCAGCAGCAAGCCAATCGGCGATCTGATCGAATCGTAATATCGTATGAAGTGTATACACGGTGTACATCCTGTACATTTACCCGCAGGGACGAGAATCGAGGGGGTTGGGGGGGGTTGGGGGGGGGTTAAGGGGGGCGCGGGATAGAATAGGATGGACGCCGGGGTGTGACTAGATTTCAATCTACGGCTATATATATATATATATATATACGTTTGTAGTCGCGTGGCTCGCGATCTGCCCTAAGCTTTCAGCACGCGATGTATATTTTAAGCGTATTACGAACTCCGACGGTCGTTCTCTGGCGCAAAAGTTTCCTTTTTTTTAATCCTCCTTACGGATATCCGTCTGTTTTGGAATAAAAGAAACCACGTACTTTTTACTCCTTACTCTTTTCTTCCTTTTCTATTATATTCTATTACAATCTCTTCAGAAATACCTCGTAAATCATTTTAACCGTTTTACATACCGTCTAATTACCGTCTAATTAAATATTTTACATCCAGTCTAAATTATCGAAATTCTTCCAGTGACACTTATTGATCGCAAAAAAAAAAGCTTGCAGTCAAGCATCGTGTATCCAAATTTCCTTCAATAAATTTTATCGATATGTAACGAATATGAAGACTTTTTGATTCTCTCGTTAAAGGAAAAACGATTCGACGTCCGGATTTTTAAGAAATATTACTATTTTATTTTCGCGCTCCAATTTTCTACGTGTAGTTTATAATATAAGTAATACAAGAAGTCTGTAGCTATTTGAAATAAATCTCATATATAAACGTGATATTATATATTTTTATTAGTGCGCGCCAGCCTTTCACGTTAAAAGCCACTACTGGCTAATTCGTTGCAGGATTTTCGACTTTTGAGAGGGGGTTGGCGCGAACGAGGGTGGGTCCGGCGGAGATAATGTTTTAAGCCCTCGACGAGCGTTGTTGAAAATGCTCGTTACTGAATTCACTCAGTACGCGTATATAAGGGCTAAACGTCGCTTATAAACGAGGTATTACGGCTCGTCTCGTTCTCCCGCCGCAATATTCATCCGCCATCGTTATAACTCCCGCTCTTTCTCTCCTTTTTATATACGCATCATCTGCGTAATCCGTCTCCTCTCTTTTCCAAAATATGTGTGAGAATTTCACTTGTATTAAAAACATTAATACGATCGTAATAGCATGACTGGATTATGAATATTACTGAACATCTCTTTTTTTATTTTTACAACAGATGCGTTTAATCCTTGATTTTTTTTTTTTTTTAGAGCTACCACGTTCACTTCTTGAACATTTGGTCTCTTCATCTCAAATTGATCTCTGGATAAATCTCGCAATTTTTTTTTTATATAACCTAACCTAGGTTATATAAAATCTAGACCTAGCCTAGAAGTTTTATTGTCTTGGAAGCTGCAAGATTTACGTGCGAGTGGAAAAAAATTTATTTAGTATTCAACTGTGCAAATCCTTGGAGGTTAAAGTCTTATATTGTTAGATCCTTAAGAGTCCTCGCACTCTCCTCTAGTCTTCGGAAACTGATTTAATCTCTCCCTTTTCTCATTTCCTCGCGACCCTATCTCCTCTTTTACCTGCTTTCCTCCTGCATCCAGCACGGAAGATGCGTCTAATTCGGAATTGTTTGTCCAACTACTAACTAAGTTTGTAGAGTGACTGCAGCCACGGAAGAGAATAGCCATACTTGTCAAAGAAAATTAGCGCGCAATACAGGCAAATATCTCTGCCTCTGATATATAAATGCGGTGCTTTATTCTTTCATTCTTGCATTTTTAAAGAGGATCAAAATTTACAAAACTTCAATATTTGAAAATTCGAAAATTTAAACGTCACGTTTAATTCGCTGTTTCCTTCATTAGAGAGTACGAAATCTGCATAGTTCTGTATACAATGTTTAATATAATAGTAAAAAAAATTTGAAATAAATGAGAAATGAAAGCTAATATTGCCAGAAAAGGGAATCTATTAGACGAAATATAGTAAAGGTAAAAGAATCAATTAATTAAAGCGTAAATATAAACGAGCGAAAGTATGCGCACATATTAACTTAATACTAATATAGTAATTTAAAATTATATATATATATATAATTGGCCCTTTTATTTCCTCCACTATGATTCTGTAATAAACGTACCGCGCACAAAGCCTCTGTTTTCTCTGTGTTACATAGCTGAAGCGTTTCAAAAAATTTGAACCTATAGCTCAATCACAAGGGTAAAACTCGTAACGGTGGCAGTGACCGAAACAATTTACGCCGCAAACCGATATTAAAAAAAAAAAAAAAAAAAAAAAAAAGAAAGAGAGAGAGAGAAAAACTTGTAACAAATCCGTCCGTGGAATTAAAACGACCATTTATCCGCGAAGAGCGCAGAGGGGAGTCGTTTAATGTCCCTTCACCTTTCGTCGTTTTTTTCGTTTCCTCGACTTGCCTTGTTTATCACACTTTCCGCGCTTACTATAGTCGTGCTCTCTCTTATCGGCCACTTAGGATCGCGCGGGTAATCTCGTTTGCGTATACACGCGCTGAGGGGTGTTAATGCCACGACGTTATTACAACATTTCGTATCCGGTTCACCCACGTACGTACGTACACGCCACTTCGCGCCACTTAATCACCGTTACGGAGGAACGCTATGTCGGGAGAAATAGAAAGAAACGTCTTGGGGCACGCGAGCGAAACATAGGCATCTCCAAGAAGATCTACATAGATTTTCATTCGCGCGCGCGCGCGCGCGCGATTGTTATCGAGTTGAATACTAATTTTTCCGATACTCTGATGTGCACACGAGACCCCGGTTGTTTTTCCATACACGAGTATCGGAGAAGATAAAAACGAAATGTCCCCCGAAAGTATGCGTATCGCAAATTGATTTCGAGGAATGCTTGAAGTTACGAGTAGCGATGGGATTAAGTATCTCGCAAGTAGGTTCAAATTTGTTCGCATGATTTCGAACTCTCTATGATTCAAAAATATACTTTGAAAAAAAAAAACACTTCAAAATAAAAATCACTTTCAAGTAGACTCGAACCTGAACGAGATAGCTTCGAAGCCTCTATTAGTATCTCGAAAAATAAAAGCAGTACTTGCAAGTGCACATTCGAACCTGGATCAAGTATATTCGAATTTTTTATGAGATACTTGTGAGAAATTTCAGGGGTAGTACATATTGAACTTGATCCTATCCCTAGTCACGAGACCGCCAGAGGGTAACGAAAACAGCGAGGAGGAGAAAAGAAAAAAAAGGGAGAGACAAGCGATGACGGCAAACGAGAGATGCATAGGACGGGGGGTGAAAGGGGTTGGAGAGGAGAGTCTGATGCTAGTCAGTGGCAAGCAGCAGTCCGCGCGAAAATTTCACTGCACCAGGAGTTTTCCCATTCCGCGCGTCCGCCCCATTAATGTCGGCCGTCCACCGGCGCTCGCTCGCGAAAAGCCCAATCGTGTTTTATTCGGCCGCGCTCTTCCACGGTCGAGGGTGGAACAGGGAAAGGCTGATGGAGTAGCGATGGGATCGATATCCTCTCGGTTCTCGCAATTCCCGTCCTTACGCAGGTATTCGAATAAGCTCCCGATGAACGGATCCATTTGTCGATCGATTTGCTCGTAAATATTTGGCTGCGCCCAAATGCGTGTTTTTATTAATCTCTAAGTCATCTGTTATTTGATCCCATATCACGGATTCTGCAATGTTTGAGAGAGAGAGAGAGAGAGAGAGAGAGAGATTTCACAGAAAACCATCTGTTATTAAAAATTATAATTCTCCTACGAATACATGTTATCACATGTCTATGTGCTTATTTATCCTCCCTTTGCAGATGCTCTTTAATTTTTTATTTTGTGGACAAATTTTCACATATTATTTAAATTCTTTTTCCACGATATTAAAATTTCTCCTTTACTTTGCAGATTTTTTTTTTCACATTTTTATCGAATTACGATTTAAATTACAAATCACCCGACAATCGTGAATATGAACGAAAGACTGTTGCAATTAATCGCAACAAGTTTTAATTTGCTTGACTGTATGATGCAGAAGAGTTTGGTCGATTCCTTCGCTATATGGAGAGAGGATAGAGAGAGGATAGAGTGGATAAAAGCTACAAGTACAGAATGAAGCATGCGGCGTGGAAAAATAGGAAGCGGATGATAGGGTGTGCAATTTCGCAGAAATAGATGACACAACAAAGTTCGTGCGAATTCGACGGACGTTGCACATTGTGGAAAAGTTTCAGTGTTCATACATATATCGTCCATGTACATCTATCCCAGCTTATCTACCTTGCTCCGGACCGCGTAAGATTGAGAAGCTGAAGGCGCACGTATGCGTGTATGTGGGTGTGTATGTATGTGTGAGTGTGTGCGCGCCTTTATGCGAAGAGATTCTTCGTCTATAATCGTAAAAAGTTCGTACACCTTTGCAATTTCTAGCATGACGCTCTGCGTTTGACGGCAACCGCAAGCGGCTCTTACGGAAATCGAAGAGAAATAAATTCGACATGATCCTGCCGGCAGCACGAATCTCTTGCGAGACACTCGCCAAGTATCTTACGCCCGGGAATCCGACGAGCCAGCTTAGTAGAAAGAGCAATCGCGTCTCTCTCTCTCTGATATAAGCGAGAAATTCGGGATTCTATTCCCGATCCGCGCCCGATACTTTTCTCGTTCGCACACATATGCCTATAAATTTGAATATATTACATCTAGTCTTAACCCTTCAGTCAATGAACGGGTATCCGGGTGTCTGAAGCAACTTTAAATGTTCAAAATGTGTCGGAACTTTTCTCCGCCCGAAACAAAAAACAAAGGTATATCCTTAAGATATATTTGAAAGGTATATTTGAAAACCTCCTATAAAATATATCGGGAAAGAATGTTCGATGCCCAAAAGCTACTATAAAAAGATGCATTGACAGATGGGTTGTAGTCCTGGTACTGATTGTAGAAGAAGTCGTCGAAGAGAAACTATTAAATTTTTTACATTATTATATGGAGACCTAATTAACATTCTTCGAATATTCGCAAATCGTGATAAAAGGATATTATATATATGGGCAATTCCACGTCAAATCGGACAAAAATCGATCTTTTTTGACTTCGTATTTTTTAAATCGAACGAAACTTTTTTTACGTGAAATAGTACATAAAATAAAGAGATACGTATTTTTGTATTTGTCCGAAATATTTTTCTTGCAGAAGTTATAAACAACAAAATTTTCGTGAAAAATGAAGATATAATGTTGATTATAAATTATGTTGAATGTAATCAACATTATAAATTATGTCATTCATACTGTACATTCTTCCTACAAAAAATTTCCGAAGAGATCGGTGCGCCATAGCGCGTAGCATACTACTTGGTCGAGCAGTGACGCGAGCACGGCGCCGCGCCTCATTCATTAGAAATATATAAAAAATAAAATCTATTAATTTTCCATAAAATAAAAAATATGTACACTTTCAGAATGAAATGGAGAATAAAATAGCATTATTTAAAAAATTTTAAAAAGTGTACTTTTTGGTGAAAAAAATTATTAAACACTTCAATTATTTATAACAATTGTAATTAGCAATTTCTTGTAACTTAAATTATTTTTATATAAAAGGTTGTTTTCTTAGCTTTAAAATACATTTTTGAAAATTTCTCTACGATAAATATAACCAGAGATATTAATTTTTAAAATTGACAACTTCTTCATTCTTGACGAAAATTTTGTTGTTTATAATTTCTGCAAAAAAAATATTTCGAACAAATAAAAAAATACGTATCTCCTTATTTTATGTATATTTTACGTGAAAAAAGTTTCGATTGATTTAAAAAATACGGGGTCATTTCTTGTTCGATTTGACGTGGAATTCTCCATATATAAACACACTCTCTCTCTCTGTCTTTCTCTCTCAAAATTATAATAAAAAAAAAGACAAAACTACGAACTCGAAGTATAAAATTGAGTTTGCGTCGCGGTTGTGTTGCGATAAAAATTGCCGTCGTTTGCATGGCAATAAAAAAGTCGTTTCGCCATTTCCTCAGGTAACCTGTTTTTAGCAAAGTCCCGCAATTCCTTCTCCATTCAACCATCGTCTTTTAACTCGTCCAATTGTTATTTACATAATAATCCAATTAGTACGACCTAATGGATGGAATATTAATGCGGTCGCTCAAAGATGCACCTTTTTTTCCTCGCGTGCGTGTCACGCGAACGCGAAATGATTAGAGCTTGATTTATATTGCAAAGCCGATAATATGACAAGAGAGGCGTTTTTTCGCATATTTATAATATTTCATGATATTTAAAGTTTATTAAGTAAAACGCTATCTATTGTATATTAACTAGTCGTATAAAGTATTCCAAAACCACTAGACATCTTTTTAATAACAAATTCTCTTGCCAATTTGGAGACAGATTTTGTTTAGCAAAAATGTCGAAGTATTAATAATTTCCGAATATGACTGATTGAAAAAGAAAGGTTTTTTGTAAATTATATTTTGTGTAGTTAAAAGGTTCACAAAACTACATTTTTC
Organism: Lasius platythorax; assembly: GCA_963971435.1. Lineage (NCBI taxonomy): Eukaryota > Metazoa > Arthropoda > Insecta > Hymenoptera > Formicidae > Lasius > Lasius platythorax. The sequence continues at coordinate 3,862,556 of OZ020549.1, forward strand.
AGTTAATTTTAAGTAGAGTTTAATCGAATTTTAATTTTTGAGGCTTATAAATAAATGGAAAAAAATTGGAAAAAAAACTCGCAAAATGACTTCCCTCGATATTTTCGCTAAGAAAAAATCGATTCCAGATTGGCCAAAGAATTTGCTATTAAGAGGATCCTCGGTGATTTTGTACTTTTATATGTCAATTAAACAATTGAAAGAATATTTTTATATAAAGATAATAATAGAGTAAGGCACAATTTATTTTAGAATAATAAATTTAATAAAAAATCAGAACAATAAAAAAAAGGCAACAAAATTGAACAAAAAATATTAAGCAACATGGATATATTATTCTCTATTTTACACGATTACGTTGCACACACACATCGTCGTATTTGTTAATGTTGTTGCTACCAGCTCTCCCTATATTGTGAATTAACTGTGTCAATCAACCGTGTGCCAGTCGGTGTGTTGAACATGTGGATCGATTCACATGTCCCTTTAGCGCACGTGAGGCATGAAAGGGAGGGAAGAAGATTAATGATGTGCGCGGCGCGACTCGAAGAGCGACAGGAAACTACGTTCGACTTCTTGCTAACAACGAATCGCTGAAGAATAAAAATTGAAGCGTTTGTCGCGCGATTCGAGGATGCGCGTCCGGCAGTAAGAAGCGCCCTTCATCTTCGACAAGCGGAAATAAACACGTATTAAAAGGAAAAAAAAAAGAATGATCCATTTGAGACTTCCGGCAATATAAGATCTATCTTATAATGCATTGTATACCTAATAAAATATTTCAGAATTACGTGATCGTATAAAATACAACGGGAACAGCAAGAGAATAATACAGCCATGTTGCTAATATTTTTTGTCGAATTTATTATTTTAAAATAAATTGTGTCTTATATTATTATTATTTTTTCTGACTATATAAAAATATTCTTTTAATTGGTTAAAGAATGAAATTACATACATACATGTGCACGCATGCAACACATTAATAGACGATATATATTTTGCGACTGTTAAACATATATCTTCTTTTACACACATATATCTTCATTTATTGGAATTTCTTGCTACTCTTTAATAATTTTTTGTTATCGATCCAAGTTGAAGTATTTAATATCGCGTGCACAGAGAAGATATCCACACGTTTTCATCAAGTCAGACATAATTCTATGGTAAGTAGATACACTGGTCACGACTCAGAAACGTAACGAGTTCTTCAAGACTCCCGAGACGGATTCCCGAGGATCTTTAAGAGACTCTTCCGCTTCCTGGACACGTGTGGCCTGCTTCTCCGGTGCTATACCTGTGCTGCACCTGCGTTCGCGTTTTTGAAGAATGATGGATCGTCTCTACGGAGCCGAGAAAATACACACAACGCGATATAAGGATCTGACGCGTTAATTCGTTTGGAGTTGTCAGAAAAATGACGAGGATAGTTTTTCAACTAGAGGGAATGAACTGTGCGTGAAACCCCCTCCCCCCCTCTATCTCAATTAATTCTTTCGCAACAATTTCGAAACAAGACGTTGTTTTTTTTTATTCCGTCGCGAGAACAATAAACTTTGGGATCGCAGCCCAAATTGATCGCAGTCTTAATTGCAGTTACTTGTAAGGATCATTTTTTCAAAACTTTTTTTCGAAGAAGCGTACTCCATTTTTCAACACACGTGTACACACGTATTCTTTTCTCGTAATAAATGTATTTAAACCACTGCACCATTTTTCTGAGACTCATCTCTAGGCAAATTTTGAATTTAGCAGAATCTTTATGCATATTTTATACTCGCGGCTACGATATCATTGTAAACATAACCGCGTTTAATGAAACCTCTACTGTCAAATATCTTTTTTACGTTATTAAGGTAATTTCCGTGTAATCTCGCAATAATGCACTTTAGTCGACGTTAAAAAGCGATGGTATATTATATCAACTATGTAATCATTGTTGACTGTTCCGGATTCTTACTTTTGCACTGCATGAAAGAAAGAGCGAGAGAGAGAAAGAGGAATTTTCTCTTAAATATGTTATAATTAAAATCATTAATTCTCTCAAAAACATTGTGCCGTAACAATATAGCTGTTTAGTTTCTTGGAAATAATAATAACGATGATATCGAATAAACGTATCTCCGACTGAGAAAGTTTAACAAATGAAAAGAATGATTTAAAATTCTTTCCATCATCTATCGTGCAAAAGTACAATCCAGTCTTTTTACCGTGCTTTTTTTTTCGTCATGCGATATCAAAGTTCTCCGCGGCACTTCCGTGTTAACGTTTAGAACGAATCCAGCCTCTGTGACGTATTTATTCGACAGTTCTCCAAAGATTGATTTAGGGGATCACACCGGGAATATATATCCTGATGCAAACCAAAGTCAATGGTTTTTTTTTTTTTTTTTTTTTTTTTTTATCTAGGAACGAACCTCTCATCTCGCGTTCCTAAAGTTCTCGGCGATACTTCCGGATCACAATCTATCGAAATGGATATAGGGCCTCGCACAATTCTGGCGCCATATCTGGCGAAACAAAGCGAGAAACGGCAATGTATCGCTTCTCTGATTCATTTTCGCGATTTTCGCGACAACAATAGAGGACAGTCCGGAGTAGCGGATAGCGAGGATAGGATTTATCGGATTCTACGATGCAACATTTTGGCGATTCTTCGTACACGATGGTATGAATATACCGGGCGACACTGCAGTAACGAATAACGAGTTAATAATCGCCAGCTGACGGGTGGCAAGGGGTGGAAAAAAGGGGGTGGGAGAGAGGCGTGCGGTCTGACGATTGAAAAAGGAAAAACGGATGTTTGCCGGTGACAAATGGAAACGTGAAATTCACGCGTATAATGATTAACGATTCGTCGTCGTACAGCCGCGTGATTCGTTTAACGTGGGGGGATGAAGGGGGGAAAAGAGAGAGGAGGGGGACGGATGCCGCGGCCTTTTTCGAACCGTTGGCCATCGTTATTCGCGTGTAGCTTCGAATTTCAGGTTAAATCGTCGCGGCAGCGTTACGCGTTTTGCCACGCGTTTCTAAATTTCTAAATTTCATAGTATAATTTGGATCTCTGTGTTCTTGCGCCCCCCGTTATATCTTTATATTTTTAATCCTCGATCGTTTAATCCCGATCCATCTCTCTTCTTTCACGCTCGCGAAAATTCCTGATTTATATCTTTCATCGATTTCTCGTGCGCAAGACTTATGCGAGGCAAATCGAGGGAGTAGGATAAAATCACGCGGTGAGAGGGTGTCGGAAGGTTGAAAGGAAGGTAGATAGGTAGGTAGGAAAAAAAGATTAGTGAGTAAAGGGAGAAAACGCGTGTGAAGGATGAGAGGGGGTGGTCGGGGGGGGGGGGTGAGAGTGAAAGAGGAGGGCGAAACGAACAAGCGCAATTTTCTCGCCGACCCCGGCGTGATACGACTCGCATATTCCTCGCTTTGTGCGTGCGCGTATGCACACGCGGATGCGTGAGAGAAGTGTACACGCTTGCGTACGTACACACGACTCATACGCCCCGGTGACTTCAATCTATTTCACGATAGGCTGCGTACGAGCAGCAGCGAGCTTAAAGCGGGATAAAGCGCGAGAGGACTTTTAGAAAACGCGCGCGCGCGCTCATTCGCGTCTCCGAAGACGCGCGGAGACGTCTGCGTCTGTGCGTTTCGCGAGTAAACAGGCTCGAAAAAAAATACACGGGGGGGGTGGCATGGCGTGACGTTTCCTCCACCGCGAGATTTTCCTCTTTCTCCGACGGTAAAATCAACGGAAACGGTGAGAGCGCGCGGTGAATTTTCTCTCGCGATTTTACTCTTTTTTTTTTTTTTTTTTTTTTGCGTCGAGAAGAAGTTATCGCGGTAAAAGGTAAAAATCATCCTTCTTATAGTGAACTCTCGTACGCGCAGTTTGTTTGGTTTGTTCGTACGAATTGATATCTTGTCCGCGGGGAATTAATCGAAGCCTTTATCATTTATCGCAGCTTTTCAATTTTCACGCGTTTCTAACAGAAGGTGGATTTCAATTTGACGATCGATATAAGAAGAAACCAATGAATGAACGATTTAGAGATGTCGCATTATTTAATAGTAATTAATTTTTTTTTTTGAGCACGAATTATTCATCGCGAGAAGTGATTCGCTTAAGACGAGAGACAGCGGAAATTATTCGACATTTCAAATAGGATGGAACTTTGGTGACAATTTCGTTACCCTCGTCGGCGATAAAAGTGCCGACGGGGGCAGAAGGGGGGGGGGGAGGTGGAGGGGAAGACTCGCTTCGTTAAATGATCCAACCGCATTGAGAGACCGCGCGAGACGCAAGTTTCGGGGCGACACATTGTATAAACTTGGAGAGAAGCAAAACAGAGGGGCAAATCCAAATGCTAACCGTTATGAAAATACGCGGGGGCGTCCGTCCCTTCACCGGCGTTTCTCCCGACGAAAACTAATGACGGTTTAATTTAAGCGCGCGAGCTCGTCGCGCTTCTTTCTCGTCGCGTTTCGCCCTCCCCGAAGTCGCGTTTCAATGTGTCCCGTAAGAACGGGGGAGGAAACTCCCGTGGAAGCTTATCTCCGCAGAAGATTGCTGCGGGCAGCAGCAGCAGCAGCAGCAGCAGCAATGTGGGCAGACGTTCGCCCCCCCCTTCGCCCCCCTTCGCCCCCCCTCGAGGTTTCCTCCGCCCGACGGCCTGCGCCCAGCGCAGGTGTCGCGGTGCAATTAATTCCGAATGGAAAACTTTATAATCCAATCCCGACAATATTGCGGGCCGCGCGGCTAAGCAATTAACTGACGATTGGATCCACCTAACTCTCACCACCCGGGTCCGGCGCACAAACGCACGCGCCACCAGCGGCGTCCAATCACCCCCGCCTCCTACCCTCCCGAACCGCCGAGTCGCCCCCTCCTTCCCACCCCCCTGTCCTACCCTTTACCACCGGTACGTAAATGCGCCCTCAAACCGCGCGGGGAGAGAGAAAGAGAGAGGGATGAGGGGGGGGAGGAAGATGGAAAGAGAAAGCAAGCGCACCGTAAACTATTTATACCGCGCATAAATTTTGGCCGACCGACGTTGTGCTCGTTCGGCCGAATTTGCCCGAATTTCGTTGGAAAATTCGAAAATTCGTCGAAAATTCGTCGGTACACACATCGACGAGCGGAGGAAGGCGGGCGGGGGTGGGAAAGGGTGGAGGAAGGGGGACGATGTGGACAACCAAACTCGCGCCGAAATTTCGCGAGCGAGGAGAGAGAGAGAGAGAGAGAGAGAGAGAAAGAGAGAGAAAGAGAGCGGTCGCTTTGGCGAACCGCTGCCGCCAAATCGCTGCTGCTTTTCACGTCAATTCGGCCGTCGCTGATAAAGGCTCTCGAACGATAAATTATTCCAATATAAATCCCCTCTATGTGACCTTCCCCTTTTCTACCTTCCTCTCTCACTTTCTCTCTCTCTCTCTCTCTCTCTCTTTCTCTCTCTGTCTTTTTCTCTCCTCTGCCCCGCGATCGATCTGTCGACCGGAGTTGAACGTTACATATGTCGAAAAAAAATTTCGCGACATTTTGAATGAAGATTATCCGTAGAGAGAGAGAGAGAGAAAGAGACGAAAGATCGAGGAATGTCCCTCGAGCTTTGAAACATAAATGCGATTAATTTTAATTAAACGTTAAGTTTTTTAAATTCCTCTGAAAACAGATCAGCATTCCGTGATATTGTTAGCTTCATATTGTGCGTTAGCTTCATCGTCATATAGCTTCATTAAAATTATATTACATTTTAATAGAAATTGTACGCGCGTTTGTACTTTGTACATTCCAATAGCTTGGTTCTAAATTGTGTCATTTTTATATAATTTCTCATATATATATATATATATATATATATATATATATATATATATATATATTCGGAAACTGCAATATTCTCGTGCCTCTCAATTCGAAATCTATTACATGTTTACTGAAAAGCCATACAATACGCAGCTGAGACACTTCGTATATCGACGATCAATATCAACGACTGATTACGAATATTGTTACAAGCATATCAGCGTGGCCATTATATGGCCTAGTGTATACTCTTACTAATGATAGTAATACTATATCACTACGTAATACTATTGTTATATTATTAGATTACAACCATGATATATATAAATTATTGGATACACTATATTGAGATAAATACAAAAAAAAAAAATATCTCGAAAACGATGCATCTGCAAAAAAAATTTTGTCAAAGAAAAAAGATGCTTTTAATTATTGGCAAAAAGTACAGTAATACCGATCTGTATCCTATCTATGAGACATCCTGTATACACATATATAGGAATAAAACATTCCACTTGCATCGTAGGATATACTTGTTCAGAAACAGACACAGATTCGCGTTTGTTCTGTATCCTTGCGACTCGACGTAAGATCTGCACGTCGAGGAGACTTAATTGTAAGATCTTTCCCGAGGACAGAGCTATATATATATACTATGTGTAGAAGGAGTCCGGTGAGAGGATCGCGTTTGTACGCGACCACTAATGACGCAGCGTGTCGGCGACGGCGTTCTGTTTACATAGTAAACCTTCCTCGGCTGTGCGCGATCGTGGTTAGTCGTCGTCAGGTCCATAGAACTCCCGTCGGGACTGTACGTGTATAGAGCCGTCACATCGGTCGTCACCTACGATTATTATTCAAGGAGACACACCCCCCGCGGAGAAGCAGAGAGAGAGAGAGAGAGAGAGAGAGAGAGAGAGGCTGAAGGGGGAGAGACGATCGGGACTTTGCGTGAGTGCATTTCGTGCTCACCGGCTTTGAACTCGAGCACTACGGTTATGTTTAGAGGGTGAGCAGCCCGTTCTTCGGGATCGTTCACATATCCCGTTTATCTATCGCTCTTCATTACTTATTTAATGTCGCAGCGCCACGAATATGACGGAGGCATCGATTAAACATTAACGCGGAACAAACTCGCTTTCCTAACTTAAATATGAATGGGCTAAAAGATAAAAAAGAGAGAGAGAAGGAGAGACAAGGAAATAAAAGACAATAAAATTGTGCGAGGGAAATATTATCTTGCTACAACTTTATTTGCGAATGAGAAATTTAGTTTTCTTTTTCTCACACACGAAAGCGCGACTTAAAAACCTTCCTTCTCTCTTCCGTTTTTTTACAAATAATTTTTTTAACCCTTCTGCGAATGAACGGGTATCCAAAGCAACCTTAAATGTTAAGAATGTGTCGCAACTTTTTTCTCCGGCCGAATTAAAATAGAAAGGTATATTCGAAAGGTATATTCGAAAACTTCCTAAAATATAACGAGAAAGAATGTTCGATGCCCAGTAGCTGCTATAAAAAAATGTGTCGAAAACACGCACGTTGGTATCCGGATACCCGTACATCGATGGAAAGATGAAAAATTAGCCGCATCGACAGAAGGGTTAAATTATACCATCTGTAGATCAGGTTTTTTTAAAATAAATTCCTCGATAGGACGAACAAATTCGCATCATCCGTCTGTCTATATGCGTTCATCCATCCCTTCGGCGTGTCGAGAAATCTGTACGTACATAAACGCGCATTGCCGATGACATGTAATAGCTTAGTTACGACGCCCCGGCGAGAGGTCACACTCTATACAGATGCTGCGCGCACATATATACGAACACAATATATATATATATATATATATATACATATATATATATGTATATATATATATTGTGTTTGTGTATGTGTATGTATGTACATATATGTACGTACGTACGTATGTACGTATGTACGTACGTACGTATGTACGTATGTACGTATATAGAGTGACTGGCGTAGGGCTCGATGTAATGCGATTTGCAAGCGTTATCTCGACCCTAACGCGCCATCCGACCTAACATGAATTTCCATAAACACGACGACATCTGGTATTGTTTTCCGCGCTCGCTCGCGCGCCGTTATTAGCTGGCGCGCCTAATTATCTTCGAAATGCCAACCCGATGCCACGTGCACCCCCGGGGGCCGATTCCAATTGACTTCCTCCGGGATTGGGGGAAGAGGGAGGGAAAACGCGGTATAGATAGATAGAGAGAGAGAGAGAGAGAGAGAGAGAGAGAGAGAGAGAGAGAGAGAGAGAGAGAGAGAGAGAGAGAGAGAGAGAGAGAGAGAGAGAGAGAGAGAGAGAGAGAGAGAGAGAGAGAGAGAGAGAGAGAGAGAGAGAGAATCTCCCGCGCGCTCCCCTGAAGCTTCCTTTGACATCTGGCGCGGAAACTCGATCGGAAATGCTAACGCGAGTTTTCGAAAGACGACGTTATTGCGGCGAGAACTGTTTGCGAGAAAATGTAATCGATGTCCTGACGACCATGTGGCTTGTGCGATCCCCTCCACGCTATTGAGGGGGTGGGGGAGGGGTTTCAACAGAGATTGTGCTCATCGGGGGTTCTTTTTTTGTCGACCATGATACCGCTGTTAAGATTGAAAAAAGGGGAAAAGGACGGTCGCGCCGCGCCGCGCCGGAGAGAAAAGGGAGAGATACCGATTGTGAAATGAGGATGTTTTTTTAAAAATGGAGAACCCATCAGTTTAATTAAATTAAAACAAACTAACAGAGATTATATCACTCAAAGAGTAACTCAATGTTTCAGCACAATGTTTCTCGACGTATGCATTTGCGACGGTAGTTTCTAACGGGAGTTTCAATGAGTTAGCACAAACTGCTAATTAATAATTCAGCCATTGGTAACGTAATTGGAACAGTTTGAAAATTTGTATGCCGGGAGAGAGAGAAGGAGAAAGAGAAAGTTTAGAAATTAATAAATTATCAAATGTATTAAAAAATGGAATGGTTATTTAATAAAAAGATTTGAAAATTAATGCGATACTCTCGATACAATTTCTTCCTTTTTACATAATACTGTTGCACGAGATGTAAAGAGCAGTTTTATTCTTTAGTATAATTATTATATTTTTTATTAATACAATATATTTATATAATCATTTTTTATATAATATAATAATTATATTCTTTAATATAATTATTAAAAAACTACTCAGAGCATTTGTGTCGAAAGTAAAGTTTCTATTCGAATCTTTTTAGTATATATATATTAACAGCTTTCACATGCAAAATGCTGGCGGCTCTTTAGGTTATTTGTTTATAACGATTCATCGACGAAATTTTTTAACGTTATCGATCGTGATTTCACTCTCCCTCCCCGACCTCTCTCTCTCTCTCTCTCTCTCTCTCTCTCGCGTGAAAAAAAAGGGCGGAAAAACGAAATGATTCCTCGGCGGAAATGTTTAACGTAAGCCGGTTTTATCGGCGGAAGCTCGCGCGCGGAAAAGGGGAGTAACGTATTCCCCGTAAAGTTTCCGACGTTTATCCCCCTCCCCCTCCCCCTCTCTTTCCTTCACCCTCCTTTGGCCCTCAAAGGAGTTCGATAGAACGCCGATCGATACCGTCGAGCATTTGAAAGTACGCGAATTTGCGTATCAAACGCGCCGGCGGTTTACGTTGAAATACGAGCGGAGCATCGCGATGCTTTTTTTTCTGCGCACTTCCGTTTTCGTGCCGTCGTCGTCGTCGTCGTAGTCGTCGTAGTCGTCGGGGCGAGGGTAAATATTTTGTCAATGCGCTCGTTACTCGCTTCTGTCCGCCCCTATCGAATCGCGTCCTGCCCTCCTCTAAGGAGGAAAACTCGAAAGCTGTCCCCTTTGACAACTTGTTCGCGTGTAGTCCAAAGAGCGTGTCCTTAATATTGGAGATATTCAATATTAACTCGGGGGGGTCGAAGAGAGAGGAGGAAACAAGATGTTATTTTTTTTCCTTAATTTCTATAAACTTTGATTGCGTCGAGGAAATGTATTTCGATAATGCGTTTTTTTCTGCGATTTAAAGTAAATTCTTAAAATATTTTTACTCGGGCAATCCAATCTTCGAAATCAAATTTTGGCGATTTGATATTTTCACGTCAATTTCAAATCAATTGTTCGAGAAACCGAATAAGGAAGAAACTATGGATTTATATATGTTTATGATTGATAATTAAGTAATTTTACCCTGAAACTCTTTTCAATAAAATTGAAATACTCTTCCTTCACTTTAACCCTTTTCTGTCAATGAACGGATATTCGAGTACCTACTACAAAGCAACTTTAAATGTTTAATATGTGTCGAAACTTCTCTCCGCCCGAAACAAAGGGCCTTTGTGTTCGGAAATCTCCTAAAATATAACGGGAGAAGAATGTTCGCGATGTCCAGCAGCTGATGCTGTATAAAAATTGTCGCGGTGCAACGTGTCGAGAACACGCGGTTGGTATCCATAATACGTTAATGAAAAGCTGAAAAATTCTGCATTTACAGAAGGGTTAAGATCGTTCTTGGTGTTCGTTAAATATAATAATTTCGAATATAATGCGCTTGCGCTTGCTCCGGAACAGGAAATGGCTTACATGTTATCAATAATCGCCGGCGGGCGCTTACCCATCATTATTCCCTAGGGTCACCCTAAGCTCTTGGTCTCCATTAGCGCGACGAGTCGCACATGACTGCGTAATGCCGTACCGTCCCACTTACTGTAATTTGATTAAAACACCTATGGTCATCCACACCCGCCATTTTCTGGCGAAAGTGCCGGAAGTGCCGGCGAGAGTTCACGCGCTTCCTATATAGATTTTAATAAGATTTCTCTGTGCAGTTAATTCCACGCGATGTCCTCGAATAAAGCATCACCGTAAATGCCTGCAAAGTGCATCCCCGCCTATATATATATCGCGTCCGTAAAAGCAAACTCCGTGCTAATTTAGGACGCAAAGAAATGTATCTTATACTTTGCTAATTAATATTTCAACATTATGACGTATTTTGATCAGTATATTTGTGCGTTAGGTTAGATATTATTGTAGAGTATACAATATTTAGCAAATAGACAAAGATTTCACAATGGAGAGGACAACTGTACGGTTTCCAGAGTTTCTTATAAGTCGAAGCGTTTTGGGAAAGAGAAAAGGGATGAAGGGGGGGGGAGGGGGAGGGGGAGGAGTGGTGGCAGTTTTCATTGTGCGACGCCGCTATTGTTGTATTCCGCGCTCGAGCGCTTTATTTGCCGGCCGGAGATGGCTTTTTTGTAGTCCAACGGTGCAAAACTAAATTATCGCAGCCGCGGAAAAACCGTGTCGTGAATATTATGAAATAGATATATCACGCCAAATTGCTATTCTGTCAACCGGGCAAATTGGATCCCGTGGAGGAGGAGCTCTCTGTAAAAACAGTATTGGAAAAAGTGTTTCAAACTGTCCCGATGTCAAATAAAAGTGAATTACGTCCCGCATTAATTTCTCAGACGTGATCGCTCAGTTTGACGCACAATTGATGCGCGTTTGATGCGCATTTTGTCGTATTGCTTGTTTCAACTTCTTGGATTGTCTAAAATTCGAACTCGTTTGGGGCGATTAATGTAAAAGGAAAAAAAATCTAGACAAATTGTGCATTTGCTTACTTTGAGGACGAGAAAAATACTCTGGGATTCAAGAAATTATAGATTTAATTATCTGCAGGATGAAAATTGATGGTTTTATATAAAATGTGCTTGTAAATATTATTTTTCAAATTGAGATCTTATATATATATATATAGAGAGAGAGAATTTTTAAGTAAAATTCGCCCATTATATTTCCTGGAATCTGCAGCTTTTTGAATCCCGAGATCTTTGAATTCCTTTGAACCTTTCAATATCCTTGAATTTAAGCTGCTCCTGAAGAATTCAAGAGAGAGATCCAATAATCCAATTTTTCAAGAATGTATTATTGCTGGAATTTCGAAAATATTTGGTTAAAAGGACTTGGCAATTTTATTAGCTTATATTAAAGATCACTGATTTTCTCACCCAAAAATCCACTAAAAAAATTTGTAAAAAATTGCAGAATTTGTATGCATTTGTATACGGGACTCTTTTTATCGATTCCCCATACTGGGAAAAGCAAAATTGTGACCGCGTCCTGTGTACGTCGTCGTTTTATCGATACGTTCGCATCGCGCAGTTTGCAGTCATACGCATCCCGATAATTTCACCCACGCGAAACAAATCAAACAAACTTCACGTGCACCGCGATGCACCGATGATAATATCGGCCGGGTCAGCGAACGAGTCCGCCGCAGAGAGCGATATCGGCTTTCGCGCGTTATCGTTGCCATACTGTTGGCGGACGGTTTGAAGTTTCGCACGGCCGGATATTGGAATGAGCGCGCGTAGAATTGTGTGTAGTCCGGAAGAAGCTACCAACTTCCGCGCGCGCGCCGCGTTAGATATTTTAAATTAAGAAGCGGTTCGAAAATATGCGAATTAAAAATGCAAAATTACGAAGAAAAATTTTGAATAGATTAACCCTTCTGTCAATGAACGGGAGCAACTTTAGAACGTGTCGGAACTTTTCTCCGCCCGAAACAAAATACAAAGGGTCCTTTGTATTCGGGAACCTCCTAAAATAAAACGGCAAAGAATGTTCGATGCCCAGCAGCTGCTATAAAAAAATTGTCGCAGTGCAATATGTTGAAAACACACGGTTGGTACCCGAAAACACATACATTGATGAAAAATTGTGTATTGACAGAAGGGTTAAATTAGCAGACTATAATACATTAAGGATATAGAAGAAAAATAATTTCTCCATTTTACATAAACAGCACCGCGATTCGGACATTTCTATATATTTTATCTAGAATATTTTTATATAAAGTTTATTTTATGTAAAGTTTATTGTGTAATAATATACTTGTATGTATAACCTAAATATATTCACAATATCTGTTTTATTTCACTAATGCGAGAATCATCTCTTATAATTTTTGTATCAATTCGAAACGAAAATTCGGAATTAATTTCTTGTCATATCATTGTATAATCATATTAAGAGCACATCCGGCGAAATAAATTTGGCTGGCTTAAATTGTCTCGTTCTATCGCCATTACCTCGTGACACGTTGTACATCTCGGGGATAATAGCTCTCTAAATAAAGACATTCAAATTCAGATTTAATTATATATAAACGTGGTATCCTGCTTTGAAATATTAATAAAATATATTCAACTATATATGACACACTATAGATACATACATAATTATCAAACGTGCAGTAAGGCAAATTTTATTAATAAATTAATAAATTAATAACGATTAATTATAAATAATAATGAGAAAGAGAAAAGTCATTTAAATTTCTGCATAATAAATTATTAGAATTTGAGAATTTAATTAATCGATATCGATTTCTGACTGTATCTAAAAACGCACAATCTCTTCCGAGAATAATCCGAGATGGATCGAGAAAGCGCCCGGTGCTGTTTTCAAAAGGCAGATCACGTCAGAATTCGAAAGCTCTCATAAAAGCACACGGTCGAACGTCAACAGCAACGTCTGCCAAACCACTCTCTCCAGCCTGATTTAGCCAATGTCTTCTCTAGCCGAAAACTCGCTCTAAGTCCCGCAGGTCAAACAGCTACAGAAGACGCGCGCTTTTCTGCTTCTCCTCTGGACCATTCTGAGAAAACATGTCGTAAATCCCACGTATGTACATGCGCGATTTCGTACAGGATGGCTTGTTTCTCAAGAAACCTTCTGTCAATGCATAATTTTTGACACTTTCATCAATGTATGGGTACCAACTGCGTGTTTTTGACACATTGCATTATAATAATTTCTTTATAGCAGCTGCTGTAAGCATCGAACATTCTCTCTCTCTCTCTCTCTCTCTCTTTCCCCGTTATATTTTTTTTAGATTTCCTAATACAAAGGCCCTTTGTATTTTGTTTCGAGCGGAGAAAGGTTCCGACACATTTTTAACATTTAAAATTGCTTCGGGTACCCGTTCATTGACAGAAGGGTTAATATGAATGCAGAAAAACGCGCGGATTAATTAATATAGATCGTAATATCCATCTAGATTACAAAATCCTTCTACGGACCAGCCTGTATTTTAACTTGCATCCGACGTATCTTCCATTCTTTTGTTTGATTTATCCGCGCGTTTCGGGCGACAGTTATTTATTTCTGCCGTTGCAACGTCGGGAAGTCCACTTCCGCCGCGCGATATTCCGAATCTTCCCCTCCGTGTCCACCCTCATTTTTTTTTCCCTACCCTATGTAAACGAGAGGATTCGGCTTCTCCTCTTTTGAATTCTCGCTGTCCCTCTCCGCTCGCCCCCCCCCTCTTTTTTTTTCCTCTCCCCGGTATACCTTGTATCTGAATTTCTAGTCTCGTTTCCGGCTAGTCTCGTTTACCCCATTTCTCCCTCCACCCTTTTCCACCCCTCGAGTTTTCCCGCGCTCCTTCTTACATCTGCATTCGCATCTGCGACACCCCCCTCCCCTCCCCCTCCTCCCCCTTCCATTTGCCGGGCGCGTTTCTCGCGTAATTATTTCTATCCGCGATTGTGATGCAAATTTTTACTGTTTCCCGTCCCATCCGCCTCCACCTTTTTCCCGCTTTCTCACGCGTTTTGTCTCTCTTCTTTGCGGTTGCTCGTTCTTACTCTTCGCGTTCCGCAACGCAGAACCGTATTTTATTTTATATGTTCGCGTCGTTGTATAGTCGAGTGTATTCTGTGTTCTTTGTGACGTCACTGAAACAAGGATTTAGAGGTACGGAAGTAAATTTAATTAGAGCGTGTTCGAGAGTGCGCGATGAATAAATTATTATAATTAACGTGATACGAAATCTCTGATAAACGAGCGTGTAATAATTCGCGATGGACCACCTTACTTGAAAATTTTCATAGAGAATAGGACAGCGTATTTCAAATCGTAAATCAATATCTACCTGAGATATTTCTCTAATATAATCGTTATTTACTAATATGAACTTTTTTTTATCAATACAGCATTTATTAATATGGATAAAAAAAAAGCTTCAAAACTTTCTACCAAATTTTTCATAATCAGATTATTTGAAAATTGAGTGTTTTAAAGATTTAATTTAGTAACGCTACATCAGGAAGCATAATTTTTACGAATCTTTTAATTTTCTTCTTCCCTTTGCACTTTTTTCTCTAACAAAAAAAATTTTCTTTTACTACCTTATCTAAACTTGAACCGAAATTATATGCTGTATATAAGTTTGGTAATAATTTGCCAAAAATGCTATTCAAATTAAAAATTTATCATAGTTGAAATATCAAACGTACGAACAATGCCATCTGCTCCATGTTTTAAAAATTCGAGCTCTGGTTTATCTCGAGCATCACTGTCCGACTATATTCTCAAATTACTATATATAAACTTTTCAATCCCTTATACAATAGATCTTCCCTTACGTAAAACAGGCAATTTTCGCGGACATCTAATCTCTGATTCTTCATTTCTGCGATCGCAGAATGTTATCTCTTCGGGCATCTTGCGGTCCCGGTGGCTGCATCATCCGTAAAAGCAGTCTCTGGTGAAAGATCTTAAGGGATGAGCGGAAACAGCGTAAAATTAATTACCTCGGTCGACCCCCTTCTCCCCACACATCGTCAAAGGCATCGTCAGGTATCCTCCGACGATCAACACCGCGCATCAATACAGCTTTATTATTTTATCAACTTGGATTAATTAGAAAGTTTTCGAGCGGCCCGCAAAGAGAGAGCGAATTAAGTAAAGGAGAGAGAGAGAGAGAGAGAGAGAGAGAGAGAGAGAGAGAGAGAGAGAGAGAGAGAGAGAGAGAGAGAGAGAGAGAGAGAGAGAGAGATCATGGATGGAAGACAGACCCTCAGCGCGGTTTACTCGGATCGCGAATGCACTTCACGTTGCAGCGGAGATCCGCGGAAGTTAGGTTAATGCGCATTTTCATCCGGCGAGTCATGAAATTGTCAACGTTGCCCGAAATTAATCCACGAAGACAAGTCTTGCCGAGAGTTTGAAGTTGCTAGTAAAGTCGAGATTGCGTTATTTCGTTTATCTGTCTCTAACGAAAATGTGAAGAAATTAAACGTACTCGAAAAAAAAAGAGTGATTCAGGTAGATATAGAGGTTTACGATTTGAAATACGCTCGTTTTCATTTTCTATGATTTTTTTAAAAGAAGGATGATCCATTTGATCTTGAATGATTATAATTTGCAGATATCTTCGACAGGATTGTATAAAATGTTTCGAAAAATAATAAATTGAAGCAGAGAGAAAGAAGGAAAGGAAGAAAGAAAGAAAGAAAGAGAGAGGGAGAGAGAAAGAAGGCTAGAAACTTTCTTAAATCTTTTAAAAGGGTGAGGGATTGGAACACTTGTGCGAAGAGTTTTAGAACGCTCTGGCGGAAAAGTTGCGCGATTCAAAATCGGAAGTAAAGATTCCGCTGTTTGCGACGTACTTGGAACCTTTTCTGTCCGAGATGTGCTGGTAATCCCCTTAATTACTCGGGACTGTTCTAATTAAACGACGTCATCATCGCCAGGAAGGCGAGAAGGTTTACTAGAAACGACCGCTGCCCGAGGATCGAGCAAACTTCCGCTTAGGCTTATTAGGGGAAGGGGTTCCTTTAATCCTTTCGGAATATTCCTATTTGGTCTGATACTTCAATAGGAGTGGATTGATAAAGGAGCTAGCGGTATTCGCATTAGAGAATTAATAAAATTATAATATCCGATATTAATAAATTATTATTGTATATATTAATAATATAAATTATTATATATATCTATTATATAATTTATATAATATATAAATATATTTATTATATAAATATTTATTAAATTATTACTATATATATTAATAATATAAATTATTATATATATTAGTAAATTTTGATATCTTGATATATCGATGATAGAATATCGAAAAAATGATTTTTCTCTGAAAATCAAACTTTTTTACATAAACAGCACCGCGATTCGAACATTTCTGTATATTTTATCTAAAATACTTTTATATAAAGTTTTTATATAAAGTTTATTCTAAGGTAAGGTAAATATATTCAAAATTATGCATTGACAGAAGGGTTAAACGTATATTATTCCGATTATATTTCCGGATATGCATTTCTAAAGTGAAAAATACACTGCTCTAATGTCCTCCGTAGTTCTATAAGAGTTTGTCAATCGAATTTGGCGACACGATGAGAGACAAACTCTCTTTCATAATTAATTCCCCTGTTTGTTGCGAAACACACTATCGGTTCCTTTCTAATTAACGAGGAATCCGCGCAACGCGCCAATTACACGGTCGCGGCGCCCTCAGGGATACGCATCCTTCTTCAGGAGTTCAATTTCCGTAACATCAGCTTACCCTCGCAATCTAAGTTCCGCCGTTCAGACCGATTGTTCCCGCGCCCAGGAACTTCGGGAAGCGGATCATCGTGGTCGTCGTTCTCGTCGTTCTCGTCGTCGTCGTCGTCGTCGTCGTCGTCGTCGTCGTCGTCGTCATTCCGCTTTTCCGGGCTCGTTTGTGTCTTCCTAAATGCAAACGGCATGAAGAATCGCGTGCAGCTTGTCTGACGCAGTTTCACCCCTGAAGATGCCGCCGTTGCACGGCTCTCTTGAACCGTGCGAGGGGAAGGAAACGCCAGCCGGTGCCGACGTCGTGGCTGGATTCGCGCTGTAACTCGCTCCCGTCGTGTCGTCCCGGCATTACACGGCGGTGTAATACGCTGCCGTTGTCTCTCTTAATGAATAATCGCACCCGGGGAAATAGTTTGCGACGCGAGAGCGTTAAGATGTAAGGATCTTAGGCTTGATTCACGTTATAAGATCCTATTCCGTTCACACTACATAGATACGAGGAGCATTCCGCTAAAATATTTCCAAGGTGTTTCGTTGCGGAAACGGAGGAGTGAATTAATTCTACGGAATGGACCCGAGGACCGTTTCAACTCTCGCGGACGTTGTTATGCAAAAATAATTTATAAAACGTAAACAGATTTGTCTCTTTGAAGAGGGAGTAAAAATTTATAAATGTTAAATAAAATTTGAGATTTCAATTCTTAAGCTTTATATCTTAAAACACAAATGTACACATGCGTATATATTTTTTAATCCATTTGGGAGAGAAGAGGGCGTATATATGTGTATTGCGCGGAGCGTTTTAATATTTTCGATTATTTATTTCCCCGCGGCGTCGAGAAGATCAACAGAAGGACTCGAGGAGAGAATGAGTACCTCTGATTAGAAAACGCGGGTGTGGCTTGACGACAATGCTGTCTGGCTGTTAACATCTCGCTCACCCTCTTGAAAACCCCCTTCTGGGGTACTCTCCTTTATAACGCAGCCGAGCAGCCACCCCCTTCGCGACCGCCCCCTCTTGTCTTCGGAGGCCTTCCAGCACGTAGACACCATAGTATGCGACGCGAGACGCTGAGGAAGCGAACGTCGGACGAAGCAGGGGTGGTTATCGGGCGGAAGAGGGACGAGGCGGAG
Source organism: Lasius platythorax (assembly GCA_963971435.1). Classification (NCBI taxonomy): domain Eukaryota; kingdom Metazoa; phylum Arthropoda; class Insecta; order Hymenoptera; family Formicidae; genus Lasius; species Lasius platythorax. The sequence goes on from OZ020549.1 coordinate 3,880,899, forward strand.
GGGGAGGGCGACGTGAGGGGGCGAGTTTGCGCCACCGTCGTACAGTTTATTACAGGCTCGTCTTTATGATATTCCAACCTTCAAAAATGCATTAAGCGCGCATAAAGAGACCCGGAACAGCCTGCTTCGAGTATATACGCCATCTTCGTTTTCGTCTTCGTTTCTCTACCGTTTCCGGATGGCTCATCAAACTTTAAAGCGGATGGATCTGCTTTTCTTTCCAGGGAGAATCGAAGCTTCGGTTAGAACCAGTAAGGAGTTGTGCTTTTAGACTTGGATAAGTGAATTATTGACGAGCATGTACAGAAGTGAGGAACGTAAAAAGTAAAAAATGTATCGTGACGTTGTAGGAGAAGATCGAGTGACTTAAACATTTTCCATTTATTTTATACCAAAAAAACGTGAAAATTTTAAATAAATCAGTTTCGAAGAGTAATTTAGGATCTTGATTAATTCCTTGAAATCCGAGCTGAAAATAATTTGGATAATAAACGGGTATCCAAAGCAACTTTATATATGTTAAAAATGTGTCGGAACTTTTCTCTGCCCGAAACAAAATACAAAGTAGCCTTTGTATTCGGAAATCTTCTAAAATATAATGGAAAAGAATGTTTGATGCCCAGCAGTTGCTATAAAAAAATTGTCACAGTGCAAATTCTCATTTGCGACGTTAAAAAATCGTTAGAAAATCGAGTATAAATCCTCCTTTCGCTCGCACAAAATTTTCGGAACGTAAAATAGCGAGAATTCTCCCGAGATCGATATACGCGGATATGACGGAATAAATAGAACGATCGACAGTGTATGTGCGATAGGAATTTGTAACATTACATGGGTGTTATGACACGCTCTCTCGGCGATTACACTGACAATTATTTGCCCCGGTAATATAATTAATAGGTACGATGCCATTCCGCGATAATGCCGTTAATAAGTACGTAGGATTCCGTTGATTGAACGTTATAGAATGTAACCAGGCACGCTTGCATATTACTTCGTATCACGTGACGTTACGATGTTATAAGCGACACGGTTATTAACGCCGCGTGAAATCAAATGAACAGTAATAAAGTATATGCATCAGCGCGCATTATCGCTCTTCCATTGTCTCTCCCATATGCGATCCCGCATATCCCCCGGGATTCTGTGTGAAAAAAAAAAGTTTCGCGCGTTAATTTTTTGAAATACATTGTTGTTGATATGGCAAATGAAGATTCCTCTTATCGCATCGCGAGATTCTATAAGAGGTGTTTAGAATTTAACCCTTCTGTCAATGCATAATTGTTTCACGGTTACCAATTGCGTGTTTTCGATTTTATTTTTTAAAGGCTTTTTATTTAATTTCAGGAGATTTCCGAATACAAAGACCCTTTGTATTTCGTATTTTGTTTCGGGCGGAGAAAAGTTCCGACACATTTTTAATATTCAAGTTGCTTTGGGTACCCGTTCATTGACAGAAGGGTTAATAATTTTTTTACAATTACGAGGTTAGAGAATTTTGCAGATTTTAAAAGATCGAAAAGGGGCGGAAAAAAATTGTATCACAGATGATGGAACGCGGATAAAATCTGTTTCTGCCTCGGTTCTGCTTGTCATGCGCTCGCTCCTGCGTTCGTTCAGGACTTGACAAGCAGTCTCGCGGAAGCAGACGAAGCGCAAAACAAGAAACGAAAGCGAAATCCGGTCGATCGGATGTCCGGAAAATTACGTTCGAGGGAAATCGCGTTCTTAAGAGGAAAAACGTTCGAGAGTTTGAGGGGTTGGGGGGGGTGAAAGGTGGAGAGGGTGGAGAGAGCGAGCGTAACGAAATGACGCGAGCGCATTTCGATTTCCTTTGAACTATCGCGGAACTGTGCGCGAACTCTCGTCCTTCGCAGCCCTTCGCTGCCTTTGTCGCTTCGACGTTTTATTGCCCTCGCCCTTTCCCGCTCTTTAGAGCGAATCAGAGACCCACGCAGATTTTTCGCGGATCCCGACAATCTTGTTCGCCGACGAGAGAAGCGCGGCAGTTTTCGTCTCTTGACGAAAGGACTCTCTTCCGGCGCGAGGTCGTACAAGCGTGCGGGCGGAAAAATGTGCGTTTGTATAACATCGGATACTTTTCACGAAGGCTCGCGTACAAAGGAGGGGATCTCGAAGCTTAAAAATTCAAAGAGCCGAAGGGATTGATAAACATGAGAGTGTAATTGAAATGCAAAAGTGCAATACAGAGAATGCATTTCTAGTAGCTACTTGTAAGATAATTAATCCCATCGCTAATTTCTATAGACATCGACTCTCTTTCTCTTTTTCACTCCTTTTTTATGATTCTCATATAATTATTACTTTTATTTTACTTTACTAGAATTTTAAATAAAACGGCATAATACAAAGGATGTGCGTTTCTAGATATCGAGATTCTCTTTCTTTTTCACTCTTTCCCTATAATTCTCATCGTCATTTTTTTTATTTTACATACTTCAGACGCTTTTGAATAAAATAATGGTTGGAATTTTTTTTTTTTAATCGGGAAATTTCAAATGGAAGATATTTCGCTTGCAAGTGAGAAAATTTTCGCATTTTTACTACATTCGCATTTCGTGCGATTCTATTTTTCTTCTCCCACGTTCTACGTTCTCTCTTTCCTGCTTTAACGACCATGAGGGTCCTTTCGCAGTTCGGGAAGGTTGATGCGAATCAAGCGATTTTTCCAAAGATCTTACGAGATCCGCGCGTTTCCGGCGAAAAAGCACGCGTATGCGGAAAACCGCGAAGAAAAATCCCTTTCTCGTAATACCGCGCGAAAAATACGCAAAGGCACGTTTCGCCGAGTACATACATACGTACGTAGGTACGTGTTAATTTTACCGGCGTTAAATTATTCGCGAAACACAGGCGCTCGTTTCTTTTAAATCACGTAACGCATAACTTTCGGATGGGATGAAAATTGGACGCCGCATCGGAGACTCTCGCGCAAACGCTTTTTTTTTTCTCTATCTTTCATGACACGATTTAAACGCGACACCTTATATCGTACAATATATTCGCGGTACTCTTCTCATGTATACATAACGAAAGAAACGAAGAGGCAACATCATGGTCGATGGTTTTTGGCAAAGGAATTCCTCTCGCGCGCGACCGGATAACTGGATTTCACGGCATTTTTTTCAAGTAATTTCTTAGCGTTGCCTTAAGAATGGCCGATTATCACTCGACCCAAGAATGCATCTGAAATTTTATCTCTCGGTCCTGCGATCCTTCTTCGCGTGACTAATACGTTTGGATGACAAACGTCTCGTTTGTTACAAATAGCTCTCTTTAGCGTGGCGGCAAAAAGTATTTTTTTTTTTTTTTTTTTTAATACCTACGGAATATAAAGGTTGCATGATTTCAGCTGACGTAATCAAATTTTTAATCTCTCCGGTGAGCTCACTGGAGAAATGCAGCGCGATGCTTTGAAAAAGTCTACTAATTGTATATTTTGTTTTAGAGATGTAGCTTTTCAACCGCAAAACTAGTATATAACATATTGTATGTGTGTGTGTGTGTGTGAGTGTGTGTTGTGTTGTAATATACTACGCGTAATTCAATATCTCCTGGGGGATGAATTGCGATATATCAATTTTTCGTTGCAGAATTAAACGGGAGTGTACTCGCGATCGATTAAATTCCCTTTTTACAATAAAATAGATGAGAGTAAAAGAGAGCATTAATCACGTGATCCTATCATTTCGACATCACGCTACGTTTCCCCGATGTTTCTGTCCCCTTTCGCAGAGAGCGCGGCGTTTCGTCTCGTTTGTCTCTTTTTAGGTAGGAAAGAGACCGGGTAGAGACGGGGAGTGACATAAAGGGGCTTTTAACTCGAGCGTAATTTCCTTTTGATCGGAAATTCAATATTTTCTTACGCGGCCGCCGCGCCTTTCGCGCACACGTAGCGCGAGTTTCCCGCTTCCGGAACTTTCCATGCCGTTTCTCGATAGGGGGGCGATTAGAATGCGGAATCGGAAAAGAGAGCACGTTTCGGGATACGTTTCCGTACGAAATGCCGATGAGTTTGACGCGAATCTGAGCTTGGGAGGAAAGGGGAATGATGGCTGCAGTTTCGCCTCGCGAGTGTATCGCGTTCATCGAACTTTTCTGTACGGGAATGCGAGGAAAAAAATTCACTCGCACATATTCTATATATACATACATGAGCGAAATTCAGAATTTCTCTTTGCTCAAACAATTGAAGGTTTATTTTTTTTCAAATGCCTATCGTCTAGTCGACATATTAAATGTTTCGATAATTGTTAACACGAAAAATTCTTTAAAGGCAAAAACATACGCCATATAAAAAAGTATTCAAATATGTACAACAAATAAAGTATAAATTTTAAAAAGTAAAAATTATTAGAAAATTAGAAAATTAACTTTTCCAAAACAGAAATAAATGTGAAGAATTATTTATAAAATAAAATATGACATTAATAATATGTTTTGACACTTAAAATTAATTATTTTTTTAAATTCTCTTAAAAATAATTTTAATTTAATTTAAAAAATTTTCCTACAAATAAATTTTATTTTCTTTTTCCTCAAAATAATTTTAATTTACTTTATTAAATTTTTCTAAAAATAAGTTTAAACTTAATATTATTTATATTTTAATTTTATTTTTTTAGTTAATGTTAATGCACCTTTTTTTCAAAAAAAGATGTCACATTTTGTCAAATTAAACGATACAAGTTGCCGCAAATATAGTCACGTGGCCAGTCGCTTTTTGTGTAGCTTAGCGTCGCGACACTACTTGATATGATTATTTCAATCACTTGATATAATAATTTTTTTAGTAAAATAAAATATTGCTGAAGAAGGATATTTCTAAAAAAGAAATCGTCTAGTCACAAACTGCTTTTAAATCTGACAAGTTCAAAATACTAAAGATTTAAGCACGCGAGAGATAATTGGACAGATCGATAACAGCTTTTGCTCAATCATTGGCATTGAAAAACGGGTCTAGCATTAGCATAATAAATCTAGAAACTAGAAGCCAAACAGGAAATTGCGAGGCTCTCCAGGCTCGCAGTGTACGTAGACGAATTATGCGGGCTGTCGAGAAGCGAGACAATCTCCAGAGCCGGGATACTACGGGTTATAAACTTATTCCCGGGCCTTCGTGACCGATCCCGCGAGATTTATGTCAGACGTATTAAAGTTTTCGTGTTAACGAAAAGAGGAAGGTTTATAAGAGCTACCAGGAACGACGCCGGGCGAGTTCAATTCTCGGCGCCGTCGTTTGCCTCGCCTTTGCCATGCGAGGTTGGCGGAAGCCAACCTCTGATTACGGAAAGAAGAAAAAAAAAAAGCGAATAGGTGTTTTTCGATAGCTTTCGGTACAATGAGACTGTTAAATCCTGTAGATTTTCAAGAATGGGATTGCGGATTGAATTACATCGGTAATTCTTTCTCCGAAATGAAATTTTCATAATTAATTTTGATAATTAGATACATTATGAGAACCAGATTGCTTTCTAACAAGTACTTTCGATTGACAATTTTCTCAAAACACGGTAACATAAGATCAAAGAAAGTATTCATATTATTCTTATGTGATTAAGGTGATTATCACACAATTAACCTTATATATATATATATATATAATTTACATATAAGGTTAATGCATATAAGGTATATAAGGTATTAAATATATATATATATATATATTAGGTTCGTTTTTTGGTTAGATTAGTAAGAGTTTTATGAGAGATGAAGAATACGCTGTATTCGAGGGATAACAGACACGCAGTTTGCTTTACATCTGTAGAAACCTTAAAGACAACGATTGTGTGACGGTTGTAAGAATCAATTTTTTTGAATATCACGTTTATTCTTTTCTTCTCTTTGTTATAGAAGGCCGCATTCTCGAGCTGCACTCGCCTGACGGCGTCCACGAATGCTGGTTGAGAGCCGCTGACAGCGCGGAGGCGAATGTCTGGTTCAATGCTTTGCACTCGGCGTTGGCAGCCCTCACCTTGAAAGCATTACGACTGGCCTCAGCACTTCCGGATCCGCAGCAGCTTCAGCACATCGGTTGGCTCGCGAGGAGACATTGTCTTCAGGTGAGAAAAGCTCCTGAACATTTCACCGGAGAAAGTATGACGCCTGACAAGCTTCTAACATAATGCCTCGCGATAATTCAGCAGAGAATTGCAAGCAGTACTTTGTAACACTGACATTAACAAAGTACTGTAATTCAATGAAGCGACCTCATTCACAATAATAGCCTCACGTTGAAGATATTCATTTAACTTTCTTCTGATGCGACAAATAAAACACATACCGCTGTCTTTGAGTTAAAGTGTTTAAATTTTAATTTTATGCCGCTGACGCTAAAGTTAAATCTATCATTATTTCGTGGAATAATAGATCTCCAATTTTATGAGTCCTCTAACGAAGCACTTTTTATTTCAAATCGAATGAAACTTTTAACTAGAATTAACTTTGCATTTAATAACTATTGATTCAACTTATATTTTATTTGTATGTTTTTTGGTTCGTCTTATTTTTATCTGCTCCGTTTCAGTTAATTTCCAGTCGAACTTATAGGCTTAAAAAAAAAAAAATATCAAGCATAAATCTTTTCACACTTGGAATCAGGGATCCCCTCTCGGCTCTTTCATTCCCACCGGCATCGTACAGATTGAGAGTAATCTTCTTTTCGGCAGTTCGAACAAAGGGTTGACACACGTGTCTTCGATAAGAAGCACCCGCATGGGACACGCCGCAATTTTGCATACACATACCTTCCGACTCTGCTTTCCCACTCTTTTAATAACAATTTAATAATTAATTTTACGAAATTGCGGATAAGCTGTCAATTTCACACGATCGAAGTCTCGCATTTACGTATCGAGAAGCTAGAAAGAAAAGTGCGACGGCGTATGTCGAGACATTTCGAGATAGAAACACGGCATATAGCCTGCGGATATGGGATTTATTCAACGTCAACGTTATGAAGGAGAAGGCAACGTTACGGACCTACGTCAATCGACCTTTCTTGGTCGCGCGCGTCATATTGCCTGATTACTGTCGCAAACGTTCAAATCGGAGCAAGAGAGAGAGAGAGAGAGAGAGATGTACGTCGACCGGTATTTAAGCAGCAGCCCGTGGGACGATTTTGGAGGAGGGCGACTGGCAATCAGGCGCGCTAATGCCAATCAATTATGTGCCGGTAGCCGCGTGCCCTTCGGCCCTCCTGCGGCGTCCTTGATGCTCGCCAGGGTCCTTTATCAACAAGGCAACATCCGGCGGGCCGAGCCTCGGCTATGAGTATTAGTTATCGATTCCCGTCGGTTACACGATCGGTGGATCGATAGCAGCATCTCGCAGCCGTCGGTCTCGCCGCCCGCACGTTTACCTGCTGCGATCTCTGCGAGTGACACGGAGCTGGATGGGCGAGATGGAAGGCGGAGATGAGAAAGATCAACTGTCGCACCTCTCGGATATCCCTAGTGGCGATATTTAATTGGAAACTGCGGACATATATATATATATATATATATATATATATATATATATATGTATATAACGGATATCTCTCCGCGCGATTGGCCCCGCGGTTTTGGCAATAAATATATACGTTAGTCGACGATGGATGGAAATCACAATTTAATTGCGATCCCGTCATCTAGTTTGATTAGACGTTCGGTGACGGACTTGTTTTAACCTTGACGGAAACGTGAAGATCGGCAGCGGTAACTCGACTGTTACTTGCGACGATAGCAATTTTAAATGTTAAAAATGTGTCGGAACTTTTCTCCGCCCGAAACAAAAAAAAATACAAAGGTATATCCTTAATTTTCGAAAGGTATATTCGAAAACTTCCTAAAATATAACGGGAAAGAATGTTCAATGTCCAGCAGCTGCTATAAAAAAATTATTACAGTGCAAACAAACATGCAGTTGCAAACGGATATCCATACATTGATGGAAAGATGAAAAATTATGCATTGATAGAAAGGTAATTGAATATTGCGTATACCTTTTCTCTTCGAGAAAATTCCTAATGGCAATAAATCGTTGATAATAGATGCGGCTTTCTAAAAAAAGAAAAAAATGAAATTTGTTATTTATTTATCCCATCATTATTGTTCAAACAAAGTTCATTATTAAGTATTTCATTGAGAAGAATAAGTTATATGTTTCAAACTGGATGAAACGGAGTTTTGCAAATATGGAAATGCAGTGGAAAAACTATTCTTTGGTAAACCTTTGTGCGGTGGGAGAGTTAAAAATTTCGAAAAAAAAAAAAAAAAAAAAAAAAAATTCTTGAAAAGGGACGTTGATTCCGATAGATGTGCAAATCCTTTTCGCGCCTTTGAAAAGTATTTATCGCTTCTGATTGGCATTCTACTTGCACCCACGAAAAAAACTCTAACACACATCAACCGTATTGTATGTACATGCAGAGGATAAATATTGCCCCCGTTATATAGATCTCCGATATTTATATTTTCGCATAAATCGAATCTGAAATGCACGCTCGCGAGTAGCTCGGGCGTTATTATTCATTAGCGCGTCCGAGTAGAATATATCGAACGCTAATCTATGAGCCGAGATAGATAGATCGGAGCCCCGCCATGTCATTTAATTAACGATCCGCGATGGGGTATTTAAGTGCCGCTGATCGTTGATCCAGCAGGATAGAGCGGGTACGCAACGTTTATGGATTTCGCGTGACGCCCCGTTAATCAACTGGCCGTTGAACGAGTTGTATCATTATTTAGCGAGTGCGGCCGAGTACCTCGTAAAGCCTGGATATTGCGTTTTATGAACAGCGGCCGCTGTGCGCTGAAACGAAACGCGAAGCGAAAAGCGCCGATCATCGCGCGGCGCGTTTTCATAACTGAAACAAAACTGCTGTGAAAAATACACCCCCCTCCCTCCCTAAAAAAAACCGCCGCGGAGTGAAAAACACCACCCAGGACGCGCGTCGCGCATAGTTTCCACCCTCTGTGTATGTTACACCGTGTATTCCGCCGTCGCTGCCGTTCTGTCATCCTGTTTAATGTCGTCGAGCTGCTACGTCGCGCTCAAATCGTCGATTTATTTTATTTGCCGTTGAATGTAATCGATTTCCGGCTAGTTTCCACTCTGTCGGCGATTTTCGTGCCGGTCGGTCATGTTAGCCGATTATAGTAGTTATCCCTACCTGTTGGACTACATAGTTGCTGAAATATACGTAACGTACTAGTGGTCTAATCGGTTCAATCTTTGTTTTTTTTTTCTCTTCGATTCACAAGGTGTTACTTTGCTTGTCGAAGAGTAGTAATTTAATTGTTATTACATTTCTTTTTAGCGCAAAATAATTATTGTAGTGTACAAAGTATTTCCTTTTCAATAATTGTTTAGGAATAATACTGGCAATCTCAGTGATAATATGGTCAATTGTCAATTTTTTTATTAAAAATTCGCAGAAACGAATATTAACGGAATTACAAATATAATATGAACCTAATTAACTACAAAACTCGTAATATAATAATGTTATACAATTTTACATTATTAAAGCCGAAAATATACTCTCGTATGTAAAATGATGGATCCAATTTTTTTCTCGCTATTTTTACATACTTTAGCAATTTCGCAGACACTTATCTGACACGCGCCACTCTTCGGATACTGGTCCCTCGGGGGGGGAGGCGTGGTATCAAAACGAAGACCCCTATTTTCCTCCGTTCTACTCCGTTTTACGATTTGGAAAACATTGTTCGGAAATCGATTGTTTGGCGATTGGCTCGCGTGTAAGCACAGCGTTCGCAGAGCGGTTCTTTGTCGAAAGGAAACGAAATGCGACATCCTGCCCCGGGTCGGCGATTTGTACAAGAGGCGTGACGCAAATACGAGTCACGACGGCTAAGACCGGAGGGTAAGGGCAGGCCGATAAATCCAACAAGTTCACATATTGAAACGGTCGACGCCACCGGAAGTACGCGCCCGGGGAGTACGGGCGTAGGCGGAATGCCGTTTCCCTTAATCTCGTATATACGACCGCAATAAAGTGTCAATCTCGAGAGAGAGAGAGAGAGAGAGAGAGAGAGAGAGAGATACGCCTGGGATCGGCGCAGCCGGTCGTGACGTGGACCGCGCTGCGCTTTGCACCCGAATTGTGATTCACGGCATGAGAGAAACCTGTACCGAGACGGACGAAGATTAAGCGAAATTGAAATCACGAGAACACGAGAAGATACGAGACTTACCGGCCAGTTTCTTCCAGGATGGATTAAGCCTACCTATAATCCACAGCCATCCACCTCTAATCCTAATCTAACCCCGAACCCTAATCTGACCTTAGCTAACCAGTTTCCTGTCTACAGAATAGAGATTAGCGTTTTCCAATCTTCAGCAGTTGGAGACGAAGAAGATGTTATTTTCTTTTGAAATGACATTTTTTTTAAAATTTAGTAAGGGAAGTGTGCCTATAATATCGAACCCATTTTTAAAACTTTAAGATTTTGTTTAGAATATAAAAATAAATTTAATAAATCACGTGGTTTACACGGACTCCTAACTGTAATAAATAAACAAATTTTTTTCGATAATATCTAATCCATTTTTTAAAAGTGGAAATGTAAAAAATGGTAATTTCCGATATTGGGCACATTATGTTTCTAATATCGTACACCTAATATCAAAATATGACTGTCCGAACGAGAATACAAAAGCCTACAATTTAACTTTTAATAATAAAATTAAAAGACCTCTAACTTACAGACTGCATATATGTTAAGAAAAAAAATACCCTTACGTACCTTTTCATTCAAAACACTTGTCTAAACACACATACGCAAAAATTCTTTTTGATAATCAAAACTGAAATAATTTACAGCGACTGACTACTTTGTAAACTTCCACAACTAGACTAACGTTATACTGCACAAAGGAGAAGCAATTAAGACAGTTTTCAAAAGAGTGCAGCATTAATTAGTAGAGAAATACGATATTAAGAAGGTGTACGATATTGAGTTTAGTTCCTTTATATACGTGATGAAAGAAATCCCCGAAATTATAAATAAAGATCGAAGATCGTGTCGATGCGAAGAGAAAGTCCTCGTTGAATAGCCTGAAATTATAACGACTGTCTTTTTAACAATCGTCCACGCAAAAAATAAAAAAAAAAAAAAAAAAAAAAAGAAAAAGAGATCGACTAGAGGGAAACAAATAGCGGGAATACATCGAGCGCGCAAAAAGCGTTAAAATTCCACATCAAAGTGCATCGATGGCGCCGATTAATTTTGTCGTGCCGTGTCTGCCCGCTCGCGATAAACGTATTTTCATGGAATTTCGGCACTTTCCGAGGAATAGCGACGAGCCATTATAATTTCCATGAAAATCGAACGGATGCCGGGGGGACGATCGCTTTATTTCGGCGCACAATCCCGCCCGGATATAAATTCGTCCCCAATCATACTGCAATTTCTGTTTACTCAGTTCTTACTGAGGCCCTGTTTTCGGCACATTGACAGAAGCGTATTTAATTGTCGCGTTTTTATCGAAAGTAACCGGCTTTCAATGGGCCGAGTTACAAACAACGAGAGATAACGACGATATATATTAATTTAATATAAATATTGATAACGGCAGAACATTTTGTACGATAATTTCATTATGTCGGAAAGACAGTAATTATTTGTAAAATTATTACGAATAAGAGAGGTGGCAAAAAATTTTGATAATTGTATGTAGAATCTCTCTCTTTGCACAGTCATTATTATATATATAGATATTTACGTTAGAAGGGAAATATATGTTAAAATGAATATATGTATATAATTTATTGTTATTATTGTTTCTGTCGTCTCTCTTCGTCGTTTATATAGTTTCATTATTGTCGGATCTCTTTCAAACGTGGAACACGGCGACGTGAGCTTGGAAGCAATTTATTCGCAACGTATTCCCGGCGAGTGTGTTGCCGTTGGATTAAATCTGAGGCCGAGCGGGCATTAAATTAGCCGTTGAAAATTAACGGTACGGCATTTAAGTATATTTTAATTAATCCGAGCATAGTATAGCCGCACGCGCTGCGGCGCCTCGCATATTTTTTCGCTAACTCGGAGTTAATGTAATTGGGCAAAACTTAAAGCGCGCCCCTCTCAATTAACCCCCGGACAATAAAGCGCCGCGCTCTTTGTAATGCTTTTTCATTCGTAGTCAAATGTAAAATTAAGCGCGCCTAAGGGATACATAAAAAAGGATTTCCTGCCGGCGTGTCAGAGTAGCGAGAGATATCGAGGCCGCCATTTCGTTATCCCGGAAATCACGGGGCGATCCTGTGGAAATTCACGAGAAAACTCGTGATAAGTTTCTCTTAGACGAGCGCGCCTTGTTCTCATTTACAATTTTGCACCTTCCTTTACGACGACGAATGCGCGCGATTATTTTTAACTTTAACGGTTACATTATAAACGATATCCATACATTGATGGAAGGGTGAAAAATCATGCATCGACAGAAGGATTAAATTTCAGATGAAAATACACATTTATATACGATAAGATTCGATTTCCTTTTCCCTGAACGCTAGATAATGGTATTGTAAAGGGCGACAATAAACTTACCCCTGTCGATGCCCTTCTCCGCCGCTCTTCCTTTTTCATTCTCTCTCTCTCTCTCTCTCTCTCTCTCTCTCTCTCTCTCTCTCTCTCTCTTTCTTCCTTATCGACAAAAGTCCTTCGTCCCGGCTAACCGGAAATAGTTTCAGGGGTCAAGAAGAATAGGACTTAGTGAGAGGAATGCAGAATCAGCATCACACACAGTCGAGGGAAGAGAGCAGAGTAAGGGTACTTTAAGCCGGCCAGGCTTTTCCGATCGCTCAAGCCCGCCAATCGGACGGTTCCGTCCGGCCGCCGGTATTTATTCGGCGTGCCTTTCTCGAGGGGAGGGAAGCTAACCGCTATTTTAACCCTCTCAAACCGCCCGCGCCGTCCGCCCTCTCTTTCCCTCGATCCTCGTGTTTCTCGCGATCGGAAAGAGCCGTGGGGAGGCGTCCGACTGTTCAAATACACCTTATGTGTGCGTCCACACGCACGAGATCAGCGCCGGAGGTGATTCGATGCGAGGGTTAAGATCTGACATTAGTCAAATTAATTTTATTTTCCAACGAAAATTGTGCGAAAGACGACAAGTGTGTGTTTCGTTTTATATTTATATCGCAAAAATTATGAAATATATGGATCTAACGCAAGGATTTACATTATCGAGTCTACATTTGTCAAGATATTAACATCCTTCCCGCTAATAATAATAAAATTGTGCAAATTAGAAATTTGCACATTGCTTCCTCACCATTTTAATTCGCTCACAAAGTTCCTCCTTAGAGGAAGCTAGTTTTTAAATTAAATTAAAATTATTAGTATATAATAGATTATTGGCTTCCTCATAGAGGAAGCTTTATGAGCGAATTAAAATGGTGAGGAAGCAATGTGCAAATTAGAAATTTTTATTTTTATATAACCATCACAAAAAATTTAGAAATTATATTATGAAATTCTATTCATATAAAAATATTTAGCCCGATATCTTAAAATTTTAGGAAGTTAGAGCGTACACAGACATCTCTCAAAAAATTCAAAATTTTATAAAATATGAACCCCTTAACCGATTCAAACCAAATTCAATACCAACCATCCTTTATTGATACCCTATTCATGTAAAAATATTTAACCCTATATCTCAAAGTTTGCGGAAGTTAGAGCAATTACGCTCTTTTTTGAAAAAATTCGAAATTTTAAAAAAATAAACCCCTTTACCGATTCTAGCCAAATTCAATACCAACCATCCTTTAATGATACTCTATTCATGTAAAAAAATTTAGATCGATATCTCAAAATTTGCGGAAGTTAGAGCAACCACGCTCTTTTTTGGAAAATTCGAAATTTTATAAAAAATAAACCCCTTTACCGATTCTAGCCAAATTCAATACTAATCAACCCTTAATGATACTCTATTCATGTAAAAAATTTTAGCTCGATATCTCAAAATTTACGGAAGTTAGAGCGACCACGTCCTTTTGGTGCACATACACACATACACACATACATATGGACATTTTTTAAAAATATGATTTTTCGACGTTTTAGAACATTCTGAACACATTGGCATGGAAAAATGAAAAACAAATTTTTTCACGAAAACTAAGCTTCCTCTATGAGGAAGCAAAAAGAATTGATATCTTTATATATGCATGTTTAGGAGAATGTATCGAAGATTTGATGTGTGTGAAAAAAATGGCCACAGTTTCAGGAGGCTTTGTATTATTTAATATACGCAAAATTCCCTGTTAATATATTAAAATCGTCTATTGTTGGTATAAAAATGACTGTATATATTAAAAGTTAATAAATTTTGAAGCTCTCTACAGGAGAGCGATATCTCACATAGCTTAAAAATTTCGCAATTTTCCTCGAGTTTTCCAAATAATTGTATTAGAGAAATTCGCGCTCTTCGCAATCTTTTCTGTATTAACGTAAGTGCCACTTCCGGCGGAGTAACGACTCTTTGCCCTTCGATTATTCGATTCCTGAAAGCTCCTTCATACACGGCGCACCCTGCAAAACCCGCGAGCTGCATCGAGAGGGGGCTCGTTATTAATTAGAACGCGAGCCACTATCGGTCCTCAAACACAGACGCCGATGTTCTCCGCCCATAATCTTCCCTCGGACCTTCCTCTCGCCCTTTCACCACCTTTCTCCCTCCCACCCTCTCTCTCTCTGTACCTCACTCTTCCGCCAGTGTCCATCTCACTTGCGCGGAAGTGGATAGTGCATCAGCAATGCTAAGCAAACTGCGGCTGGAACGACGGATCAAGAGACGATCGTGTACGTGTTCGTTTGCCATCGGCGGCGTGCGTGTGCGTACGTGTGTCAATATCCGTGCAAGTGTATCTACGCGATGGTATAGATGGATAGGGGATGTGGGATTGGCACTTTTGAGTTTGTGTGTACGATGTGGATACGATGTGCTAGCGTGAGGTCTACCGGGAGTTTTAAGTAACGGAACGTTAGAGTACACATGTTTAAATAATTGTGGAGAGATACTCTCTGTTCTTCTTCTTCTTCATCATATTCTCGATATATATATATAGAATGTCCCCTCCCGAAAACAAAAAATCGGGTAAATTTGTTTCGAAAAACTGTCTGTTCGAGAGTGAAAATAAACGAAAGAGAGAACAAAAAGAAAATTATACTATTGAATTAGCTTTTTTAAATTTGACGGGAAACACGTCGACGACGTATTCGGCAATCAAATTCGTCGGTCATTCGAGAGTTGGAGAAGCGAACGAGGTAAAATCTCCGGAGAAAATCTCCGGCTCCGTCTGGATGCTTGCAATTTTAATGCAAGGTCTCATTTCCGTCGTACCCAATTAAGGCGTAATTGAATTGCCAAGGAAAATTAATTTGTCGGTTATGTCCTGACGGTGGGGCTCTCCGCGCCCCGGTCCACCAATCCTAATGTTTTCAGCAATTATGCGTAAATTCGCGTAAACAACCGCGGTCGCGTTATTAAGCGATTGTCAATTAAGAAATGATTTCCCTCTCGAGCGACGCGACACTCTGAATTTCTCGGCACGAAATCGGTTCACTCACCCTAATTTCATAATCTACTCTCTTCCACGTGCTCTCACGGCGAATTGACAGCGCGTAAGTTTCCACGTTCTAATTGAATCCTTCCTGAAAACCATATTATTATCTTAATCACATTTCAACGTTATTTAATTTTTCAATTCTCCTTAAAATCTAATCTCTATCATTTCTCTCAATCTCCGATCTCTGCATTCCAAGGTTTTTAACACAACTATTTCGATCTAATCTCTTCCAATTTAATTTAACTTAATCCTTCTGTCAATGAACGAGTACCCAAAGCAACTGTAAATGTGTCGGAACTTTTCTCCGCCCGAAACAAAATATAAAGGTATATCCGAAAACTTCCTAAAATATAACAGGAAAGAATGTTCGAGCAACTGCTATAAAGAAATTGTCGCAGTGCAATGTCGAAAACACGCAGTTGGTACCCGGATATTCATACATTTTAGAAGGATTAAATATATTTTCGATCCTTAAACCTATAAACATGTTGGGAGAAATTGAAAATATTTCTGGAATACGTTGTAACTTAAGTTCCTTCGTGTCACCGAGAGAATTCAGCTAAAAACGAGGTAAAATGGTCCACGACTCAATAATAATCGAATATCGCGATTCGCCTAACGATAATTTTGCGCCGGACACGGCGAACGAGATTCTATTTTCTACTTCCACAGTCGTATGTTCTCCTTTAAAGGTATTTATTCCGGTATAATACACGGACAGGCGACTTTAAGAACGATATCGTAACGTTTCCACTCGCTTGCGCGGAAGCGTCGTCGAGCTGGCTAACGCTAGCTCCTCGCGTTCACCCTTCTCGGTATACGAAGTGAGAGATATACCTCCTAATGTGCTTTCCATTAGGGTCGCCGTCGCGAGGATGTAACGACGGATATACAAGATGATCGCATCATCGCAAGATAATGGTTATAACTACGAGCGGATGTGCGCATGGTAAAAAAAGCCGATGTTCTTCGCAGTCTCGCGATGGGATAAAACAGCGAGCGCTTTATCTCTCGTTATGTTTTGATTTCATTCGTTACGCTGTTTTACGAAAACACGCGTATGCTTTTTAGCGGTTTTTAAAAAATGAGAGAAGAGAGCGGATATATAGTTATAGATGTTAGTATTTCTCACGAGAAAGAGAAGAGTAGCAAAAGCGATAATAATAATGAATTAATTTAATATAACGGCGGTAATAAATAAATTTTATTTATAAACTTGCAGTGAATTATATGTAATTATGAATTGTGAATTATATATAATTTATACAAACTTTACATATATTTATTTCAAAAATAATTTTTGAAAACATTTTTTTTTAAATGTATAAAACTTTTGTATAAAACTTTTTTTGATATCTCGAATACTTTTCTATCGAGAAAAGCAAAAAGCCGCTCTACATATGAGGGATGGTTCCACCCCTTAGAATCGTGTTTGGGCTGCAATTAAAAATTTATAAATTCATTTATTTATCCCCCTTACATGTGTATAAAGTTTCATCAAAATCAGAATTTTCGAGATTACCTTGTAAGTATATATTTACATACAATATATCTTAATTTAAAAAAAAAAAATCTAAATCGTGAGATTTATATATGTATATGATTTTTTCCGTTCTCGGATAAACTTCCAGATAGAAAGCATGAATTTATCTCAAAGAGTTTTGAGATTGCAAGATTCTAATTTAAGATTTTTCACTGCGTAAACACAAATGCGGTTTGTACAATACTTACGACGTTCTAGCCAGCAAGCCATCCCATTTTAAGCCGATTTTGGAGAATCGCGACATTTACGGAAACGCTACCCCCGACAATCGTGCATTCCAGTGCTTCTCTCGCTCGCAGTTTGCGCGCAATTTGAGTTTGAACACGCTCGAGTTTTGTCGTCCGTCTCGTGTTCGCGCAACTCCATTATTTTCCGCACTCTGGAGAGCCGCGTATCTCTTTTGCAGTTATCGTTGCGTCAGGTAGAAACAACTGTGTCTACAAATATAATTTTGTTGTAGAATAAAAAAAAATGTTAAAACTTTTTCATAATAGAATTTTCACAACTTAATATACATATAGTTGAAATATTCCGACATCTATAAGTTTCACTAAAAGCTAATTTCGCAAAGTAGAGAAAAAAATCGAAACCGTAATACTTTGGCTTATAAATTATAGAATAAAATAAGAATAAAAAATGTTAAAAAATTTTCTCATAATATAATTTTTACAACTAAATGTACATATAGTTGAAATATATTTCCGACATCTAGGTTTCGCTAAAAGCTAATTTCGCAAAGTGCAGAAAAATCGAAACCGTAATACTTTGGCTTATAAATTATATAACTGTAGGATAGAAGAGAGATTAGATGAGCGCTATAAGAGATTAACTTGTTTCTACAAAATCATTGGATCAATTAGGATTTTCGTATACACGATCGCCGGTTGTCCGCGATTAGTTGAAACCACGACGTGTGTTACGCTTCTGAAATTCTAACGGTGATATATCACCGTTAGAAGCTCTCAGATCCGCTTTATAATGCAGGGGCGTGCATCATTGCAGGATGCGTATACGCTAATTCACGTGTTTAATACGGCTAATATGCTCGATGCGCTCGCAATAATAGCATTTACGGCTTTTGACGTTAGTTCCTACTTTAGTATTATTACGGGGATTTTTGTCGAGACTCTCTCCTTTTTCCTAGGATTATTATAAATAATTCCGCCGTCTCGAATTTTCGCCGAAAGACAATATTGACGAAGATTTCCCCGGTTAAGAGCGAGCGCAAGGTTGATTAAGGTTTTCCTTGTATTTCATTGTAATCTTAACCGAAACAAGAACTGTGTTTGCAGAGTATTTTCTACGCAGACTGGGTATCCTCGCTGCATCGCGAAATATACCTAGGTTCGTTATTAATTCGCCGCCTCTTATACGCCGCCTGCGCGCTTATACCGAGGGGGGGTGGAATTATTATTTTATTGCCGGTATAAAGATTACGCGAAATTAGTCGAGATGATTTAGGACGCGATCGCGGGAGATCTCTTCCATCTCGCGCTGAGCTCTCTCTTATACAGCCGCGAGAGCGGATAGAGATATTCTGCGTTTAATCTTGTTTTAATCCTTGGCTTCCCGATGAATGTACAGTTGGGATTAATGGCTCGCGAAAATATCGCCGCGATTACACTTGTATTATGGTGGCTCGGAAGGATACGGCGTTCGATACCATCCCACAGTTCCGGAAACATTGAGCGCGAAAGGGGGCGGAAATCGCGTTTCAGAGGAAAAAGAAGACACAATGTCGCGATAAACCGAGGGACAGTTACTCGATTGAGAGTATATATCCTAAGCTAAGTATATTATATAGACTTAGTTTAAGTTAGGTTATATACTTATTAATCTAAGCTAAATAAATATATATATACTTATATACATATATGGGCGTCAAATCGGACAAGAAATGACATCATATTTTTTAAATCAAATGAAATTTTTTTCACGTGAAATATACATAAAATAAGGAGATACGTATTTTTGTATTTGTTTAAAATATTTTTAAACAACAAAATTTTCGTGAAAAATGAAGGAGTTGTCAATTTTAAAAATTAATATCTCTGGTTATATTTGTCGTAGAGAAATTTTTAAAAATGCATTTTAAAGCTAAGGAGACAACTTTTTTTTATAAAAATAGTTTAAGTTACAAGAAATTGCGAATTATAATTGTTATAAATGATTGAAAGATTTAATAATTTTTTTCACCAAAAAGTACACTTTTTAAAATTTTTTAAATAATACTATTTCATTCTCCATTTCATTTTGAAAGTGTACATATTTTTTATTTTATGGAGAATCGATAGATTCTATTTTTTATATATTTTTAATGAATGAGGCGCCGCGCAGTGCTCGCGTCATTGGCTCGACCAAGTAGTATGCTACGCGTTATGGCGCGCCGCTTTCTTCGGAAACTTTTTGTAGGAAGAATGTACAGTATGAATGACATAATTTATAATGTTGATTACATTCACAACATTATAAATTATGTTGAATGTAATCAACATTATAAATTAAAAACAGTTTCGTTTGATTTAAAAAGTACGAGGTCAGAAAAGGTCGATTTTTGTCCGATTTGACGTTGAAAAAATATTTCCCATATATATTTATTTAGTATATACTAAGTATATATATATATATATATATATATATATATATATATATTTGTGTGTGTGTATATATATATGGAAAAAAAAGAAAGAAGAAAGAGAGTAACGAAACAGAGTAAGAGGAAACGAACTTTGGAAGATCGGCACGTACGATAAAAGTTAGGATGCCGCGCATCCATTCGGCTTCGCCGAAATGTGGAGCGAAGAAACGCGGCAAGATACGTTGCGAGAGGGGAGATATCGCACGCGTGAAAAACGCACGCGGGGGAGGATGCAAAAACTCGTACATCACGGGTTATCGGCTTGTTTTAGGACGCGAGCAACCAGACGCCAAATCAGAGGGGGTTCGATACGTTATATCGTACGGCGAGTGTGTCCGGCTAGATGGTTTATCCTGTGTTTAACTACACTTTTTGCTCTCCTTTTCCTTTGTTGGCGCCTGTAAACATTTCATTATACATTCGTTCAACTTTACGCGCGCTTGTGTTTCCACCAAAGTTAAAAGGGATGTAAATACCGATATTAATAATTTATTAAAATACGCTGCTTTCTCGTGGCTTTAAAACAATTTCCTAATTTGGATTACATCCTCCTTTACACGCACAGATGTCCGCGTAGAATAATCGCGAATATTGCAGGCACGCGGAGCATTCGAGCACCGAAATGTTGGAATATCTTAAAGAGAGCCAAGAGCATCTCTCTTCTCTCTCTCTCTCTCTCTCTCTCCCTCTCTATACTTAGTTCGTCTTTATTCCGGGACAAAAGGCTGGTCCGCTTGTGCCGATAATTTTGTCGCGGACGTTTCTTTATTATCTATCCGACCCCGGAATCGTCGACGATGCGAAACCTCGTCGGGGTGCGCTTCCGCAGAATGAAAAGAGACGAAGCGTCCCCGTTTTTACCCCTCCTTTTCTCGACGACTCGTTCGCGCCCTTCGAACTTTTCCGACCTCACAAGTCGATCGACTTTTCCCTTCTCCCGTTAGACATTCGCTCTCTCGGCCGTTTAATATTTCTCTCTTTTCGCCTGATTCCACATTGGTACCCTTCTTCGTAGATTGCGCGACGTCTCCCCCTCCCCCTCCCCCTCCCCCTCCCCCCCTCTCTCTCTTCTCTGCTCTTTTCGCTCGATTTCACGGTTGCCGCGACACGGAAGAAAATCGGCGATAAGACGCCAACGGACGATTGTGATGTCTGGGAAGCACTGAAACGGACCGAAGGAAAAAGGAACTAGGCGGTGATTCTCTCCGATTCTGGCACGTTAAATTCCTCAAACTTTGTCTCTCTTTTTAATTATCGAGACATTGTCGACTCGTCGGATTTTATAATTCTCATATTTTTGAGTCTAGAGAGAGCTCTCGGGACGGAACTTTGCTGAGGAGAGTGCTTACAGCTCAGTTAAATGCTACGGCTTGACGACGATTTTTTTTTTTTTTCTGTTCCAGTAGCTCTCGTTATATTAAGATGCTGATTCGATAAAAACAACTGTGCGCTGTCGGCGAACGACATTTTCGTTTCCATGTAAAATATACGTTCAACTACGCTTGACGGTCGCCGCGTAGAGTTTTTTAATCTGCCGGATAAACTTTCCGATCTGATGTCGTTCGTCGGCTGAGAGCCGACTTCGTCAGAACTTCCGGTCTTCCCTTGTACACGGGATGTATCTCCTTACGCCGCTACTTACGCGAACTTTTCCGCGGAGCTTTAAGGAGGCCGAGGAGACGAAGTTTGATCCTTCTTTTGCCAAGAGAAAGGGGCAGGAAGTCGTTTAAGATTAATGTGTTCTTCTTAGGTTGCTCCTCTGCGACTTGAACGGGATTGCCATCCTACTAACAAGGGAACAAACTGGGAAGTTTTGATTTCAATGAAACTTGGAAAATATGTAGAGTAGCTTGTTAGTAGAAAGAAAAAAAAATAGTATCAAGATGTGCGCCGCGTTATTATAAAAATATTTAAAAATCTCGTCCTTTCTTTTCCTTCCCCGCTTATAATAGTTTTTGCCAACAATTTTTAATTTGATGCAAAACAACGCCGTTTCTCCTCGCATCTTCACATCAGCCTCAGAAGTTTCCAAAATGAAATTTTTCCTTCTATGTAATTTACGAATGCCGTTGTTCTAAAACGGAAGAATTTTTCTGACGTATGTCGAAACACAAACAAGGTAAATGTCAAGGCGTTGCTCAATAACGTAATTATAACCGAGCATCACGTTCCGCTTGACATCGTGCTATACTAACATAAGATGGACTTGGTAATATTATAAAACGGAGAAATGATCGATCGACTATCATCTTTCTCTACAACTTTCCGACTCTTTCAGTTTACTCCTCCCTTTATTTTATTTCGATTTTTCGAAAATTTAAACGATAATTAATAATGTTTTAAATATTTTCAAACGACATAATTAGTATACGATATTATATATTTTTCTTCTCACAATTTTTTCCTCTTGCAATCGCGTTTGAAATATTCCAAGTTCCGAAATATCGAAAAAAAGCTGTAATTATTAAATTTTCAAATTCTTTTCCTGACTCTTTCAGTTTCCTCCTCCCTTTATTGTATTTCGATTTTTCGAAAATTCAAACGATAATTAATAATGTTTTAAATATTTTGGAACGACATGATATTAATATACGATATTATATATTTTCCTTCTCACAATTTTTTCCTCTTGCAATCGCGTTCAATTTGAAATATTCCAAGTTCCGAAATATCGAAAAAAAGCTGTAATTATTAAATTTTCAAATTCTTTTCCTGACTCTTTCAGTTTACTCCTCCCTTTATTTTATTTCGATTTCTCGAAAATTCAAACGATAATTAATAATGTTTTAAATATTTTCAAACGACATAATTAGTATACGATATCATATATTTTTCTTCTCACAATTTTTTCCTCTTGCAATCGCGTTTGAAATATTCCAAGTTCCGAAATATCGAAAAAAAGCAGTAATTATTAAATTTTCAAATTCTTTTCCTGACTCTTCCAGTTTACTCCTCCCTTTATTGTATTTCGATTTTTCGAAAATTCAAACGATAATTAATAATGTTTTAAATATTTTCAAACGACATAATTAGTATACGATATTATATATTTTTCTTCTCACAATTTTTTCCTCTTGCAATCGCGTTCAATTTGAAATATTCCAAGTTCCGAAATATCGAAAAAAGCTGTAATTATTAAATTTTCAAATTCTTTTCCTGACTCTTTCAGTTTCCTCCTCCCTTTATTGTATTTCGATTTTTCGAAAATTCAAACGATAATTAATAATGTTTTAAATATTTTGGAACGACATGATATTAATATACGATATTATATATTTTCCTTCTCATTTTTTTTCCTTTTGCAATCGCGTTCAATTTAAAATCTTCCAAATTCCGAAATCTAAAAAAAAAAAAAAAGAAAATCGCAATTATTAAATTTACAAAATCTTGACTCTTTAAATATTTTCTCGAGAAGGGAGACTGCGTCGTATTTACGTCCTCGAATTTTTCTCCCCGTCACAGAGATTGGAAATTGAATATTTATTATTGCCGCCTGTGTGTGTACTTGCAGAACGGACGGGCCAGTAGCGAGAGCAGCGAGGACGGGGCCGGAAGTAGCGCGAGCACTTCGCGAGGAGTCGGAAGTGGATTCCTGGCCGGCGGCTGCACAGGCGGATGGCGCAGCGTCTTTGGCGCAGTTTCAGGTCGAGAACTCAGACTGTACGAGTGCGCGCCTTGGAGTCCAGAAGCCTGGGCTTCGCCGAGCATTACCTGTCCTCTCATCGCGACACGGTAAGAGAGAGAGAGAGAGAGAGAGAAAGAGAGGAGAGCCCTTTACAATATTTACAATTTTAAACAAAGATATACGGTCGTTCTCTTCTCTCGTCCCTCAAATTCTGCTTTTATAACTGTCCGGAGGAGTCCGGAGCGCTAGCGCTTTTTCAGATATTTCCTCTTCATACTTAAAACTTTTATACTCTCAAGATGAAAAACTTGAAATAAAACTTTTTGATTGCATGTACATTATTTTGAAGAATAGCTCTCAACTTATTTTAAGATACATATTATCATTCGCGTACATTCTTTTGAGATTGACGAAGATTAGCGAGAAAGACAGTTGTAACACGACAGTTTAGCTAACTCCTATCTATATAAAATGTCCCAAAATCATCGGATGTCCTTTCGATAGCGGATTATCTAGCCAATTTGGAATCGATTTTTTTTTCTTAGCGAAAATATCGAGGGAGGTCATCGTTCTTTGCGTTTCCAGTTTTTTTCTCGTCATGTATCTTTGTAATTAAGCCTTAAATTAAAATTTTCATCAAAGTAAACTCCACCTGAAATTAATTGAAGAATGCAATTTCATTAATTATATTTAAACTCCATATAGTTTAATTTGCGAAAGGCCCTTTTTTAATTGCTCATAATCCGGAAATTATGAATGCCTTGACGTTTTCGCTAAAAAAAAAAAAAAAAAAACTCGTCTCGAAATTGGACAAAGAATCTGCTATTAAAAGGAGATGATTCTGGAATAGCCTTGCGCGCAATCTGAAAAGCCTCGTTAACTTTGTTCTAACGTTTATCGTAATGTTCGCGATACAGCGATTCTTTTCGGAATATCCTGACATTTGTCCCTCAACCGGTCTCTTGCCGTTCGCCACGTAAATGTCGCTGCATCGAAACAACCTTAATTCTCGTCGACGCTCGTCCTCTTATGGACCAAAATTGCGTTGCAAACCGCTATCGCGGTCATTAACGCTACGATTCACGTATCGCACGACGATCCGACGTATCGACTGCGGTACGTGAGAGAGCGGAAACGTGCTTGCGAGCGAAACGGGCCACGTATCACGCCTATACAATCCCGTCATCGGTGTAGCACGTATGTACGTCTCATGTGGATTTCACGCCGGTCGGTATCAGACCACCCTGTAGCTTGCGCGCGGGAAATTAAGCGTGAAAAATTCACGGGTGTCGCGTGCGCGAGAAAGCGACGTCGCGCGACGAGCTACTCCCGATGGAGCGCGTTTGCAACGACTGTACGAGAGTATACGGGGGGGTTAAGTTAGGTTTAGGTTAGGTTAGGCTAGGCTATAGGTTGGGTTAGGTTTGGTTAGGTTTTTACAATATGGACGAAAAATTCAATTGCGCGAAAAGGACACGCTTATACGCGTAGCGTAGCGATGCTATCTATTTATCAATGATAATAGCGTCGGATTACAACGGTTAGCGATTAGTTCGTTAGACCGCTATTTTAATTAAGACTATTACACGTCCGGTCGCGTGATGTCATCATTGCGACGCTCGTTACGTGCGCGGCTCGCGAAATCGTTTCATCCCGTCCCGCCCGGCGATTCGTTTTGCAATCATCGCCGATGCATCGATGCTAATCACGATCGCGTCGTTCGACCGTGTACAGATGAGCGTAAATTTGAGCTTTCAACATCTAATTATTCGCCGCGCTGTTTCGAATTATTCCGAGAGGGATTCCGTAGGTGTCATCGACGAATCATTGAAACTCATCGGCTTCGTGACTCGAAATAATTTTATTCGTGGAAATGCATGCGCGATCTCGTAGGACCGAGTCGCTGTATCATATCTTATTTTTCGAAGTTGTATACAAAAACGGTATTACATAGATAGCGATGCTAGGTGTATCGCTCTGTATTCAAAGTTAGATGGATTCTTCTTTTCGAATGACGATACCTCGGGCGATATTTCCGGCCGAAATATCTTTCTATATATATATGTTATATTTTTGATGGAAAATGTTTCTCAACTTCAAATTCGTTGAAATGGATTGTGTCGGGATGTCTACGTCAAATTGGTCGAGAAACAAAAATGGGGGGAAGATTTCAAAGTTTTGCCAATTTTAATTTACGAGATAAATTTTTCTATAGCCTCGCAAAATTCATCCGTGTATTTTCGAGGAAAGCAAAGCTTTTCCAGGGCTTAGAAAATATGTCGTTCTATAGATCTAGTGCACGAAAAACTATATTCGAAATAACTGTAAACAATCATAAAGTCCATTTTCGAAAGTTACACATCGATATTCGGAAACGTTAATGTGTAATGCGCGCAAGAATTTCATCGGGATGTAGATAACGAGATTTTACCCGGATGAATAAGCCGGTGTTTAAACAAATGCATCGATCGAACGTTTATTAATTCCACGTAACGTCCTTTCGCAATCATTGCGGCCATGCTGCACGCACTAATCACGATTGGTTTCGGTTTTCATGGCGGATTGCTGGCTTAGTAAATAACCGAGTGAACAAATATCTCGACAGAGCATTTGTCAATAACAGGCTGAAATTAATAGGACGGTAATACAGATTAGATCTTGTTAGAGAGATATTAATGTAATATAATATTAATTTGTAGCATCGCAAATATGCGTCATTTTTCACAAGACGATCGCAATTCTTTGGATCTTTTGGAAAGAAATTGCCTCTAAAAGATTCAAAGTTCGAAGAATTTTACGATTTAAGCAAAATATTTTTTTTTTTTCAAAATTTTGCAAGGACTGTGAAAAAGAAAATTTCGAGAAATGTAATAATTTCGTTATAAAATGACGCGTACACACAGAGAAGCTGAATTGTGAAATGTAATTCAGCCGTATAAAATAAGGACGCTTTTCTCTCTCTTTCGCTCTTACA
This sequence comes from Lasius platythorax, assembly GCA_963971435.1. Taxonomy (NCBI): domain Eukaryota; kingdom Metazoa; phylum Arthropoda; class Insecta; order Hymenoptera; family Formicidae; genus Lasius; species Lasius platythorax. The sequence continues at coordinate 3,907,286 of OZ020549.1, forward strand.
ATATTAAATTACAGCGTTGTGTCGCCCAAAGGCGTCGAGCATGAATTTAATTAAACGTTTGTTTATTTATCTAAACAAATGATTCCTGCGTTGATCTGTAATGGTGCTCGGTACATAATATCACATTACCTTCATAGAACGGCGTCGCTTCCGCCGTATTTATTATTTCCGTATTTATCGCCCCGACCCGTTTCCGTTCTCTCCCCTCACCCTCTCGCCCCTCCCCCACCCCCCTCTTTTCACCCCCCTCGATATCAACGTACAATCGATTTCAACGTCTCATTCTCTCTGGACGTTTATGTATCTATCTGTTCGCTTTATTTATTTATTTGTCCACTCGAACGGATTGCGATCGTCGTATTAATATACGTTCGAATGCAATCGATTTATTTAGACGTTGTTTATTTACTCGCATGCGCGGATGTTTATTCAGCCTCAACTTCGCGTTGAGATAAACGCGAGTTGGTCGAGAGATCGCGCGTGTTGTTGTACCAAGATTGATTTTAGTTCCGATCGTTTCGAGACGAGACTCAGATATTGTTGGCGCGAAAACACATCGAAACTTGAAGATCCATCCGATTCTCACAGAACTCGCCAAATTTATAATTCGATTGTCAAATCTATACAAAAAAGTTATATCTTCTGGGAAACATTAATTAGAAATTAATATTTTCGTCAATATGTATTATTTTGGTGACCCGAAATAATCGAATATGCCCATGACGTGTAAGCGACATGATGAAAAATTTATTTTTCGAAGATAGTGTCAAGTATTTGCCACTCTTCTCGGAGCTGTTTCGCGAGCCGGATATGTCTCTGGAAATGTTACTGCTTTTCTGCAGAAACGCCGCTTCAATTTACTGCTCCAATCGTGAATCTCATTTACGGGACTCAGCATCGCGGAAAGCGGCTTACAAAAAATTTAAAGGAGCTTTAGTTTTAAAGCTGACTTCGAGATAATTTGTGTCGCGAACTACACGTTAAAGTCCACTTTAAATCTCGACTAACTTGAAATTCCTCGAGCAAAACCGTTCCCGCGTCGCCGTCGTCCAGGAATTATCTCTTGCTTCTTTAAACCGTCGCCGTGTTGCGATAGAATAATTAATCGTATGGAATAATTAATGGATCGACTAATGGCTTTCCATTTCACGGAATTTATACACGCTCCAAAATAACGCTTGAAAATAATAAAATTATTTTTGGTAAACAACCCTTATTAATGTCGCAAGATACATTTTACTTTATGATTTAGAAATTCAATACATGGGGAAGATATAAAAAAAAAATATATAAAAGTAAAACAAAATATGGATTTTACGATTGCATAATTAATAATATTAATATTAATAACACACACACAGGGATTCAATTTAAAAAATTTATATGTATATATAGAGAGAAATATTGTGTTCGCTGAAAAAATTGTCGATAATACTATCTACCGCTCTTCTAATCCTCAAAAATGTCCAACTAAATATCTTATTTTTATTGTTCGTTCTTCAACAGGGAATGTTACGATTAATCGCTTCGCGATTGACATTGTTGAAAATATATTGAAGCTTAAACTCCGCCCGTTTATAAAACATTAATGGACCGTGTTTAATCTTTAGGCGTTAAGAGAGAATAGGCGGCGTCACACGAATAATGGCGAGGCAACGTGAAGATTTTCATAGCTACATTTTCTCAAGGACTGGCTGCGCTCAAAAGCCACGTCCATTAATCCGCGAGAAAACGTGGCGCTTCATTATTTACATCCGCAGAACTTCGCTTCGCGGTCTTGCTTACACGGCGCGCGCCGTCGCCCGCCATTTAAACTGTCGCCGCGTCCGACGCGGTGATTAACCGAGCGGGTGATCGTAATTAACGGCCCGGCACGACGCCTACGAAACTTAAGGACCGTGACCGTGCAATCTTCTCGGATCACGAAGCACCACCGCAAGCCGCCGCCGGGGCTTATTTCGAGAGAACGTAGCGAGAGATTCACGTTTCGGGACATTTCAGTCTTCCATTAGGTTGATTGACTTTCTCTTCCTTTTTTAAAGCATGTTTTTTTGTGTGTGTGTGCGCGCGCGCGCGTATGTGTGTATATGTGTGTCACATTTCAATTAAAGGATACTTTATATACTCTACGAGTAGCGATGGGATTAAGTATCTTACCAGTAGGTTCGAATTTGTTTGCATGGTTTCGAACTCTCTATAAGTACATATTGAACTTGATCCCATCCTTATCTAAGAGACTTTAAATTGTCAAATTAATAGGCTTTTACATGTAATAGACTGAGATACTTTAATTTGAAAAATAATCGCTTCAAACTCTCATAGTTGTCTGATAAAGGGAAGAGAAGGAAAATAGAGAAGTATGTAATCTTATATTATATTTTCCTTGCGCTCGCCCCTTTTGTCCTAGCTAAGAAGATAATAAAGCTACACACAAAGCTCCTCGGAAGCTCTCGTCTTTCTCTTGACGTGTGTCTCATTTCATACGATCACCCTCTTCATTTCTGCGCATCCTATATCTCTCTTTCTCTGCATTCGTATTCGCGGATCACACGCGGATCGTGTTCCGCTTGACGGTTTTGTTTGACGGAGGGTTGTGCCAGGCTCCGATAATTAATCACTTGCTATTAATTAACCGGGAATCGGGTCGTTCTTCCTTCTACCGTCGCCTCCTTTCAACCATCCTAACTATCGCGTACTCACTGGTACTCCTTGTGCTATTAGCGGATATGCTTAAGATGATTACGCTCTAGGCTATAAAGTTCATTAAATTAACGTTAAATATATACGGAACAATAAAATATAGCACAAAAGATAATTCTTTTTATAGATGTAAGAAGAAGCATATTTATTACGCGTAGTTTTTTTATGCTGAATGTGCAATCTCGTTCTTCAAAATGTTCTATCATAATTAATTACAACTTTTCCGTGACGTAATAAGCTTGATATTCAATCGTAAAAATTATTAATTACTTTGTTTATTTCTTAAATTTATTTAATTATTTTTAAATGTATTACAACTTATTAATCTTAATCTTTACAACGAATTTTTCCTGAAAGTTGCAAGATATAACAATATACTTAATTTTGAGCACAATGAAAGAGCATGTCAGATGCCGTTCAATTCTAGCATTATTAAGGCAAATAGCCTTATTTTAATCTCAAAATCTTTTTAGCCCAATTTTAATTTTCTCAAATTTTCTCAAAATTATGAGGCATTTCAAAGATTAAAATCGTGTTGAACAGAAAAAGGAACTTACAAAAAAATAATAATTTTTTTCCCGATTATTTTCATTAAACTATCTAATCAATATAGGAAGTGAATCATTAGATATGAGATTATAAGATAAAAATCATTGGGAAAAATATTAGAGAAAAATTTTAGTTTAAAGAGAGGACAAAATATTTGTCTTTAAAGCATATTTTTCTATGGCATTCTAATTAATTGAAAATATTGTATAAAATTACAGTTCGAGATCTTTTTCTCTTTATTTCTTTCTCTCTTTCTGTCAAATAGTTTTTTATCAAATTCTTACGGAAAAGTTTTATATCTACATTAATTATCCAGTTGTGTGTAATTAATATATTCTTTATTAAGACTTGTGTGTATTTCTATTTATTTCGTGTTCTATATTCTCTTGTGAAGACTTTTTTCATAAACTCGTATCAATATTCTATTGATAAGTTATAGGCGGTGAGAATAAGTCGCGTTTAGGACTTGCTGAGGGTGCTTTTCCGCGATATTCTTATCCGGACTGCTCGTCCTGGAAGAAGTGCGTTAAGCCAGTGTTAGTTCAGTGTAAAAGAAACTTTATCGTGCCTGTCAGCCGCGAGGTAGACGAATGGCGCCCTTAGCACCCTTATCTATCTGCAATTTTTACGCTCAGCCCCCTCCTCCCTTCCCTTCATCTCATCCCTGCTGCTTTTTTTTTTCTTCCTTGGCCTTTCCTCTTTTCCCCGGACCTGCATTAATATCTTCTGGAAGAAGCTCAACTCTAATCCGTCAAATCCGAAAAGCCTCACGAAATAAATGTCTACAGGGTAATACATGTGAGCGATCGATATGGGACAGCAAGCTTCGATTCGAAATTTTTATCGAGAGTAATCCTATAATCGATGTATATATATCATATAAAGAACGATAAACGCGGCTTCGTCTGATCTTTCGTTCATCATTTTGGATGGGAATATTTGACAGACCCTTCTTATCGACAAACTTCTTCAATGTTCTACAATTATTTTTCAATCATTCAATATTCATGTGTTGTATAATGCAATCCTTAATCATTTAAGAAAAGAAGCCGAAAATTAATTCGTAAAAAAATTTAAACAATTCTCCTAATTCAAAACTTATTATAAATTCAAGAGAATATTAATTATGAGGTATATATTTATATGAGGATTAATTATGATTTACATTTATCCTATTTGAATGCAGTTTTCAATCTTTTTAAATGGATTTCATGTCACTGGAGATACAAGGTATATTCTCTAATATAGAGAGATGTCCAATACACTCGTAGTGTTTGTACGTAAATATTCCCAGATTGCTCGTTCCCAATATTCGCAGATTAGGTGCGCACGTACGATGGGAAGACTTTTTTTCTTCTCATGCGTTTATTTATTATCGGCGACGAGGTTCGCCTCGTGACCATCAATTCAGATTAGAGCTCGCAACGCAACAGAAATTTTCAAACCACTGTCATTTTTTTTTTGTGCGCGCCGCTGCAGATTTATGACACCTATGGTGCTCATATAGTGCATCATCGAAACTGGATATCAGATATTACGACGCGAGAGAAAGGCGAACAACACGACCATCTTTAATTATAGACATTAAACCTGATCTATATAGGTAGTTTACATAAGGGACGAATGCGCAGCATTCCTTGCATCGTCAGGTATTTTTGGCACGTCAATTTTCAGCTCAACGACAAGTGCATGCAAGTTATATAATTTTTATGGATTTATAAACAAAACAATTTCTCTTATGGCGAATATAATATCAGTTAAAGAGACCTCGCGAGGCGGATCGGCGGCACCATTTGGCGCTAAGTGCCCGATTGTTGCGAGATGATTCAACATGCAAGCCGGGACTTCGGCGGGAAATCAATTAGCTCTAAAAGTTTCCCGTCGGCGAGCCTGATGAGCGACGACTAAAGGAATACCTGACGATGCAAGGAGTGCTGTGCGCATTCATCTCTTAAACTACCTAGATAATTTTTAATTTCCTTCCATCCCCCTCCATCAGCGAGTAATTCAGATCTAATTAGCTGCTACAAAGAATGACACCGACTTCTAATTTTTAATTCTTCAATTAGCTGCCGCAGAATGACGTTGCCGCGATGTTTTTCGTCCCGGTCTGGGACGCAATTATGGAGATTGCAGGTAAACAGAATTTCTGATCGCGGCCGGAGATGGGGTGTTGCATTGCTTATTAAATCGCGGACACGTATTTATCCAGGAATTTAATAGTTAAGCCTTTGTTGAATCTGTTCAGAAAATTGAATGTAATGTCGATAATGTCGCAAGTATTATATATTGAAGAATTGTAGGAAAGTTTCAAAAGAATATCTTAAAATTGAGATAATGATGCAAAGTAAAGTTAGTTATTAAAGCGAAAAGAGAGAGAATAGATAGAGCGTCCAATATATGTATATTGTATAGAGTGACGATGAAACATGTAAGAGAGAGAGAGAGAGAAAATGAAGCAATATTTTCATTAAATTTAAAATAAATTTCTTCTTATCAAAATTGCATTAAACATTGTCTTTTTACATAAACTCTTTTAAATTATTATTTAGAAAGTAATTTGTATAATTAAAATTCCGCGAATTTATTCTATATTATATGTGTATTATCTATTTTAATGGGTTTGAATTATGATAAATTTACAGTAGACAGTGAATAAAGTTTCTTTATCATGATAATTTCTGAGAAAAATGATGACTTTTTGAGAGAAATGATAATTGGACGCATTAGTTAAAAATGTGTGTCTCATTGAAAGAGATAAATATCGAGATTCTTGTAAAAAGTTGGATATCGATATAGGATTAGCAAACTTTGATTTTTCTTGTTTTTCTCTTTCAATAAAAGTAACAATTTCTGCAAAGGAAAAGCGCTTCGTTCCATTTACAGATTTACGTTGCGGAATCACTCTTCATTTTTTTTCAGACTCACAATCAGACTATTGCGAATTCATAGTTTTTAAATCCTATATCTATAAATTCTTGGATTTTTTGAATTTTCAAATCCAGTGATTTTTTCAATTCCCATAATCTTGAATAATTATTATTTTTTTATGTTAATAATAATTTTATATATATATATATAATTAAAGTTTATTTTTACTATTTTGCCATGCGCTATTACTGTATATAATTTTTCTGTTACAAATATATTTATAATTTTTTTTATTATTTTGAAAATTTTCATCTCTGAAAGACGTAGAAATAAATTTGCTTTAATATAATCAAACTTAATTTCACTGTCTACTTTTTTCTTCTTGACTTCCATTCTCTGTCTTTCTTTCTGTTTCCCTCTTTCAACTCTCGGTGGCACACAAATTCTGTTTTTCTCCAACGTTTCCCCCCCTCAGTTTCTCCTCTTCACGATGTCCAGTGACAAACGGTCGCCTTTCCGCGGCAGCCGGAAGAAAAGCCGGTTCAAAGAGCAGGGAAAACGAACGTTGGAAAAAAAGCGGCAGACATTCCGCAGGGAGAAATATTTTCTAGCGTACGTAACTCATCGAATCTTCCGCGTCACAGGACTTCCACTGCAAGAAAAATTCACTAGCGACGAATTGACTTTTAATTTATTTAAGTATTTATCGCTGTAACATTTTATTTCGTTTTGTTTCCCCAAACTCCGCTAAGAGATTTGAGTAATTTTGAGAGCATACTATCTAGATAAAATATAAAGAGACTATATTGAAATATTTTATAAGAATTGTCTAATTATTTTGAGTGCTGTTTTACTTTGACAACTTTTCAGTTTCATTTTTGGATTGAAAAATTAAGATTAATGAGTAAATTAATAATTTATTTATGCGTTTCAACAATTCTTTTGAAATTGAGTTTGAATTAACTTTCTTGAGCCAGAATATAAGTACATTAAACAAATTGATTAATTAGTGTATGATTTCTGTATTGATTTACTATTTAAAATTTTAAAATATTTATGCAAATAAATATCATTATTTAAACTTAATGATTGAAAAAATTTTCACAACTTTAAAGGATTTAACCTATACATTCCTGAAGAATTTTTTACTCAAGCATCAAATAATTAAATCCATCTTTTATATAAATATTTCTATACAATATTTTGCGTTTATTTAATATTATATATTATTTGTTGAATCATTACGTAACACACCTAAAATCCTTCTTACCTTATATATCCTTTAAATTTTCCATCGTGTCCCTAAATGTAACATGTCTTCGCCGTTTTCGCGTTAGCTTAATAAGATTCATAATTGTCCGCCATAGTAAATTAAAGATCATAGAGATGGAGTTAAACTAAGTGGATAAGGGCCAGATAAGAGCCGGGCTGAAAAAGAGGATAGGCGAAAACGGCGGAGGAAGAAGAGGGATGGGATGGGATATGAAAGATGAGATCTCGATAATCGAACGGTGAACTGGATCAATTAAATCCTCCGGGGTGGACATTAATTATCGGAGGTGTCGTCGACAGTTTCCGATCGCGCGTGCAATCGAAGTACGATATTCGGAACGAGTTCGGGATTTTGCCCGCGGCGCATCCTCTTCTAACCTTCTATCCCTTCACCTCCTCGTCCCTCCTTATTTTCCGATTGGTCTCGTTCGAGCCGTGTAAGACTGCTTCTTATATCGATTTCTATTTCCACCGCGAATAAATTGTCAGCGTAAATCATTTCGTACAAATGTGAGACGTCAGCAAAATGTCGATGAGGATTGGCCTCTCGGTCGTTTACATGTGTTTTGTGCCAGAATGATATTAATTGATCAATAAAGAAATATCTCTCTTAAAAAAAAAAAAAAAATACACGCCAAGTATTGTACATAAAGAAGCATTCGCAAACTTGTATGCAACAAATAAAAGTTTAAAAAAATACAAAATTGACACATTTTATTTATCGCTAGACTTATTGATAAATAAAATTAAGACTTTTACACATCATGTACATATATGATCGTATCAAATCCAATTCAGTTGAGAAAAAAGTCTGCTCGCGATGTGTTTCTTTCGCCGACGAGCGCGCGACGGCCGACAGGTCACGCGACTCACGTGACTGAGCTTGTCAACTGCTCGTCGCGTCGCGCGACTCGCGTGACTCGCGCGCTCGTAGAGTCACTTGAATGAATCAGCTGTGCGTACGCGCTACCACGCGCGTAGTAGAGTGGCCGCGCGCGCTCGATTTTACGGATAACGATGATAACTCGGTGAAAAATCGGCAAAACGGCGGGCGACAAAGACGGATCTCCACGGCTCATCCCATCTCTCTGTTGCTTCTTTCTCGTGATTTTTCCGATTGGATTTCGATATTTGCGCGCGTTATTTCGTAACGATGAAGATCTGTCGTTGTGAAAGTCGTCGTGTGTAATTTGACATCTCGAATATTAAAGAAGTTAATAATACGGGAATAATTTTGTATTCGTTTGATACGCGAGCTTAATATTACTATTTTTGAAAAATGGAGAAAATTGTAATATGCACTTCTCTCGAGTTTGCAATTGAATGGCTATCATTGCAAAGATTGCATTGATCATTCTATTCATAATTCACAATAAATTTCTCAATAACGGTAATCGGTAAATATAGTTATTGCGACTGAGTGCGAGTATCAATAGGATTTGTGCCGAAAGTCGACACTCGTCATGACGAGATCTCGGGTCTTAATCGGATTTTCCGTGATTTGATATCTTGTACTATTTCTGTCACCGATCGTTATTATTTTCGGGGTTGGATGACATTTTGATTGCACGCTTTTACATGTGTGTGGCGTCGCCAAAATATGTTCTTCAGGATGTAGTGAGTTAATTTTGATTTGAATAATAAATGTTAAATTATACGTATGTGTGTTTATGTTTTTGTATATGTGTGTATATAATAAATTCAACTTGCAAATGTTATACAGTTCGGTTTTACGGTTTAAAATTTATAAATTAGAATTTCAATTAATAAACAAATTGAATAAAGCGTAGATGAAATCAAAATTATCGATTTAAGTTAAAAAATTAATTAAATATATATGAAAGCATAATTTATATAATATAAAACAAGTTTCTTAAAAAAACAATACAATGCATAAAATACTATATTTTAACTTTAACTTTTAAGGATGAAAGAAAAGCCGATATTTTAAATCCTAACATTTACTTCTCGTCTCGAATATCTTTTTTTTTTTGTTTTTTAAATCGTTTTTTCTCAAATACTTCTCCTTTTTTATTCCCTTTTATTATATCCTTTATATACGGTGTTTTATAAAGTTTGCATTAAGCTTCAAGAGCATATTCTCTTTGGTAAGACCGGATTTGATTTTTTGCGAAAATTCAAACTGACATAATTCTAAAGTAATTAAAAACTGGCAAGTAGATAAGAAGAGAGAGAGAGAGAATCTTATCCTTCAATTATCTTCAGACGGAGTCATTCGAAATGTAATTTTAGCCATAGTCATCAATATTGAAAATTTTGTGAAATTGCAGGAAACAAGGCTGAAAAAAATTTATCTCTAAATGCGAACAATACGCAAAATGTTACGTTCATCTTTTTTATTGCATGTTTAAAATTATAATAAATATAAAAATTTATATCGCAACGTTATATGCGTATATGTAAAAACTATTACCGTTTAATATCCGATGCAAAAGTATCTCTTTGTAAACACGTGAAAAAATAAAATGCAAATGTTACGAAGAGCGAATGTTATGTGTATCGCGCATCCCGGAAATGTCCGGTTTCATTATTTTATATCGCGTTAAACTTTTCCCCGCGCGTCATTGTTGCGAATTAATGTCAGGTTGATTCTTTTTTAACGACGAGCGCCTGGCGTTTTCGAGCGGCTTAAATGCGGTGTCAGGCAGTCACGCTGTTTGAATGATCGGTGATCCAGCTAAGCCTCGTTTAAATTTTAAGTGAAAAAGGCCCGGAAGCCCGGAACACAGGCATCGATCGTTCCGTGGCAGCTTACGAGCCCCGCGTCTCTGTTTCTCTATCGTGTCCGTTATATATAGGATATATAGGACACATTCCGAGTATCATTTTCTCGTGAACAAAAATCCCAGAGAAGAGAGCAAAAATAGCTCTGTTTCATTGTTTCACTGTGTCATCGGTATTCTTTGTATATGTGTTTTAAAGTATATTTGAAAATAAACTCGTTAACGAATTCTTCAGAGTGGTTAGTTTTTACGTAATAACATCGGGAAAATATAGAAAAATGAAAAATGTTTTTTTTTCAATCTTGTCGAATCGTATCATTTTTTATTTACTAGATTTATATAAGACACATTTGTTATTCTTGTATATTTGGCCAATGTAAGACAATGCTACTCAAGTTACTAATTAAACTTGACTACAAAGCTTCTGTAGTCAATACAGATAGTATACTAATATAAGTTAATTACAATAGAAACAAACTTGCTGTTATCATTATATAGGTCAATATGATATAGTTCATATTAATCGATATTCTCATTGCTCGATTCGAATATGATACTCGGCCATTTACTTTTTTATTTTACAACGTTTTATTTAATCTGGTCAGAAAATTTCTCAGGAAATTTAATTATGTAACTTTTTACACATACTGTATGTCCTATAATTCATTGGATTTTTTAATATCCAATCAGGATGCTTTCATAAACCGGAGAGATTCATCAGTATTTTACCGAAAGGAAATTTTCCTCGAATTTTATATTGTCGCTATTAGTCATTTTCCTCTTCCTCAAACATTCAGACATCGTTTTCCTCAAAGTTTTTCCCTCAAACGGCCAAAGACGAAGAGGAACGCGTAAAAGGAACGGAAGCACGTCAGGAAGCTCTATTTCCGGTCGAAGGGGCCTGTATCGGGCCCGACTCGAGGGCGCGAAATGGCCGACTTAAAGAAGTTTTACTGCGAGACAAACCGGAAGTGATTCGGCTATCCCGAGGGAAACTTTCTTTCCTTCCTGCGGGCTTTTTCGTCGGATTACGGCCGCCGACGAGCATCCATTCTCGTTTAACGCTTTTATTTACCGTTTGCGGCTGTCTCTCCAGCTTCCTCTCGCTTATCGGAATTTTCTTTCGTCGCGCTTCCACTGCTTTATTTTTTTCTTTCACCTTCGTCTTCGTGGATACGCGTTAGCGGATAATGACCAATGAATATCCATTATGTCGAGTGAAATCGAATTATTTTGATGACATTAACGATGTAACGTGTAATAAATATAAAAAAAAAAGGATAAAGGAGAAAAAAATCTAAAGACACAAAATCGATGTAAATATGTCTTTACGGAGTATTATTTATCCAAATAGATACACCACCAGTGCTCAAACAATTTCTATTAATATCCAAGCTTAGAAACGGAATTTTAGTTGCATAATCTTTGACAGATCTACTCATTTCTTCTAACTCCCCTAATTGTTTTCAGCAATGTAGTTTTAAGAGAATGGTAAATAGGTAAAAAGCCATTAAGAAATACGCAGAAAATGCCTTGCCTTGTTCACCGTAACTCCACAAAAAGCCAACTGCATCTCCGTACGACGGGCAACGTATTAACACGAACGCGAGAGAAACTGCGAGAGGGTGAAGAAGGGAGGAGAGGGAGGGTGACTATTAGGCACGTCGAATGATGTCGGGAGTATGCATTTTTTCCAGTCCAAGTGTGCCATGTTTCGCGTTCCCTTTCCGTCCTCCATCGCACGGGGGATGTTCTTTCTATCGCTCTTTGTTTTTCTTTTTTTTTCGGCGAGAGGAAGGACGGGGAGAGGGAGAGAGAGAGGGGGACTCGCCAGTGTCCCTCGGAAAAATCTATAAATCTAGCGCGCGGGCTCGCGAACGTCAGGACCATTCGTCAGCGGGCAGATTGGGGGTGGGATTCGCGGAGATCGAGGGGCAAAGAGGGGAGGGGGTTGGAGATACGCGTTCCCGAACCCGTGTCAGGTGAACGCTGCAGCTTCGTCCCACATGCAATAAAGCCGCGACGATTTTACGAGCGAGGCGAGCCGGATGACGAGGTAATTTACCTACCCTACCCTACCCTACCAGGGGTTGGAGGGATGAAGAGACGACGGGAATGAATCCATGCCCCGTGACTCGCTACAAGGCGCTTCGATCGTTTCGATAAAGGTCGAGCCGCTTTTTATCCCCCCTTGCCATCCCCCGACACTCTCGGAGAACCGCGCGATTTTTCCGCGATGGAATCTCTCCGCGGAATCTTCAATCTTCAGTTTGAAAATTATTGCGCGCGTATATCGATTTTTAATCTTGAACGGAAGAGCGAGAGAACTGTCGCATTCGACTTCAACCCTTCTGTCAATGCTTAAATTTTATCATTAATATATGGAATCGAACATTCTTTCCCGTTACATTTTAGAAATTTCTCGAATATACCTTTCGAATATACTTTAAGGATGTACCTTTGTACTTTGTTTCGGGCGGAGAAAAGTTCCGACACATTTTTAACACTTAAAGTTGCTCTGGGGATTCGGATATTCGTTCATTGACAGAAGGATTAAATATCGGATTAATGCGAATTGTGTAACGGATCGAGAGATCAATAATGTACTGCTTTCGAGGATTCTAATGGTTCAAACGACGACGATTCGAGTCTCGAACGGTGTTTCAGACTGGTTTCCTCCCCGACGCGGCAGAACGAGGCGGCGAGCAGCAGTAGCGGTTCGACTCAACACGGGGCGACGTTCGCGGTTCGGGTTGGCACGATCGACGGGGTGATCACGCATCATTTACGAGCTGAAACACGAAGAGATCTGGCGGCCTGGGCACGGGCGATCGTTCAGGGATGTCACGCGGCCGCTCACTCCTTGCGGGAGTACACTGTTCGTAAGTAATCTCGCATGTTAACTACGCGATTCACACTGTAAGTATTCCGTAAATAAGACCTGGCCCTTAACCAGCGAGACAAGCTCGGGCTCTTTCGAAATTCGCGTGTTTGAAATAATGGAAATAAATTTAATAAAGCGAAAATCGGATCTCGAAAAAATTGGAAGAATGAAATTGGTAAATGGAGATTTGAAATTGTACAGCTGAGAGAGAGAGAGAGAGAGAGAGAGAGAGAGAGAGAGAGAGAGAGAGAGAGAGAGAGAGAGAGAGAGAGAGAGAGAGAGCGAAATGCCTAGAGCGAGAAATACTTCAAGAAAGCGAGACCGAGTTCTTTTTTTTTTTAACGGAAGCAGCGGCGGATGATAGTCGACATCTATACTCTCTGTCGTTCTCCGCGCTCGGTTCGATGAATTTTAATTTCTTTTCAGCAACGACGAACGGCAATAATAAATCGAGATGAATGCCTCGCCCGTTTCATATACGTCTTTTTGTTCGTGTCTCGCGTCGAACTCATCGATGATAAAGAACCGATGCGATATAGAAACGCGCGCAATGGGAGAAGAAAAATATGTATATACAGGCTGCCTCTCATAAAGCGAAATAGTATGTTGTAAGAAATTCAATTGAAAATTCAATGTTTAGTTGGCAAATATGCGCGACGGCAAATACGGTCATTTAGAAAAAGATTATTCAGCCATTGTTTACTACCGACTGCTGTGTAGGTTGGCAAAAGACGGAGGGAGTATGCGTTTTTTTCACATTGCTTTCTTTTCATTTCTAATATAATTGTACTTATATGTACAATTTAGAGCTCAATCTTATAATGTATGAAAATTTTGTTAAGGAGAAAATAAACTAACAATTTATTAAGAGATTTATAGCTTTTAAAAATCAGTTTGGTTACTGTATTTTTAGTGAATTTATAAATATAAATTGTTTCATTATATTGTTGTCATATTATTTATAATGGAAGTAGGACGATGCAACATTTTAAGAAAAAAATTTTAAATAAAAATATATATATATTAAAAATAATATGAAACGTTTTTGAATTAATGCAATTATAAAGGCTCTTCCGAATATAATCAAATCAAGGTAAAAAATAGCAATAAGAGCCAAGCGCAGTAATTAAGGCGCGTATATTTTATCGCAAATATAAAATCATCAAAAATGAAGAGCCTTTTTTGGACCATCTTCAACGCAATCGAGCAGTAAATTTAACAAAACAATTATATAAATAAATTCGCAGTCAGAAGGATAAAATTGATGATTATTAATGTAAATTCGCTTTTGAATTCTATCAGATCGAATAGAATCCATTGGATGCGTTAAGCTGGTGCATGGATTTTCCTTCCTTCTCAAAGGTTACTTAAATTTTATAACATTGCGTGTGTTATAGGTTGCGCATGGCAAGGTAAGGCCTGTCAGTTAGTTGTCAACCACGAGGAAGGATTCGCGCTTTACGCCGCCGGAACGCGGAGCGCTGCCGGAAATGGCGTGAGTCCTGGATCACCGCCGACGCCGCTCTGGAAAAGATCCTTCGACAAATTGAAAATGTCCGCGGACGACGGCGCCCGTCTCCTGTGGCTCGATTTCGGGGGCGAGGACGGCGAAATTGTGAGTACTCGATAGACATACGAAAATTTGAGAACATCGAGAAAGATTGAAAGAGTTCAATGTCTTCCGAGGAATACTATACGTCGTAAATTTACGAATAAGTTTGCGAATAAAGAGGAACTTTTTTGCGGTAATCGCAAATTTCTCCATTACATCCCCTGCGATATTTTTAATAAGATTACTGTAAAAGTATAGAATTATCGTGGTACGTGTGATTTATCAGTTTTTCTCATCGGTGAATAAAAACGATTGGAGTTGCTCTTACTTGTCATAAAACTGTCTTCTTTCTGAACCTATAGATACTTAAAAAAACTTATATCAGGGTATCCCATTTTTAAAAATATGCTTAAATAAAAAATATCGCTTAAATATAAAACATTTTGGAAAATAAATATGTAGCTGCTAGTTGCAAGTTACATATTTTTAGGGGTTTAGAGTTAAAATTAATATAAAGTAAATATTTTAGTTTCGAGATATTTCATAGTTTATGTAAAATTATGTCAAATTAAAATATCTCGTAAACTTTTAGCCATTCTATCCTTGTAACTTTTTGTGCCAAATATTGCGAATCGATTTACATAAAAAAATTAGGGTAATTCCATTAAAAAAAAATAGGTTGATCTTCAAATTATCTTGAAAAATGACTTTAATTAAAATTCAAGATTATCAACTTTTTTCCCCCTCAAAACTAACCTTTTGTTCGAAACCACACTATATTGTTTTCTAAAACGCGATGTTTTGCTTCCTCATAGAGGAAGCTTAGTTTTCGTGAAAAATTTTTTTTTCATTTTTTCATGCCAATGTGTTCAGAATGTTCTAAAACGTCGAAAAATCACATTTTTAAAAAATGTCCGTATGTGTGTGTGTATGTGTGTATGTGCACCAAAAGGACGTGGTCGCTCTAACTTCCGTAAATTTTGAAATATCGAGCTAAAATTTTTTACATGAATAGAGTATCATTAAGGGTTGATTGGTATTGAATTTGGCTAGAATTGGTGAAGGGGTTTATTTTTTATAAAATTTCGAATTTTCCAAAAAAGAGCGTGGTTGCTCTAACTTCCGCAAATTTTGAGATATCGATCTAAATTTTTTTACATGAATAGAGTATCATTAAAAGATGATTGGTATTGAATTTGGCTAGAATTGGTAAAGGGGTTTATTTTTTAAAAATTTCGAATTTTTCCAAAAAAGAGCGTAATTGTTCTAACTTCCGCAAACTTTGAGATATAGGGTTAAATATTTTTACATGAATAGAGTATCAATAAAGGATGGTTGGTATTGAATTTGGCTAGGATCGGTGAAGGGGTAAATTTTTTATAAAATTTCGAATTTTTCCAAAAAAGAGCGTGGTTGTTCCAACTTCCGCAAATTTTGAGATATAGGGTTAAATATTTTTACATGAATAAGGTATCAATAAAGGATGGTTGGTATTGAATTTGGTTTGAATCGGTGAAGGAGTTCATATTTATAAAATTTAGAATTTTTTGAGAAATGTCTATGTACGCTCTAACTTCCTAAAATTTTAAGATATCGAGCTAAATATTTTTATATGAATAGAATATTATTAAAGGATATTATTAAAGGAATTATTATTAAAGGAAGGAAATTTTTTGTGATGGTTATATAAAAATAAAAATTGTGCAAATTAGAAATTTGCACATTGCTTCCTCACCATTTTAATTCGCTCATAAAGCTTCCTCTATGAGGAAGCCAACAATCTATTATATACTAATAATTTTAATTTAATTTAAAAACTAGCTTCCTCTAAGGAGGAACTTTGTGAGCGAATTAAAATGGTGAGGAAGCAATGTGCAAATTTCTAATTTGCACAATTTTTTTTATATATTTAAGCATATTTTCTTAAAATGGGATACTCTGTATATATATCGTCAGTTTTGTCATCAGTAAGTAAAGAGGTGTCGATTGATCCTATTATAGGAGCTCGACCTGGAGAGCTGTCCGAAACCGATCGTGTTCGTCCTGCACAACTTTCTTTCGGCGAAGATTCACCGGCTCGGTCTGAGCGCATAGGGGCACGAGGGGGCCCTCATGGAGGCCCCCGATCTACCCCCTCACACCACCAGGTCTGTTACCAGCGTCTTTCTTCATTGAACCAGAATGAATCACGGCGCGAAAGAGAAAAGGGCTTTTTCTCTCTTCGAGGATTCGATATTAAACGAGGTTTGATGAGGCACGAGACACGTATAATGAAATGCAAGGATCATATCCTTTGCTCGTCGCGTCGCGTACAGTGTTTCTGTTTCGCGGTATTAAAATGTGAAGAAGAGAGTATAGGTTTGAAATGAAGAAGAGTTACGAGTGGAACAATTTGGGAATGACTGATATTAGGACAGAGAGAATTCATAGAGAATAACAGTCCGAGGATTCTAAAATTGCAAGACTCTTAAGAGTCAATCTAACAATATATAACTGTTCCCCAAATATTTAATATTTCTAATTATTTAATATATGCCAGATTCTGAAAGTTCAAAATTCTAAGAATCAGATACTTGAGGTTTTAGATAAATATTCACGAGTCTAAAACCTCTTGAAATCTGAGAGATTTTTTAAAATAATTTCCCCCCAAAAAGTTCCAAAAATGACAATTTTTAAATTTTCTCAAGAATTTAATACTTACAATCCTAAATTTTTATTGCACGTTTTAGCATTAAACATATCAAGAATTCTCAATAACAAGTCAAATATTCATAATTGCTAGTAATCTGATAATCTCTCCCTCTCCCTCCTTCTCTCTTTCTCTCTCTCTCTGAAATTAAAAATATTCTCTTAATACCTAAGATTTAAAAAATTCAAAAAATATCTTAACGGCCTAATTCTACTTATCAAAGATGTAAAGATCCAAATTGCGCACATCCTAGAATTCTCGGACTTGGCGCAAGGATTCCAGGATTGGAATCGTCAGAGAGATACAAGGACGATGAAAACAAGACTATATGTGTATAAGTTTGATAGTCCATATAGAATCTTCAAGAGAAGCTCGATTACGATAAATCGACTCGGGACGATCCTTAAAAAATCGGGCGACAGTCCCTTTTCTCCTTCTTTTTTTTTTTTCTCCAACGATAATCGATACGAAGCCATCCACGAGACGATATATTGAAGAAAGTACGACACGAAACAAGGACAGAGAGGCGGAGGGGTGAGGAGGAACACCCACGCCGCTAATCAACGCGCCTAAGTAACTAATTATATAATTAACTATTTACCTAATCCTAAGAGTATATATAAGACTAATCGCAAAAGAACTGACTTGGCGGAATTATCGATAAATATTCACTGATCCTGTCTCGGATGTCGAATTGTGGTTATTGTAATGAACATGGAAACCAGATAGGCGCGATTGTTTAAACGACGATCATGATACTTCGATGTATTTCGGCTTTCAAACGCAATTCGATAATAATCTGAATTTTGGGAAAAAATAATAAAGAATAATAATGATGCGCAATCGTACAATCATATTCCGATGATTGCTAAATATATGTTAAAGATATTTAAAAAAAAAAAAATGTTTTACTAAATTGAATTTTATTTTATCTGTTGGATTTCATTTGAAATGTCTCGTTTAAAAAAATTTGTAAAATAAATATTTTATGGCAAATAATATCGTTGGAAGTTAATAATTTAATTTTATTGCATAAGTATTTTGATTTAATTTTAACTTAATTAATTTAATTAAATCAATTTAATTAAATAACGATATTTTAGGTAAATGCTACTTTTTAATTTTACCAATTTATTTTATCAATTTATTTTAGTACTTTTAGTAATATATTATTTGTAAATTGATGTAACGATGTACAGATGAGATATTTTATAACCTGATAAGCTTCGCATACGCACACACAAACATATTGACATTTTATTTAGTCAATATTCGTATTTTTATCGTTCGTGTTATTCGGCTAAATAAATTTTCAACAGATTTTAATTATTCTCATATACACCAAAATATTTTGCATGAAAAAAGAAAGAATCTTGGAATTTCTCTTTGTCGTTTAAACATCGCGATAATTCTGATCTCGCGCACGATCGAGACGTTTAGGCGAAGCGTGTAACGTACTCGTTACAGAGAGTAGAAGCTATTATAATAAGGCCTATGTTTTCACCGTACATATAACGTTAACGTGATCATCTAGTTCCAATATCCAGCTCTCTCATCATCACGAGATATCACGTTGTGCGCATGTGACGTAAACATAACTACCAGTCGTATAATCATTTTCAAGATAGCGTGATATACGGCATAGTTGAAACACCACATTTACTGTAATATCGAAAAATAATAGTGTCGTTGCGACATATGCCATCTCTCTATCAGTGCAATGCGAGGATAGAAACCTTAACGTTAGATGCGGGATGAAAACATGGTCGTTATTATCCAACAATGAGCCGCTCATTGGTATTCGACCCTTCAGTTCCCTCGAAAGTTTGCAAGGTACACATTCCTTTAAACTCGTCTGAGGAACAAAGGAGAGAGAAGCAGGAAAGAATAATAATATATAATAATAATAATAATAATAAATCTCTGTTCATTATTCCGACCAAGCTTCGCCAGACTATATTATACAGATTGTATATTGCGATGCAGAATTAAAGAGAGAAATTGGGATAGATACTTCATTGCGGCTAATTATAATTAGCGCGCGCGCGCGCGTTACTTTGTAAAAACCGCGGGCTTCTCTCGATCGACCGACCACTTTATATATATACCACGGGAAAATTATCACGTTTCACGTTACTTCAATTTTACACGGGGATCTGGTCAGCTTCTCTCCCTCTCTCTCGTTTTTCGAAAGAAAAAAAGAAAAAAAAAATTTACGCGCGTCACACGGTACTAAAGTCCACCAGAAGTTGGAAACACCTGGAAAGGACTTAAGGAGTTTACTCTCTTGATCTTCCAGCGGGGAACTTTCCGCGAGATAACGTGTTTCGTTTCGGTAAGGCGATATTTATGTCACTCCCCCCTCTTTTCCCCTCTCCCCCCTCTCACCCCCTTTTCACCCCCCGCCTGCCTAGTCAAAGCGCCTCGAGTGAGTTGGCGGAAGTTGGAATATCCTTCCGCGCGTTTCTCGGCCAAAATACCTTCCTCGGAATTGTACTCGAGAGGCGATCGCCATCGATCTCTCGGCCAGACAAAATGGAAATATCCTCCTGGCGGCCGTTTCGTGACGAAGCGAGGCGAGGCGAGGCGAGAATCGAGGTTGACTTACGTTCAGGATCCTCCATCTTCCCTCGCGTTAGAGAAGAGGATTCTTCGATTCTAGAATTCGGCGGTATTTGCAAAAGTCTTTTTTTTTTTTTTATAAAGCGAAAAATTGAACTCGCGTGAACGTGCAAAAGCAATATCTGTAAGATTTGTAATTTGATAAAGCAAAAAGTAGACGATTGCCTTTTTCCAAAGTCGAAGGAGGAAATTTACCGTGCAGAATCGAGGGAACCGAGTTTGTCGATATTATTAATCTAAAAAGAAAAAACGATCCATTGCAAAAAAAATTGCGCAAACGACTGTCGCGCACGAAATTTGTCAAACATTTTGATTTTATAGCATATTATGATTCGTGAATTAGATTCAACGCGAAACGCGCGTTTCAAGTTATAATTCTTATACGTTCTTAAGGTAGTTGTATCGCGACAGTATTAATAAAAAATAATGGTCACTGCATGCGGTGCAATGAAAAACTCGATTTATCTGTCTAAAACCTTTGACTGAGCTTGTACTGTTATCAACTTGTACGGTTCTCCATTTGCGCTTTACGTCTTCTAGAGCGTTATAACAATGTGATAATTTTTTTAAATTTTTGCCGTTGTCTTTAGAAAATTTTAAACAATAATTACTCAAAATTCCAAAAATATCGTAAGAAAGGGCCTATTGCGACACAACTATCTTAACATATCCGTGCAAGAACCGTTGGGCAAACTTTTAGGTAGTGTATGGATCGCCAAAGATGTCGTTCTGAACCACTTTGACATTGTTTACGACTTAGACAAAACTTTATCAGAAGAATAAAAAAAATGCTCGAAGCAGAAGGTTCCTTGATAAATCAATGAGCGGCCATTTTAGTTGTTTTGTACGATATTCATATTCTTTAACGCAGGTAAACTTAAAGTAGCAAAAAGCGTCGATGTGTGCAGCCTGATTTTTTTGTTTCTCAAAAGCAATAGTCTACCTGAATGATTGTTCATGTCATATTTTGCTCAGAATATAAGAATAAAAAAATTTATGAAACGAGATGAAAAGAGAAATATGAGATTGTGAGGATTTCCAAGGATCCGAGACTCTTACTCGAAATATAAAGGGAGAATGAAGATTATTGGAGAATATAATCAAAGAATTTAACCATGATTTTCTATATATATAATCTCGAAACTCATTTCACTGCGACATCTCTCTCTCTCTCTCTGCTTAAATAAATTTATTTGTAACTTTTTAAATAAATTTTAAAATAATTTGCGGTCTGATGTTTAAAATATATGGAAGTTAGAAATTTAAGAAAAAGAATTCAGCAATTTATACACACCTAAAAAAAAATATATATATAAATCAAATTTTATAAATTAAGATGATATAAGGATTTATAAATCTGATTCCTCGAAGATATGAGAATTTCCACAAAATGCAAAATCCTTGGAATCCAATCTACAAACTATGTGTGCTCCTAATTTCTAAAAAAATACGAAGGATCTAGAAACTCCGTTTGATTTCACGACTTGGCAATTGAGAAGTCTCTTTTTCATTTTAAGAAGCCAGTGTTTCAAAGACTTAGAATATCATTACAATTCCCCAGTACATCAATTCAATGAAAGATTTACTGGCAATCGACAATATATTATATATATGGGCAATTCCACGTCAAATCGGACAAGAAATAACCTCGTATTTTTTAAATCAATCGAAACTTTTTTCACGTGAAATATATATAAAATAAGGAGATACGTATTTTTGTATTTGTCCGAAATATTTTGTTTGCAGAAGTTATAAACAACAAAATTTTCGTGAAAAATGAAGAAGTTGTCAATTTTAAACATTAATATCTCTGGTTATATTTTTCATAGAGAAATTTTCAAAAATGCATTTTAAAGCTAAGGAGACAACCTTTTTTATAAAAATAGTTTAAGTTACAAGAAATTGCTAATTACAATTGTTATAAATAATTGAAATGTTTAATAATTTTTTTGACCAAAAAGTACACTTTCTAAAATTTTTGAAATAATGCTACTTCATTCTCCATTTCATTCTGAAAGTGCATATATTTTTTATTTTATGGAGAATCGATAGATTCTATTTTTTATATATTTTTAATTAATGAGGCGCCGCGCTGTGCTCGCGTCACTGGCTCGATCAAGTAGTATTCTACGCGCTATGGCGCGCCGATTTCTTCGGAAATATTGTGTAGAAAGAATGTACAGTAT
The DNA here is from genome assembly GCA_963971435.1 of Lasius platythorax. Lineage (NCBI taxonomy): Eukaryota > Metazoa > Arthropoda > Insecta > Hymenoptera > Formicidae > Lasius > Lasius platythorax. The sequence goes on from OZ020549.1 coordinate 3,929,355, forward strand.
AAATGACACAATTTATAATGTTGATTATAAATTATGTCATCTTTTATGTATATTTTACGTGAAAAAAGTTTTGTTTGATTTAAAAAATACGAAGACAAAAAGGGTCGAGTTTTGTTCGATTTGACGTGGAATTGCCCATATATTTCTCAAGTTTTTAAATTATCTCGAAACGAGGAAATCAGGCGTTTAAGAAGTTATCTTTGACACGAGGGGTTAAAAGAAAGAGAGTGTAAGAATGAAGGCTACCTCACAGACTTTTATAGCATATCGAAGAGTGTATTCGATATATCGTACTTTACCAGACTATATATCGATACGAATAACCATTGACCATTTGCGCTATTATTCATTTATTGCAAATCATCTGTATTATCAAACAGCGAGCTTCTTTCTCTCTCAGAAACTTTTGTTTGCACTATTTCTACATTCTCGGAGTGTAGTAATCTAACATAATGCTGACATAACCAAATCTCTCAATTCTCGATCTTCTCCTCGGTATCTATCCTTCTACGCATTCATTTTTGACTATTCTATCGATAATAATAATAATAATAATAATAACGAGATGACGATAATAATAATGATAATAATGTGTCTACTTGGGACAGCGACTTGAAACGGGTAACCACCGCGATGCGGGGTCTTGTCACAGGGTAATGCCCGCATAGCCGCCTTGTAGTTTCCGTAGAGGCTACAGAACGGAACTGACGGGCAAACCTTCAAACAATAAATGACGACGATAATAATAATAATATTTTAACTACTGAGACAAATTTTTCTAATGTATCGCAAATTTCGCTATCGCTGAATAAAATGGTCTGGGGCGAGTGTGTTATAAAAGCCTGTGATCTTCTTTTTGATCTGTATAGAAAAAAAAAACGAAAAAAAAGAAAACATACGAGTGTCTCCCATCGAGATTGTTGAGTGTTGTATAGGGTGGACGTACAATAATAAGAATTTCGAGATTAAGTAGACATATCAACGAAGTCATGTAATATTGATTGTGCCCATTTGTCACTTTCCGAGCGCTCCTCGAGCCGAACCGGAAGGATGTCTTTTATCGCTCTTGCGGTTATGCCCGTATTATGCGGGTTCGTCTATGTACATAGATTATTTAACGAAATCGCCTCTACACGATGAGATGAGAGATCCCTTGTCCTATCTATCAAAAATTACCGCATCGACAACATTACATATTATACTACAATAATTATATATACTATGCTATACTAAAATATATTATATACTATTATTATAATTCGAGATTTTAAAAGATTAGAATTAAATTAAATTGAAATGATTGAAATTTTGAACGATTTTAATTACATTTAATTTACATTCAGAAAATTCTGTGTACAGTATTAAATAATGATTTATGTAGAAAGGAATATATGATTAATATTTAATATTAATTAATAATTAATATGTTAAGAATATTTGAAGAATGTTTAAAGAGAACTATTAATATTTTATAAATATTTTATGATAACGTGTTCTAGTGATGCAATCTCTAATCTTTGGTATCGAGGAAAATGGCGGGGTGAGGATTTCGGTGGTAAATTAATGCATCCGTTTCGGATCGATGGAGCGCGACTCGCATAAAGGCGCATAAAGCGGCTATTAACGAGTTATTAACATGATCATTATTAACGAACTAAGTTGAACACATCGAGGATTTCATTAACGGATTCGTTCGCGCGTGAAATGCGTTATTTTTCTAATGATTTCGAGCGAGTCATTGCCAGAACGTGACGGAATCCTTCCGCTTTATTTTCTCTAAGTTTTACAGCGAATTTGTATTTCACAATGAGTTACCAAATAAACAAGAACGGTTAGAACAACGAATGAATTGTTATTCTTTGTTCTATTTTTATAAAATCGCTTTATTACTATTACTATTATTATTATTATTATTATTTATTACTATTATTATTCATAAAAAATAAAGAAATTAACAGATTAGCAATTGTTAGTAAAACGTCGAGTTGATTAAATTAAGCATATACATGCCCGAATTGTAATTTTGATTTCTAAATATATATTCTTCCTCTTTAACTCTCCATGAATAGCTTTTAACTTTTCATAATAATTATTATATTTGCGAATTTTATAAGATTTATTAATAACTTATAATAACGCGTATAATTATTACTATAAAGTTTGAAAACTTTAATATAAATAAAATTAATATAAAAATATTGGAATTTGTGTCTGTGTGTGTGTGTTAGAGTTATATAAGCTGATTGTTAAATTAAATTTTAAACATTCAACAATCTAAAGAAATAAGTATCTTATTATCAAAATATTTGCGATGAAGAAGAAAATCAAGAAATCTTAAGAAGCTTTTGCAGGTATGTATATATAAAAAAAATTAATATAAGAATAAAAATAATAATATTCATCTTATTTAAAGCCAATGTGAGATACGTATGATATATACAAGTGTGTAGAGGTTAAGGTTTTCAATTAACTTAAAAGATTAAAAAATTCGTGATACTCTCACCCCATGCAAAATTTATACAGAGTGAATTAAAATTGATACTTTAAACTTCAAATAATATTTATCAAAACCAAAAAGATTTTACTAAACATGAATTTACACATCAACAATTTTATAAACTTCAGATACGATTAATTAGATCTAGCAAATTATTATTTCACATTATTTTTATCGATAAAGATTTCAAGAATTTATATACGTGAGCAATAATAAATTAAGTGGCGATTATAAATACATTACATTCGAATTTAGCTCTTGTGTTACTTGAAACGTGGAGTTTATAACTTTTGAATAACGTGAACGAACTTGAATAAGAAACTTGACATTACGCGTGTAGATCTGAATTATTATGGCTTTCCAAAATATGTCAATACATATTATATACATAATATATGTCAATACACCGAAGTAGATCTCGAAAAGACATATCTCGCGCGTCTGTGATGAAATGAAATATTTTTGTCCGATAATTCGGAAGGATTGATTGCTCTCTATGTTTATGCTTGCTAATTTTTTTCATTTATCTTGTGATAATTGCCGATATTATATGTATATATATAAAGTTGAGATCATCAATTTTAATGCATCCTACGTAAGGGGCGCTTAGAAAAGAGACGCAGCGTGTGATTTACGTGCGGTAAGCCCCGCGAGCGAAATGGAGGAGATCCTCGGCCGGAAGACAGATCAGAAAAGTTTCGCGAGGCAATCACGAGACGTGGATATTGGGACTGCCGATAAAAATGACAAAGTCTCGAAACTTTTTGTTCCTCTCGCCGTTTCTCCGCTCTCTGTGAAAACCTACTTTTGTCGCTTCCAGTCACGAAGCTCCTCCGTGCGCGATTCTTTTGAATTTCTTTTGGAACTCCAATCGCGCAGTCGTATAAATTATGTATCGAAACGCAAGAAAAAGAAAAAAAGGAAAATTTCTTCTAAATTGTAATCACGATATCGCTAATCGAAAATCGGACAACGAATATATTTCTTACAATTATTCTCCGTTTCAAAAACGAGTCTTTTGAGATCCGCGTAGGATCTGAGATAATTCGATACAAATAATTCGAGAAATATAATTTAATATCAAAAATCTGAATAATGAATGATAAAATTATTATTATATTGTTATTATTATTATTTTTATTATTATTATATAATTCGAGAAATATAATTTAATATCAAAAATCTCAATAATAAATAATAAAATTATAAATCGCTCACTTTTTAGTTCCTTCCTAGCTGTTGCCTGACGCCTTCTCTTTCTTCTCTCTCTCTCTCTCTCTCATCTGTTCTTTGCTGCTCCTTTGGGACACACACTCGCGAAAACATGGCTAATTACTATCTCGTGCGCGCACTAAAGACCAGAATATGACGATGCGGCACTTTGTGCCCGGCATTTTACATACTACTTACTACGTTAATCGCACGAGACGTGCACTTTGTCTGATATCACGACGATAGAACGCGAACATCACACTTAAATCCTTCTGTCAATGCATAATTCTTCACCAACCTAACCAACCACGTGTTTTCGACACATTGCACTGCGACAATTTTTTTATAGCAGTCGCTGGACATCGAATATTCCTTTCCGTTGTATTTTAGGAGGTTCTCGAATATAAAGACCCTTTATATTTTGTTTCGGGCGGAGAAAAGTTCTCGTTGCTTTATGTATTGTTGTATTATTTCTCGCAGTAAGTATTAGAAGAATAAAACTAAACGCAATTATTTTTTATAAATATGCGAATTTGTACGCGAGATTTTCCAGTCTCGTAATTTTCGTGTTCTCACGTCGCATAATATAAAATAGAATACACGTTATGTACAATTAACGTTCAAAGTGCAAAGTAAAGTGCCGCGCGATTGTTCTATTCTCGTAATTAGTACGCGTAATTAGGGCAATTATAATTAACTATAGGATGTGAATAATTGATTGTTTTATTAATTTATGATCTGTTATTTGTTGAATTAATTATTAGCTCGCTTATCCTCGCTGTAGTGACTAAACAATTTATTTAAGTTTATATCAATGTGTAAAATTTCCGAAGGGATTTTTAGCGGAGAATACGGGAAAAGTATTAAAAAAATTCCACGACCAATAGATACCATGAATAAGCAATATACTTCAGTAAGCTGGATACACGCTTGAGTTCGAATTAGTTTTTCCGATTGCTCGACAAGGAAAAGAATTTATAAAAAAAAATCAAAGCAAATAACAAAAAAATTAAACTATAATATACATATAGATACACAATTTCCACGAATTATACATAATTTTCAGACGCCATGAACGTTTTATAAAATGTATTATTAAGGTAGGGCTCTGCCCTACCTCCAGTACCCCCAAAACGAAAAGAAAATAACCTAATTTAACCCATGTTTAAAGGGGGTCAATCATTATTTTTAGTAATAATTTAAATATGAATTTTTTAAGAATTATTCCCGCATTCCCCCCGCTAAAAATTCCTACGGAAATAACTTTACAACGCTAAAGTTATAGGAATCTTGTTGCACCTTGTTTAATTTTCGATTTCCATCATCCTTACGCGGTAGGTGCATTATGCACCTTGTGTAATTTTCCAAATATTTATAATAGTAATGATATAATACAATATATATATTATTATTTGAAAGATTTAAATAAATTTTAGGGATTATTTATATAAAATTTAATTTCTATTTGTCTCATATTTTATACTAACTTATATCTAATCACAAATATTGCTAATTAAAGAATAAAATTTGCAATAATATTAATAATAATAATATTAATAATTAAATTTATTGCATTATTTATTATATATAAATGTATCGAAAGCCATATATACAGTGTGTTCTAATATCTTTGAAACAAGATAATATCGCAGGAGAATGCTCGAAAAATTAAGTAATGAGAATATTTAAAATTTTTTATTTTATGCAGTTTTTGAGATATAAGTATTTGAAGTTTGCTGTAATCTCAAACTATTTTTAGAAGATTGCCTGTCCGTGAATCACGCATACGGTAAGATTAATAATCGTGCACTTCAAGATCTTCATCAACTCGGCATTTCCATCACGAAAAGCAAATTCGTATATATAACATAAATAAATGCTAATTTATTTGTTCATTTATTTTTGTAATTTTAAATTTACTGTTTGCGAAGTAAATTGAAAAAGTAGTGAAAATTCTTCCAACGTTTGTACGGTGCTACAGGAATTAATTATGTTAATGCAATTAATCAAGAAAATGAACTGTTTCTTCTGAATTTTGGTATTAAAATAAATTATTTCCTCTCGAGATATAAATATCGAATTTATTACCTATCGTTTGTGCATATCTCTCTAGATGTCTAGTTATTTAATTTAGACTATACAAGCTTGTAAAACAAATACAAATATTGATCATTAGAGCAATATTGAGCGCGAATTTGAAAAGGATTTTGCAAAAGCGTTTTCTCTACGATTGTTGACCAACAACAGACATTGTCGGGTGTGCTTCACGTTATTTGTTGATCCGTCACCGTCACACGCATCAACGAATAGTGTGAATTATCATTGTGTCTGGCCGATTGTACGCTACGTCCACAAAAAAAAAAAAAAAAAAATCGAAGCCGATAAAATTGATCGCATATTCGTCAATATCGTTCGAATTTTTGTGCAATAGCTTTATCATGTTCGCATGTTATGAGGGTTACGATATCGGCATCGTGCTTTGTGTTACGAAGCTTCACCCGAGTATTTGCAGATATCCAACACAAAATCTGAAAATAGAAATATAAATTTCTTCAATATACTTATTGATATTTATTATACACAATACAATATATAACATATAATTTAATATTGCACATATTTATATAATTATATAATATATGTATATTGTGCTTTCGAGTTAACTTGACGTGTAATTTATTTTGCTAGAGATTTTATTTGAAACTTGATTGCCTGGGTATTTAACACTCTGAAAGCGAAAAGTTTACGACCCTTGTTGACACGTTTATTTTAGTGACTGTTATGCAGAATATAAAGTGAGATAATATAGCGTGTAACCAGTTTTAAGTTCAAACATTATTATGTAGTTTTACAAATGGATATCCCATAGTTTTCGTGCGAAAGAGGCTCGAAATTTCAATTCGTACAAATACATAATAACATCCCAGGAGAGAAAACGCACGCTAAACAGCACCCTCCCTGTGAAATTTTTCTTCCTTAACGTTTCCCTCTTTTTAACGGAGCACCCTTTTCGAGGTGAGATTTTTAATCTTCCTCGTCATATTAATCCTCGTTTCTGCAGATCGAGCGGTCGCAGGCGCAAAATAACGGCGCGTGCGCGCGCTTTGACGTTAATTGAAATTACGGCTTATCCAGGCGCGACACACTGCACTATGTGAGATTAGGTGTGTTGGTTTGCGGCTTGATAGCCGGGATTTTTGTAACGACGTCGCGTGTGCTTGTTTGCGTGTCGCGCGACACCATCCAGGGAGAAGGACGCGGTCGGAATTTTTGACACAGACGCATCTCTCGCGTCGAGGCCGAAATAACGTCGACCGCCGCTATTTGCATTTCAATCGGCCGTCTATCGTTCCGATATGCAATCACCTTGCAGGAAACGCCCGGCGTTTCGATGCATTCGTGTTGCGTTCGCCACCAGCTGTTTGCTGCGCGAGAAATTAATACTTTTGCGTTCTCGGTCTCTCTATAAATATATATGTATACTATTGCTATGATCAACGCGCGCGCTATTTATAGCTCAGATATAAAGTAGATAATGCAGAAATTAGATTCTTCAATTTTGTAATTTAACGATAAAGACGGAAATCTGATGTAAATTTAGCGGGATAGTCTTTCTATTCATAGCTTGTTGACACACGCAATTTTCTGCTATTTTTTTTTAATTAATAAAAATAATAAATTAATTTTCACTTTCCTTATTTTTTATTAAATTATAAAATATACATATAATATAATTTATATATACAATATTAAATAAATAATATATAATTTAATATTGCATATATGTATTTGTATAATTATATACAGTGATGGGTAAGATACATTTAAAATGTATCTCGATACAGATACAAATACATGTGAAAAAATGTATCTAGATACAGATACAAATACACAAATTAAAATGTATATAGATACAGATACTCAGATACTTTAAAAATATCTCAGATACATATCAGATACTTTTAAATTATATTTTATCGTAATAATGGTAATATGCACAAAATATACTGAATAAATCTTTTATTATTTATTAATATTTTTTTGTTTACATTACGACTTTATTCGTTAGTCTTACACATCAAAAATGCCTCAAAGATATCGTCACTCAATCTATTTTGCCGTAGTACTAAAATTTGACCACCAGTGCAAATCGCTCAATCATCGGTGCTGATGACGATATAATTGTGTTGACGATATAATTGCGTTGAACTTTAAAAACAAATGTTTCATATGAAGAAAACGTGCTATTGATGCGATATCTTTTTGCTTGTCTGACAAATAAAAGAAAACCTCATGTCGATAGCACTGTGTTGTTTCTACGTAGTCTTGATCTTTTAAAAATTTAAAGAATTGGTCATCTTCCACGGAAGACGCTGAAGAGCCATCAGAAGATATTCTGGTTTCATTTTTTAAATACGCACATTTTTTTGCTTCTGTAATAAGCATGTTTTTGCAATATTCGTGGTAAAAAATACGTGAAAATGTATCTGAAAAGCAGTTCAGATACTATGTTTTGTATCTAGATACAGATACAGATACTCCAATTCGAATGTATCTCAGATACAGGCTCAGATACACAAAATGTATCTAGATACTGTATCTAGATACATGTATCTAGATACTACCCAACACTGATTATATAATTATATATTATATACATAATTATATATATAAAGAATAAAATCTTAAAGAATATTAAAAATTTGTTAGTTTTTTCGCAAATTTCTCGTGATATTTGCAAAATTAACATTTATGAACAAATTGGCATTCAGGAAAGCAAAAGCTTGAGTAACTTTCGCCGATATTTTCCGGAAATATGCTAAAAAAAGTATTCCAAGCGCGAAAAGTAGCGACGGTGATGCACAAGTGGCGAGGAGAGGCGAGCGGTGAAGAAAAAGATGAAGAGGTGAAGAAGAGGGCAGGGTGAAAAATTTAATATTCGCGATATTATGCATCGTCGTTTTTGATTGGCGGAGAATCTCGCGGGAGATTCGCGAACGTTTATCGATCTGCGTATTCGTTCTTACGTCTCTCTGAACATTCTACGGAACAACCGAGCTTTTGTGGCAAGTTCGAAAGCTCTGACGGCTGCGCGGATTGGTTATTAAAGGCGAAAGACGATGCACCTGCCGCTGCCTGCGCTCGTTGCACAACTTAAGCTGTCCGTTACAGTTGCGTAATAGTTGCAGTCGGCGGAATAAGGCGAAACTGTCGAAACGTATGTAAGACACGTGAAACACGTTGAATTATATCGGAAGTAGAAAAAAAATAATCGTTTCTTATTCGTGTTACGCGAGGGAAAACGTGCGTACAAGGAAAATACAAGAGCAAGGGAAGTATGCCTAATATTAGACCCATTTTTAAGTCCCATGTTTGGACAAGATTTTTTTTTAGTAAATAAAAATTGAATAAATCACGTGGTTGTTTTAGGTGGAAGTGTAAAAAATTTGGTAATTTCCGATATATGGGCACACTATGTTCCTAATATTGTACATCTCATTCTTAACTTTTTAAAGGCTAGATTATTGAGAAAAAAACATTAATTTTAATTCATTAAAATTGTTTATTTAATTATCAATTTGTATAGAAAAAAATCCAAGTAAAAAATCTTTTCAATCAGAAAGAACGTCAGCCTCTCATAAAAATAGCATACAAATTTGATAAATTACAATTCAAACACAAAGTACAAATGAATTACAAAATAATACAAAAAAATCATAATGACAGATTACATTTTACATTGAAGTTACATATTTTTAAATATCAATATCAGTAGGTGTACGATATTAGACAAGTATTCATGAAAGAAATATGACTGTCCGAACGAGAATACAAAAGTCTACAACTTAACTTTTATTAATGAAATTGAAAGACTATATAACACCTACAGACCGTATATATGTTAAGGAAAAAAAATACCTTCACGTACCTTTTTATTCAAAACACCTGCCTAAACACACGTACGCAAATTTTTTTTTAGATAACCAAAACTGAAATAATTTACACCGACAAACTAACTACTTCGTTCACTTTCACAACTAGACTAACGTTATACTGCACAAAGGAGAAGCAGTTTCCAAGAGAGCGAAGCATTTACCACTAAAAAAATAATATTATTAAAAAGGTGTATGATATCGGGCTAAGTTCCCTTATACGATATATTAAAAAAAAAATCGTATTATTTTATACCAATCTTAATAGAAACAATATATCAAATTTAATTTTCAATCCGATTCGCTTTGCATGGATCGACGATTTTGGCGAAGCGAATAGAAGGGAGAGATGAACAACGAAGATGCGTGATAAATGTTTTCTCAGTTCAGACCCGTCTGTCTCTTCGATTGATTTCTCGTTCCACGGTCGATGGTACGCCTACCTAAGGTGTCACAGTAGATCGCGGCGGTTCTCCGTCTGCCAGGATTTCTCAGGATTCCCTCGGCGATACTGGAAGCGGGTCAGTCGGACGCATTCGAGTGGATCGCGACGGTCGAACGAACGACGACGTTCGAAGCATTGCGATTCAATATCGTTATCTCCGTAGCTTTTGCAGAGCGGGGAACACGTATCCGTGTCGTACGTGTTCCACGCTATAGAACTCCTGGACATATAGAATACACGATCTTGTTTCCTCATCCCCCTCCCCGGACTTTGCTCTTCCCTCGCTCTTTACGAGATTCCCGTCTTCCATCTCACCCAGAAGACGCAACGCATTCCGTTCATTTATTGTATTGTTTCAAAGAAACTCTTGACAAACTCAATTTAGACTTGAAGGATAAGATCGTAATTAAACTGACATCGGATATTCGAATGCCGCAATAAAAAAAGAAAAAAATATATATAATTTTTACATACGTAATTTCTAGAGCATATGCTAAATAATTTCTCTTTTATTCAGAAATCGTGGCTTAAGATATAATATAAATTATATATAATATATAATTTACATTATATCTGGAAGATGAGAAACATGTATGGAAAAAATTGTGCAAATTAGAAATTTGCACATTGCTTCCTCACCATTTTAATTCGCTCACAAAGTTCCTCCTTAGAGGAAGCTAGTTTTTAAATTAAATTAAAATTATTAGTATATAATAGATTGTTGGCTTCCTCATAGAGGAAGCTTTATGAGCGAATTAAAATGGTGAGGAAGCAATGTGCAAATTTCTAATTTGCACAATTTTTATTTTTATATAACCATCACAAAAAATTTAGAAATTATATTATGAAATTCTATTCATATAAAAATATTTAGCCCGATATCTTAAAATTTTTGGAAGTTAGAGCGTACACAGACATCTCTCAAAAAATTCAAAATTTTATAAAATATGAACCCCTTAACCGATTCAAACCAAATTCAATACCAACCATCCTTTATTGATACCCTATTCATGTAAAAATATTTAACCCTATATCTCAAAGTTTGCGGAAGTTAGAGCAATTACGCTCTTTTTTGAAAAAATTCGAAATTTTTAAAAAATAAACCCCTTTACCGATTCTAGCCAAATTCAATACCAACCATCCTTTAATGATACTCTATTCATGTAAAAAAATTTAGATTGATATCTCAAAATTTGCGTAAGTTAGAGCAACCCCGCTCTTTTTTGGAAAATTCGAAATTTTATAAAAAATAAACCCCTTCACCGATTCTAGCCAAATTCAATACCAATCAACCCTTAATGATACTCTATACATGTAAAAAATTTTAGCTCGATATCTCAAAATTTACGGAAGTTAGAGCGACCACGTCCTTTTGGTGCACATACACACATACACACATACATACGGACATTTTTTAAAAATTTAATTTTTCGACGTTTTAGAACATTCTGAACACATTGGCATGAAAAAATGAAAAACAATTTTTTTCACGAAAACTAAGCTTCTTCTATGAGGAAGCAAAAATGTATGCAATGTATCTTTTATATATAATATTTTATATATATAATATATAATTTATTTTATATGTATATTACACGTATAAAATATTATATATATGAAAGATACATTCCATACATTTAAATAGTTTTATATATTTTTGTTATACTAGTCTTCCTTTCTTTTCGTTTTTTTTTTTCCAGAATCCTAACTAATGTTATTGCGAATATGAGCGCACGGGGATTTTCGCGCGAGCTGTGAGATTTTACCAGTTTCTGTAAATGCGTAGTGCATGTCAACGTCGACGCCGGCGTCGGCGCCGCCGCGAGAGCAGCTTAAAGATCTGTTTACGTAAGAACGCTGCTTGCTTGGAAGGGAAACGCAACGCTTCTTCTCTATCTCGCTTCGTCTCCCCGCTATAAAGCTCTCTCGGTTCGTGAGATGAATTCCGTGGTATGTGTTTAGCGTTGCGCATCAAAGCCAGTGCATTCCAACCATGCAGGTAAGCTCGAAACACACGCAAGATCCCGGTATTTCCGGTTTCTTGGATTCCTACTTTTCTAGGTATTCGACTGTTTTACGCTACGAAAAACACAATTTTCCTTAATAGATGTTTGCACAAACTTGGAAATATATACATTTTCTAGAAATATATATATTATATATTATATAATATAATTGCATTCAATCTATGGTAGGATAAAATTGTTTATTTAATTGTTTATAAAATTTTTTATATATTATATAAAAAAAATATATATATTTTTCTTTCTTTACTATTATTTAGAGAACAATTTTTGTAAAGTTAACAAATAGAGATATCTTTTCTTATAAAAGTTTTACTCTTCTGGAATCTAAAATACTTAAATCTTTGAATTTTATCGAACACGTATTCTTACTGTATGTTTTGTGCCGAGAAATCGGCTAGTTAAAGCAATTTTATCCTACCATAGATTGAATGCAACCATATTGTGTGCATGTCAAAAACAGAGATGGAAAAATAAAAAAATATTGAAATGGAAATGTTTCCATTTCAATTGGATCGGGAAGATAATGTTACGGAAAAAATTGGAAAAAAATAACGGCTACTATAATTGCCCTTTTTTCCAAAGGTGCCATATTCTTGCTCTTTATATATAATCTTTGCATACAATTATTCATATATATGTATACATATGCATTGTATATATATATATATATATCGCTCTAATATTTGAAACAACACTCGACGCGATTAAGACTTTACTTATATACAGTTTTCGCGCACTTCTTCAAAAGACCTAGATTATTCAAAGTGAGTTTCTAATTTATTCTTGCGATTCCTGTGAATTCTTTTTGGAATCGACGAGCTTTCGGAGCGAACGAATTTATCGTGTATCTACAAAAGACGGATCTTTCTACGACAGTACCAGAGTTTTCTCTCCTCCAGTACCGTTGTTGTAAAATTATTCATAAACTAGCATAAGTCTTATAGTACAGATATATTATTGTGGCAGTGTTCTCTAATTGGCACTGAGAATTCAGAATAGACAAGCGAATACTGTTGGTAAGTAGTATTATAGTATAGAATCTAATCTGTTCTATATATACTGTCGCGTGCATATTCTCTATTATATGTAAATTACATATGTAATCTATAACCTACTTTTCAAGTGTTATTCTCAAAAAATGTAAGTCTAAAATATACATATAAGTCTGTTAAGTGCTTGATAAGAGTAATGCGAGCGCGTGGGTTTACATTTTTTTACATAATATTCTGAAATAAAATTAATTTTAATAAAATGCAGAGAAAATTAAGTACATCTGATTAATATAATATAAGATACACATATTGTCAACATAGTTTATAATATTGTTCAAAGTATCAGAGTTATTCAATCTGAGAGGATGAAATTTGATTGTCAATTTGCATATAAAAAAGATATTATGATTTATTGAAAGTGTCAATTTATCATCTAATTGATTCCATCCTCAACCGGACACACGTTTATTCCACTTTTACTGTCTCGCTTGACTTTAACCCATTAACATCGCGCGTTTTTTGACCCACACTCTTCTTATCAGGACACCCTGGACTTTTTCACGAGAATCTCTTATCTACATGGAAGACGAACGTAGCTTAAGGTAAGTCAGTATGCCGTGTCTGAAATGAGCGATAAGCACGACCGTGGTGACTTCCGTTAAGCTCGTTTAACGGAAGGTGTAATTAATTAGAGGACGAAGTTCACTGTCCTTTAGAGCTGACTCCACCGCGAGTGACGCCGCCGGCGTTACTCTCTTAATACTAATCACCCCAACCTAACTTTTGCCGGCGTGCTCTCCGAGACGATCTTATGGCAATTAATTGGCAGACGGGAGACGACAGAGATGATCGAGACCAAGTAACCTCGCGCGAAAAGAGTACAACGTTCCCATAAGACGCTCGACAAAGAGCTCGACAACTTTATTATTTTATCAACCCTCGATGGTCAAACTTGTTTTTCTTCTCAAAAAAGAATAATTACTATCTCCCGCTTACAGAAATAAACAAGAAAAACCATATATATTATAGGTTTTTTTGTGGTTGTTTATTTTTATTTATTTAATTGATATATATACACATATGTAAATGAATATGTTTGATCACTTTTGTATATAAATGTTTCAAATTCAGACTGCCGAATCCATAGAGGGTTAATAAATTTTTGGAGAAATAATATAAAATAGAAATATAATATATATATATATATAAAACTCTTTACCTATATATATTAGAGATATAAAATACTACCATTTAGATTTCTATTTCTATTTCTCGTTTCACGTCTTTGATAATCTTTGTACAATGTTTTTTAAGGAGGGATTTATCGAAATGTAAGTTTCTTAAAATTGCATTGAAGAGAGCAATATTTTGCAGTTTCATTTTAAAGCGAAACTAAATAAATAGTATCATGAATGTTAAACATTAATATTGCAAGGTTTTAGTTCCATAAATTGATACGGCACATGTAACGTAGCGTTATTGTGTTCTACAAGAAGATGGCCTCGTCTAGGCGACGCACCTACGACTAAAACTGTCTCTCCCTTCAACAGGACCACCTCGCCTTCACCCTTTTCTAAAATATATTAATTATTAAACCATTAAATAATTATATCTGATTATTAATTATTAGTGATTATATTTAATAACATATATAAAAAATTTATTCAAAGTTACTACATAATATTTTTAATAATTTAAACATTTAATTAGGAGAGTTAAAGGATCCATTAAATATTTTAGGTCTGAGAAAGTGATTTTTAGTATCAATAATAAATTTGCGCCTTGTTTTCTTATTTCATATTTAACATTATTATATATTTGAAACGTATTATTTCAAATGATATTTCTTACCTGGGAAGGGCATTTTCATAATCCTGGTTTGCGGATAACCAAGTTTCGTGTTTCCGGTCACAGTGTAGGATCTGCTAGGCGGGACAGGCGGCGGCCGCTCCTGTATGAAGACAAGAGGGATTATATTAAATTAACAAGATTTTCTTTGCAGCATTTTGCGATAAAAAACTCGCCATCCTCCCTAAAACGCTAAAGTACCAAGTACGAGACGTTATAACATTTTGATATTTTTTTTATAAGATTTTTAGATCGAGAGATATAAAAATTCAAAGAAAAGAGAAAAAAAAACGCGAAGAGATCTATTTCCTTTTATAAGAGCTCAATTTCATACCGATTGCTTTTCTTATATATCTGTTTTTTTTTTTTTATTATCTCGGACTTCTTGAACCATATGAGAATAGTATATCCAGAAGCTCACCAGATCCAGTCCGAAGAGTGTGCAAGTCTGTTGGATCATCTTCTGATCGGCGCATTTCTCCGAAGGATCGGGCGGAGGTGTGCCAGCGATTGGTTGCGGTCTTGGACGAGCGCCAGTTCCAGTTCCTGCGCCAGCAGTGACGTTCCTCTGAACGGTTCCGGTATTGGTTCCGGTGGGTGGTTGTTGCGGCTTTTTCTGACCGATGCCGGATGTTACGCCTAGAGTTGTCCTTCTTAAAGGCCATCTCTTTCGTACCCGCCATCCCCTCCACGTGGACTGCAAATAACATCGGAACAAACTCGAAATTGTTCGCTTTGTATTTTTCCTTCTTCCAAAAAGTACGCGGAAACGCCGCACTAATTTCAAGTATTCTCAAATGAAATAAAATGATCCTTCTTTCATCTAAAATAAGGATGATTTATATCGCGTAAAAAAAAAAAAAAAAAAATTTAGAGAGAAAAAGTGAGAGAGAGGAGAGAAACGAGATTATTAAAAGAGAAATATGTCTACCTGTATTACTGTTGCAGCTTTCTTTCGCGTCTCCGCTCGCAGGTTCTCGAGCTGCTGCCTGATACCCTCGCTGAGAAAAATGTGCCTCTTGCCGAGGGCCCAGCTAGTGCTGGCGCCGAATTTGCTCTTCAGCTGCTGCGCGTTTTGCAAAATCAATTTCGTGTCCTCGACAGCTTGCTCCTCGGCGCGGCGCAGTTGCTTGAAGGGTGCGATCAGCCTATATCTCGCGTTGAAGGCCTTAAATCGCATTCTGTGCGGATATCCTGCACGCGAATTACCGTATAAATATTATCTCCAAGATTATCATAATTAATCCTTCTGTCAATGCATAATTTTTCACCTTTCCATCAATGTACGGATGTCCGTTCAGATTGACAGAAGGGTTTAGATGACGCGTTTTACACGCGTATCTTTATAATTGTCTTATATATATGATTTTTTGCCTCCTCATAGAGGAAGATTAGTTTTCGTGAAAAAATTTTTTTTTCATTTTTTCATGCCAATGTGTTCAGAATGTTCTAAAATGTCGAAAAATCAAATTTTTAAAAAATGTCCGTATGTATGTGTGTATGTGTGTATGTGCACCAAAAGGACGTGGTCGCTCTAACTTCCGTAAATTTTGAGATATCGAGCTAAAATTTTTTACATGAATAGAGTATCATTAAGGGTTGATTGGTATTGAATTTGGCTAGGATCGGTGAAGGGGTTTATTTTTTATAAAATTTCGAATTTTCCAAAAAAGAGCGTGGTTGCTTTAACTTCCGCAAATTTTGAGATATCGATCTAAATTTTTTTACATGAATAGAGTATCATTAAAGGATGGTTGGTATTGAATTTGGCTAGAATCGGTAAAGGGGTTTATTTTTTAAAAATTTCGAATTTTTTCAAAAAAGAGCGTAATTGCTCTAATTTCCGCAAACTTTGAGATATAGGGTTAAATATTTTTATATGAATAGAGTATCAATAAAGGATGGATGGTATTGAATTTGGCTAGGATCGGTGAAGGGGTAAATTTTTTATAAAATTTCGAATTTTTCCAAAAAAGAGCGTGGTTGTTCCAACTTCCGCAAATTCTCAGATATAGGGTTAAATATTTTTACATAAATCAAATTAGAAATTTGCACATTGCTTCCTCACCATTTTAATTCGCTCATAAAGCTTCCTCTATGAGGAAGCCAACAATCTATTATATACTAATAATTTTAATTTAATTTAAAAACTAGCTTCCTCTAAGGAGGAACTTTGTGAGCGAATTAAAATGGTGAGGAAGCAATGTGCAAATTTCTAATTTGCACAATTTTTTTCTAATAAGTTGAAATAACTTGAACTTGATAATTAATACATGTTTTTGTAAAAACTTAGATTTTTGATAATTAAGTTAAAATTACATTCTTACCTCCTGCCATAAGATTCACCGTTTCCAAGACCTGTAACGAGCGTATCTGACGCATCGTGACTCCCCTGTCGAGGTGCATCGGCGTCTCGGTGCCATTGCTTCGAATGCATCTGACGAAGTGCGGTCTAGCATGAACCAGGGTTCTCAGGAGATTATCTAATCTCGTATGAAAGTCCTGCGTCAGCGTAGATATTGGCTCGTCTCCGTTCAAACTGCAAAGAACAGCTTTTACTTTCTTCTTGCTTCGTTTTAATGAAGTTTCATTTAAGGGCAACTCATCTCACCGCGGCGATCAGTTAAACAAAAGCGTTGATACTTAAATAATTATTGCAATGTCACAACTCATTGTGCGCACGCTCCAAATTAATTATCGATAAAAATATTTCAGCAAATACATCGACAATTTTTGCAGAGAAAGAAAGAAACATTAATTAAGTCAATAATAAATAATATTTATCGAGAGTGTCTATGGAATACATTAATGCTGGATCATTTTTCGTAACGTTTTAGTGTTATTCGTCGGTGATTACTTACAGATCGGTGTGAGAAGTTGGCGATATACGGAAACTGACGCCCCTTGGTACAGTGTCGCTCGCATATAAGGCTTTCAGCTCGCTACCAAATAAATGCGTGGCGAAGCCGAAACTGCAAGTGTGCTTGTAGAAGACCGCAACCAAGTCATCGGGAACGACATCCTTATTTGTATCTTTAAAGATGAAATTTTTGAATTTAACATAAAAACATTTATATATAATATTATAGATATAAATTATAAATATAAATTTTTATATTTAATAATTTATAGATAATCATTTTTGAATTTAAGATTTCGTATCTGCTCAAGATTCATTTCATATATAATAATATTATTATCATATTGCTGTCGATATTTCAATTATTAATTAATATCGTAGAGTTCACGATATTCTCTTGAATTCATCGTGAAATGTAATGAGAGAAATCTTACGTACCGAGAAAGTCCGAAGCGTCGTAAGTGACTCTTCCTGCAAAGTGCTGAATACCGAAGGATCTGCAATCGACGGGCCTTGGTTCGAATAGCCGAGGATTCTGCTTGTGCTGCACCTTTACTTTAGCGACGTAACTTTCTGCGGTCCCGTGTATAGAGCCTTCTACATCCAACATGCTTAGCAACCCGGTACGCTGTAAATCAAAATAAGCGGGTCTGTTAACACCTAAGAACAATCGCAACTTTAATGAATCATGGAAGAATTTAGGGGCAAAATTAAACAGGATCTTATTTCAATACCAAGATACTAATACATTTTAAATCCGAGAGTTTAAAAAAATTTTACAATCTTTATTTTATCAACGCAACTTTTTCTCGTGTAAGTAAAATGTCGAAAAAATTACATTAATCCTTCTCTGTCGATGCATAATTTTTTTACTTTTCCATCAATGTATGAGTATCCGGGTAAGATTAAAGATATAAAGGATATTTTAAAACAATTACTTTCATAAGATTAATTGTTTTACTGAGAATGAGAAAGTGTTATACTAGCAACAATTTTCGTATTCGATACAGAGAGAAGAACTTACCAAGGAAGAGATGAGATCAATACATGGCACATTGTCAACGTAGTCAACTTCGACGTCGCACCGGATGCCTTCGTCGCGACAGCTCTCGATGGAGCTTTTAAATATGTGAGTGTTGTAGAAGTGCTGCATCGTCTCCGCGCAGAGATTGATGCAGAGATGCTCCAGCTGGCTCGGCTTAGGATCCTCGAAGCCGAACATGTCCAGGATGCCGATGAAACCGTCCGTGGCGTGTCGCACGGCGTTATTCAGGGCGGTCATGCTTCTCGATCCTGTACCGCCTGAAAAATTTTTCACCCTTTACCTTATTTACCGCATTAAAAAGGTAGGAAATTTATGCCATAATTCTTTAAAGCGATACACGAGAGTATCGAGAAAAAAATGCATCTTTCTTAAGAAGTATTTTTATTGGAAAATCGATATATTCATTTTTTAAAAATTAATTATTTAATTGTCAATTATAATAATAACTGTTTTGATTTTATTCACTTTATATATTGTAATAATTGTTGTAATAAAGACCTGCCGAACTGCCCACTGTAGAGGCATGTTGGCTGGTGACCTCCGCTTGATTATGAACGGATTCGTTGGAATCGGATGAGAGAGTGCCGAGAGTCGAGCCGAGTCTCTTCAAGCTGTTGGCTCGTCTCACGATTGTGGCTACAGTGCGGCAATAAAGCGCCTTTGCTAGCGAATCCCTGGTCATGTTGGACTGTGTAAACAAACATCGTGCGTTCAGCGCATGTTTTCGATGTTATATGACATATATGATAATACTTGATCGCAGTATCGAGCAACTTTTTAATGACCCACTTAGCCCTTTTGTACAATAATTTGCAATTCAAAGTAAATTTGCTCAGAGAAAATTTGTAACTCGTTTATGTTCTGTGACCATATCTCTCTCGCTAAATAATACTGAAAATAGAAATTGAAAATTCAACTTCAAACCATTCGCAAACTTTTCACAAATAAGGTATTAAATTAGGAAAATTAGATCCTGAAATAAAATTGTAAAAATATTTTAGAAGAATCTAAGATTGTAAGTCTCGATGTTTTATTTTAGAACTGGAAGGATCACAGGATAAAGAATTTATGAGAAAGTTGATATATAAAAATTTGACGAAATTGGCGATCGAAATTCTTTTTTAAATTGAAATGCGATGGTTGAATGATTCAAAGAAATCTCTTGCCGTCGCAGAATTTGATGCAAAAAGATAAAAATCGATAGTCTACGCGGAAAGGTTACTCGCGAAAAGGTTTACTCGCGAATCTAAAGGGAAAGAAACTAAAATTCAATAGAATTGAAAAAATTCAAATATCTAGCGTCTCGAGAGCCAAAGTTTGCGATGTTTCAGAGATTCTAAAGGATCAGAGGAGGATCATTTGATCCCAACTCGTAATAAGGTGGGAAGTTGCTCGTCACTGTCCCATCTCATCTGCAAGGTTCTATAACGGTACCATGTTAGCGTCACAGACGGATTTAACGAGCTGACCGCGCGCGTTGTGAGTCCTCGAGGTGAGTCCTCGCAACAAAGCTGGCGGAGGAACTCCCAGGAGTGCTGCCACGGAGGACAATTCGTTCTCGCCAATCACGCCTACCTCGACACCAGGACCGTCCGTGAAACCGACGTTCCCGAGGATGAGCACCGCTGCTAATACTCTTACGACGTCCAAAAACGGAATGCCTAAAACGCCTGGACGAAGGACGAAGACTCGTTCAAATCAGAGTTTTAATAAAAATTAATTCGTTTTGCGTTTTCGCAGAACAGAATTTAGTTAAATACTAGAAATAAACTAATTTTATCGAAATTAAATTTTACGCGATTTCTCTCGTACAGCTGACATGTACCTAAGCAGGCTTTCCACGCTTGAAATCGGATGGCATCCTCGGCTTCGTCCTGTCGCGTGTCGCCGTGCTGGAGATATCTCAAATTTTTGAGATTATATCCCTCCAGATTTAATTTAACTGTAAAAGTTGTCAAGGTAATTATTTCCCGTTGTGTGTTGCAATAAATTGTTGATTATGCAGTGTACGATACATATATATAAAATATTTTATATATTGTATATTATATATATTATTTTATATATAAAATATTATTATATTAGAGTATTATACATAAATTATTATTGGAGCACTAAATTTGTCATAATTAATTGTGCTATTACCTCGCTCATCGTGAGACAATCCGGCTAACATCTGATAAAATATATGATAGTTCTTCTCGTCTGACAATGGTTTGATCACTCTCGTCTGGTCTAAGAAATAACAATGAATTTTTGTCCTATACAAGGCACCGTCCGTCACCTGAACCTCGATGAAATGACCCTAAATATACAGTAAAAAAAATCATTCTTATATTAATTAACAGAAAATTGCATTGCTTTCATTATTATTATTATTATACAATTATTATTATATTATTATTATGCAATATCACTGTTCTTCGTATAATATCGTATACTATTGCTCGTTATTATTCATAATTGTCATATATTGTTCTTGACATATTGTTTTTATTTCTAATTTTAACATGTATTGTTACCGATTTTATATAATCTCTCTTTTCACAAGCTACCCTTTTCCTTCTTCGTTCCTTTTCCCGCTATCTTCTTCTATCTTATGCATTTTGAAGCGAAGCACTTACTATCCTCGAGCTCTCCGAGTTTGTGGCGGTTTTCGCTGAGCCCAAGGATCTGAGGACCGTGAAGGCTGCCGCTAGATGTTTGAAAGCGTCCGTTTCCGGTCCGCCGCCGGCGACGTCGAAGAGTTGCCTAAGTAACAGCATTGAAGCGTACGTTTTTCCGGAACCGCTTGTTCCTGCAGGAGGAAATTCCAGAGATCTTATTCTATTCGAAAGGGCGAAAAGAAGAGAGGAAAGGAGAATGAATCCGTTAGGAGACTTACCGGAAAGGATAATCGCCTGCGGATATCCGGTCTCCGATTGCTGCCTCACGGCTTCCTGGACAACCTTGTTCAGTTGAGGTGCTAATGGTACTGTCCTGGTGCTCGTTAAAGTTAACGGATTCCCCACGTCTGTATACGGATTCACGCAAACCAATATGGGACCCACATTTGTCTAGAACGATATTTTTTTTTTTTTCCTCGAATAAATCTGCTTGTGATAAAAATCACATTTTTTCTGACAATACTATTATTTATTTTTATAAATGTGTGTTCTATATAAATATAATATATAATACATATTCAACTTTAAATCAGCAAGAGTTTTTGTCCCTCGAAAAATTGTTGCTTGAAAAATGTCGAATAATTTTGCTCTCATCAATAATAATTCATTCGAAAATAATCTCCGACTACAAGACAAATATTCTTATAGTTTATAAATTTTATATAACATTGTACGAGAAATTTTTCTAAAAAGTTGCGAACGTTCTTTTTCTCTTTAACCATTACTAGAGATTAGTTAATTTTTTTATCACTGTAGCTTAATTTATATTTAATGTTCCTGGAATTGAAGAAAATAAGATGAACGAATAAAAAGGAGCATAAAAGCGGCCTCAAGTGTGTGAAAATCAGTGGAAACGGAGAAGGGAGGATGGAACCAGTCTCTCGTCGAATTTTGCAGGATGGGTGGCGAAAAGAAGGCGATCGGAATCTGCGTATGCGAGCCTGTAAACAGAACACGCACCTGTGCGTGCGCGCCGATAATGAGCGAGAGCGTCATCAACGGCGAAGTAAACTATCGTGATCTCGATCATTAACTCTCCAAGTGCAAACGGTCGCTTAATACACGGAAATGGAGCATAAATCAACGGGGGATAGCGTTAGCAAAATTTTCAGATAATGTGTGCTCGAATTGCAATTTGAATAATGCAATGTTTTGAAATATTCTCTTTGAAAAATTTACATTTGCAGTTGATCATTATTTCACGAGTAATCGTATAATCGCGCACAATTATTCCACAATCTACGTTTACAGGAAATTAGAGAAATTCTGTAAATAATTTGTGATTTATATAAATTGAATATTTTAGTTCGGAAATTGAACGAAAGGTCGTTCGAAACAATTTTTTTTAGATTCCATTCAAATATCGAAGTTCAAGTCTGATGAAGAGATTGCGTAATGAGTTTGCATAAGTGTATGATCAGCTTGCTTCTTGTGGTCGAAACGAGGTAACCAATTGACCGCAATCGATGAAGAAAAAGGTTCTCGCTCGCCCGAAGAACCTAGATCAGGGAGAAATCAAGAGTTTCTCAATAGATCGCCTAAATGAGGAACAGTCTCGAGGAAACTGAACGCTTCGTATAAAAAGTCGACAGCTTGCTGCTGAGGAGTTGCACTATCATGATGAACGACATACGACTTATCGTGGTAAACGCGAAAATTTATCTACAACTAAAGAGAAACCGAGTATATATATATATTAATTATATTATTTAATTAAACTTCAATTTTAGTAGATTGCGCGGAAAGAGTTTACGTAAAATTATTATACTTTCTTGTGCACATATAATTTTTCCCTTTTAATATATTTATATCAGTGCATTTTTAAAACTTTTTGGTAATCGTCTCAATTAACCTACTTATAATCGTCTCAATTAATCCTTCTGTCAATGAACGAGTGCTCAAAGCAATTTTAATTATTAAAAATGTGTCGGAATTTTTTTCCGCCCGAAACAAAATAAAAAAGCCTTTGTATTCGAAAATCTCCTAAAAAAATATATAAAAATATACACGGGAATGAATGTTCGATGTGTCCGACAGCTGTTATAAAGAAATTGTCGCGATGCGATATGTCGAAAGCACAAAGTTGGTATCCATGCATATTGATGATGAAAGGTGAAAAATGATGCAGCGACAGAAGGGTTAATTGTTTAATTGAGGACCATAGAGTGATCACGAAATTGATGGTTCTTAGAAAGCGATCAATTCAAACTCATCGCCGAGGAAAAGCACGGTTAACTGGAATAATCCTAGTCAATTATATACACGGCGTGATAGGAAATGTATGAGAAGTAAAGCCGGCTCAGCCGATCGCATCATCGGAATGCGAGCGTGCGTGCCACCTGTGCGTGGGTTTCCTGTGGCAGGGTGGCATGCACGAACAAGCCGAGAGACAGGGTGAATTCTTAATGACGGCATATCGGCCGCGGTGTGTGTGTGTGTGTGTGTGTGTGTGTGCGTGTTTGTGTTATTGCGGCCACCAACACAAACACCGACTCGCATATCGCTCCGTATACTTATGAATATGATTCGAGACCGCCTCTTTGCATTCCGCTTCGGCACAGCAGCGTTACATTCGTGCATGTGGATACTTAATACGTGCGTGTGTGTGTGTGTGCGCGCGTACACACACGCGAGATTCGTGAACGTCGGGTCTCTGAAATTCTTGGACCTTTAGAGTCTTGAGATCGCGAGATCTAGGAAGCTGCGGCTTCTGCAATTGGGATTCATAGTACATTCACGTGGTATATTTAGCGTTAAACTAATCGTGCGATTAAATCTTACTTATTATTATTTTCTTTTAAAAATATTGAAGCCCTGGCGCGCGTTTAAGCGTCGGAATTTCCGAATTTCTGGCAAATTACTTCGGCAAATTCTAGGCAAGTTATCTACTTTAGCATTGATCTCTCCTTACGTGGTACTGTTTGGCGCAGAAGCGAGCCTGAAGACACTTAAGTACTGCGTCCTCCGTGAGAGGTCCGGGTAGATGAATGAGGTCGTCGAAGGCCGTGGTGGTCGCAGGGGCGGGCGAGGGAGCAGTGGCCTTCGGGAGGCATCGGTGCTGGCTCTGGTTACTCCTCGCGTTCTTCACCTCGGCGATGATGCTGGAGATCGGCGGCGAACGGAGGCATCCTAGCGCCGTCACGCAGGACACTATTCCGTCGTCGGGCACTCCGTTGTGCCGTTTCAGAGGATCCAGATCTGAACACGTCGAGAAATTTAGAAAACCGCGCTCTATCATCAACACTTACGCCATGTTTATCGTATATTGTTCGTGTGCGTTCGCAAAATTCGCATTCGTCTAAAAAAAAAAAAAACAAATTAGAAATTTGCACATTGCTTCCTCACCATTTTAATTTGCTCACAAAGTTCCTCCTTAGAGGAAGCTAGTTTTTAAATTAAATTAAAATTATTAGTATATAATAGATTGTTGGCTTCCTCATAGAGGAAGCTTTATGAGCGAATTAAAATGGTGAGGAAGCAATGTGCAAATTTCTAATTTGCACAATTTTTATTTTTATATAACCATCACAAAAAATTTCCTTCCTTTAATAATAATTCCTTTAATAACATCCTTTAATAATATTCTATTCATATAAAAATATTTAGCCCGATATCTTAAAATTTTAGGAAGTTAGAGCGTACACAGACATCTCTCAAAAAATTCAAAATTTTATAAAATATGAACCCCTTAACCGATTCAAACCAAATTCAATACCAACCATCCTTTATTGATACCCTATTCATGTAAAAATATTTAACCCTATATCTCAAAATTTGCGGAAGTTGGAACAACCACGCTCTTTTTGGGAAAAATTCGAAATTTTATAAAAAATTTACCCCTTC
Organism: Lasius platythorax; assembly: GCA_963971435.1. Taxonomy (NCBI): domain Eukaryota; kingdom Metazoa; phylum Arthropoda; class Insecta; order Hymenoptera; family Formicidae; genus Lasius; species Lasius platythorax. Next base: position 3,954,723 of record OZ020549.1, read on the forward strand.
ACCGATCCTAGCCAAATTCATTACCAACCATCCTTTATTGATACTCTATTCATGTAAAAATATTTAACCCTATATCTCAAAGTTTGCGGAAGTTAGAACAATTACGCTCTTTTTTGAAAAAATTCGAAATTTTTAAAAAATAAACCCCTTTACCGATTCTAGCCAAATTCAATACCAACCATCCTTTAATGATACTCTATTCATGTAAAAAAATTTAGATCGATATCTCAAAATTTGCGGAAGTTAAAGCAATCACGCTCTTTTTTGGAAAATTCGAAATTTTATAAAAAATAAACCCCTTCACCGATTCTAGCCAAATTCAATACCAATCAATCCTTAATGATACTCTATTCATGTAAAAAATTTTAGCTCGATATCTCAAAATTTACGGAAGTTAGAGCGACCACGTCCATTTGGTGCACATACACACATACACACATACATACGGACATTTTTTAAAAATGTGATTTTTCGACGTTTTAGAACATTCTGAACACATTGGCATGAAAAAATGAAAAAAAAATTTTTTCACGAAAACTAAGCTTCCTCTGAGGAAGCAAAAGAAAAAGGAAAAAAAATGGAGAGGAATTATATTATACACGAACAATCCATTGGCGAACGGAGACTCTCTATCTCTCTCTGTTATCATTTCTGAACTTCCCTTATGTAACGTTAGATAACCGGAGATGTCGCGTAACGGTATTCCGCGATTATAGTCTATAAAATCCAGTTACGGAGTCAAGTGTGTGTGCGTGTGTGTGTGTGTGTGTGTGTACGTGTGTGTGTGTGTGTGAAACATAGAGATATCCGCGCACTAACCAGATATTAAATTATTGGTTGCGGTCGAGTTATGGTTGAGCGCGTTCGCGCTGGCGTGATTGACATGCGGATGAACAATCGCGGAGGCCGTCAGCGTGTGACCCGCGGGATGACCGATCCCGTGGGATACGGGCGGTAGGGTGGTTCTCGGTGGCACCGCTGGCGCCGGCGAGGCGGGGGCGCCACCCTTTTCCGGGCTCTTCGATGAAAGGGGCCCGGACGCCCCGTTCGCCGGCCCTGATGAAGCGCTCGCCGGTTGACTTACGTGCAGCCGGTTCCTCAGGGTCACCAGTTCCGTGCTGAGGCTCCGCAGGCGTTGCTGTAGGTGCACCGCCTCGTTCGACGAGGAAGCATCTGCGAGAAGCGAAACCGGGAAACGTCGTTTAAATGCGATGGGAAATGGTACGTCATATCTTATAATTTCAGCGCGATGTAAAATTAACCCTTCTGTCGATGCATAATTTTTTTTCATCGATGTACGGGTATCCAGGTGTCCAGGTTCGGTGACAGAAGGGTTAAGAGATGAGAAGAATTATAGTGGGGACTCTTTACTGAAATATACTACTGTCCTTCTGGGAACGCGATCGACGTCACTCTTCCGCTTAATAATTCGTATCGAGCTAGAAGTGATGCAATTTTGGGCCATGAATATTTTTGCTACCTTGATTCATATTATTCTAATTAATGATATTTGTTCGACATTTTCTAGAAGTAATTATGTTAAAATTGCAATAATTAGAAGGAAAGAATTCTCTGTGAAATGTATATCGAGCTCCACTCGTGATTCTTTCTGATTCTCCTTTGATCTTGTGTGTTCTCGAGTTCACTTCTCATTATCCTCTTCATATCCGTCGCGTGTGCGCGAGTCTCTCTCTCGAGTGGCCGCTCTCGCACAGCTCTTCGGGTACCGTTAATCTAAGATACAATAGCGGATAAGTCGAAATGAAGGAAGCTGCGCTCTCGATGAAGAGTTGAATTTCTCTCCATCATCTGAGGGAAGCTGAGCGCTGTTGCGGTCGATTGTAGCCGCGTATCACGCGACCTCGACCAGTGCGTTACTCTGCCGCTAATAAGATCCCGTCAGATCCTCTAACGTTAACTTTTCCGAAAGATGCAGGAAATTTGAAGAAAGTGCAACTCGAACGCACACATACACGTGCGCAATTTTTAAAAACAATATTTAAAAATAATTGAAATTAAATAAAGCTTTGATGCTGTATTCCTTTCTTGAGGAATTTCAGAAAATTGAGTATAGATAGTATATTATACTGAATTATAATCTATATATGTATAATCTAAATTATACATTTTATGCAACTCAAATAGTATCGCGAAACGAAGAGAGAAGGTGTCGTTAATATAATTTTAAATCGCCTACATTATAAAGTTATAGAACTAATTATAGAGCCATAAATTATAATTCTTTCTCCAACAATCTTTCGATTTACGGAGGTAACAGTGTAATCTGTAGATCTAGCAGCGCTTATCTAGCAATTTATTCTACATAAATGTAATAACACTATATGCATAAACAAAATAGATAATAATATTAACTATATTGAACGCTTTCATAACAGTTACAATAATTTCCATTATCATTTCCATTATCAACTCCATTCTACTAATATACTATTGATACATTCTTATCTAAAATGATTCAATCTGACAGTTCATACAATTAATTTTTATCTATAAATATGAATTTATGTTGTTCAAGTATCTTTCTTTCTTTCTTTGAAGAAATTGTAATCAGTTTGAATTAATGGAAAGCAAACTCGATTCTCTGAAACAGTCTTATCAAATTCGTTTTTCTATCTACAGTGAATTTAAATTCTCAGTTAATTACTACTACAATGTCGACACTTTGAGATTGTTCCTGACAATTAAGGGCGCTTAAAAATTGCTCGAACGTCCCGTCATGTCGCAAATATTACAGCATATTTTCATTCTCTCCTTTGCAGATAAACTAGCTGTATACAAACACTTAATGCAGATCGAAGAGTCACTTAACTAGCTAGAGATTATCAGCGATCTGAAATCGCGTTTGCATCTCATCGGCAATCCTCCATTTGGTCGATTTTAAGTGCGATCGAAAGTGTTTCTCCGGAATGTCGCGTTCTTTCAGGACGTGTTTCTCTCATTTTTTTTTCTTTTTCTTTCAGAGAGGGACGCTAAACTTCCTCTGCCGGACACGACACACGATACCCGGTGCTTGATTCGCATCGGGAAAACTGGTCTCGTTGCTCAATACAACTAACTTCCGGATACGGGATTAGTTACATAACCGGTTCTGGAATTGCGAAGTGAGTTGTTTAACGCGTGCGGTGCTTTATTTACGCCCAGTTCTCTTGCCGGAGAGCCGATTCAATGTGGGATTATTTCGATTATTCCGCGTCTTTGTGGATTATGATAATGCTCGCCGATGTTGAACGCATTGATTCAAAAGGGACCACATTATGAGGCTGCAAGGACTATATTCGCACTATAAATGATTATAACAAACAAAGATAAATTCAAAAATTCGATATTATCTATATATTGATAGAAAAAAAGAGAGACATTTCAATAAATTACTTTTCTCGTGAGAAAACAAGTTTTGACAATAACGAGAAATTAAATATGCGATAATGAATGATATAGAAATAGAAGCTAACATCCATGTTTCTTTACTGTGTGTCCATGATTGTTCTGTATAAAAATGCATCTAATAAATTCACCTGACACACAACGAGTAAAAAATGCCTTGTGAATCATAATAAACGATAATAAACGGCAGCACAGGAACAACAAAAATCTTACTTTTCAAGCACCCTGTAATATAGCGGACAGGTCCTACTACGCGGGAATTAAACTGCGCAGGTACCTTTGGGAGCTGAACGCTCTCCTTCGAAGAAAACAGGTTCTTTTTCGTCTTATTCTTCTCACGGCACCGCACGCCTACACTCTATTCATCGTAACTCTTTCGACTAATGTTTCTTCGACTTATATCGGCGTTGACCTCTCCTCTCTCTTTTCTCTCTTTTTCTCTCCTTGTCCCTTTTCTCAGGTATTAATTTCTCCTTTTTTTTCTAACTCTGCGGATTCGCAGTTCTCCTTGAATCTATAAATGGGGTCTCTTGTGTTCTTCGAACCCCTCTAATCCTTGAACCTCAGAGCTTCTCACGTATTTAGGTTTCTAAACCTGAATTATTTTTTTAGCAAAAAGTTGCGTAATTTTGCATTTAAAGTGTGCGCGTCATATAAATCAGATGAATATTTTACTTACATATAAATTACAGTCCCCCTTCATAATTTTTAAATTATTACTCTATATACATATATATATAAAATTCATATATAAAATTAAACTTTCAGAAAAAAAATAAATATAGCTTTATATTATAATTATATATTACAATATAATATATAATGTAATGAATTTAAATAAGTTATTTAACGCAGTTTAATAAAATTGGGCAAAATTAATGCATGGAATAAAGAAAGTTCAATGATTTATAGTTATGTAGCGATCTAGAGGTAAAAGATTGTGTTGCATGATATCCAAAACAGCCAACTTGAAAGAAATCCGTGGGAAGAAGGGGATGAGGATTTTTTCTCTTTATCCTATTTCCGTTCTTTCAAAATATTCTTTCAAAATATAAAAGAATAGAGATAGGATAAAGAGAAAAAAGAACGGAGTACCGTTTTAAGTGCGCCTTTGTGCTTTGGCAGTCAGGTAGTCAGATAACGAAAGAGGTGAATTAATCGCGGCACAGATACTCTACATTTCTCCCTCTTGCGCGCGCAGATTACCAAATTGCGGCGAAAATTAATGACGACACCCGCACGTATGTCGAAACTTAATTCGTAATTAGGCACAAGAGGGGGGAGGGCGGTTTATCCTAACGCGTGATCCATTTACAAATTTGTGGTCGGCAAGATATTTTTCTGTGGTAAATTCGCAATATAACGCGTCGCGCGATGGAATTTTGAGCATGAAAGTGCAGTTCGTCTCTTGTAACATGTTAAAAATTGTTCCGTGTGCAACAAAAGTATTTTATCTCGTGGAGATAAAATACTTTTTAAACTATCTCCGATATAATTAAAATCATTACAGATTGAATAGTTAAATAAAAATTAGTACATTCTTCCGTGATATGTAAGAGTAAGAAGGTAAATTTTTTTGCACAAATTTTAAAACGAACTGGATCAATTTTAGAGCTAATCCGCGTGACTTAGATATCCTCTACTTTGTGTCTTCTGTTATATTTTCGTATTAAAAATATCTTATCAATAGAGATGCATAAATGAGATGCATGAACGAAATGGACCAAAAGAGCGTTTTAATAAATTGGAATTCTTATGGATTGCTTTATGGTACAGCTGTCAGGAAGCAAACGAAGGTCACCAGATAATGTAAAGAGCTTACAAATCTCTCGTATGGTATCTCCACTGGGATGGACAGAAGCGATAGAATGTATGAGATAAATAAACGGCTGTCAGGTTTATGTTGGGTCTTAATAAAATGATAATTTCCCACGGTACCAATTCGTCGCGGAACTTTGCGAAATGTAATGCCACAAAGTGGCAATAAGCGTAACAACCTTGAACATTATCGAACCAAGAAGACCCGTATAGGATAACGTCGAGTCCGCGTCTCTATTCGCGGATGAGTTCTATAGAGTTCTATCTATTGTTTATGATTAATTAACTCGCTTAATTGTTATTTCGATTTTTTAAATTTTTTGCGGCTTCCCTTACAGCGCTTCCTTTACGTTGGTCATCACCTTTTGATTTCTCCGAGTCAGTAATAAATGCGCATTCACGTATGCGTCGCAGCGTGACCTATGCATATTGTCTGCTTTCGTATTTTTTACATGCAGCGCGTGGGCAGAGCGGTTGCAGCTGGATGCACTAGTTTAGGCCATTGCCCCGCATAAATCCCGGTAAGAAAAGACCTTTCCATGCTTATTACGTAACAAAAGGTGCTTGCTTTTCAAGATTATGAGATTTACATAATTATCTAAATGTCGCGACTTGCGCTGTTTCACGGTTATTTTGTAAAAACAAGAAATAAATTCTTCTTTTCTTGAAAATTATAATATAAATGAAGAATTATCCAAATGTTACAATTAATTTTTTCATCTACTACGATAACGATAATAATTGTTTTTTTAATTATAAGATTTAAAAAATTAGGCTGATGTTATAAATTTCTGTAACACGCACATATACACTCTTTCTCTTTCTCTCACTCTCTCTCTTCTTCTCTTTAAAATTAAGATTACAGAATTACATATGCATGATTAAACATTTTTATTTAATTATTACTTTTTGTATAATAATTTTCCATTCCTTCTTTCTCGTTTTTTTTCCAGAGTTTCAGCTGCCTGCTCTGCACAACCTTGAGATCATCAAGGATTGCTTCTGGCAACCGGTCGACCACTCACGTTCTTGTAACCTTAAGGCTTAAGGCATTAATCTTTAAAAGGGAATAGTTCTTATACCTATAATTAAACAACGAATTTCCGATTTGCGAAAAAGAACGTAAAAACTATTATTTAACTTTTTGTCTATAAATCAAATTTATCATTTGAAGTTTCTAAATATTTTCTAAATTTTTAAGTAATTAAAAATAATTTTCCAGATATACACATCAATTTCAAATAAACAAATGAGTGAAAAAGAGAGAAAGAGAATAAAAAAGACTGTAAAAATGTTGAATTCCGAGGATAATAATTAATTAATACACACGCGATAAATATCTATATAATATTACAATGATTAAAATAAATTTAAAATATTACGAATAGATTCTCGGAGAATTCTAAACGCATTCTTTGGAATATTGGACATGCTTTTTCTAATTATAACAACATAGTCAATTTCTTGCAATTTTTCGTCCGTGACGCGGTTAATGACGGCAAAGAAGTGGAAGGTATTTTAATTATATCTTTCCCCCTCGCTCCCTTCGCCTAATTACTCGAGAAGACCGTAATTGTGAAGGACGCGCTATAATGAAACAATAGCTGTAAGGGTGTCCTAGACGGCAGAATAATGACGCTTGCGAGTTGGGAAAACAAGCGAGTGAAAAAGTTATCTCGATCTCGGGGCGCGTTCTACATTTCTTCTAAACTCTTCTCGACGCATTTAGTGCGCTCTGTCTAAAGTGTCTAAAAATCTAACGTTTGCATTTGCACACGAATGACATCATTGACATTCACCACTCATAAAGAAAGTTTGTAAAAGAAGCTGTTTGAAGAAAATGAGAAGAAATAAAATACATTTAAAGAATTATATATGTAATTATATATATATATATATATATATATATATATATATATAATTCTTTAAATGTATTAGATATATGTATATGAGATTATACGAGAAACGTTTCAAAAATAAAAAATTTACTTTTTCAACTATAAATCAAAGATAAACTTGTATGCTATAGATGACATTAAATATTAAAGAATTTAAGTGAAATTTAAATCAAAATTTAAATTAAACATATATTAATTCAAATTTTAAATTAAAAATTTTGTTATTTTAAAGTTGATCTAAAGAATTATTTAAAGAGTATAAAGTCTATATTCATAATTTCTGTCTTAAATTTATCTTAATTTGGTCAAAACCTTTATTTTAGATTTCAAATCAGGAGCGATAAATGCCTAAACATTACTAATCGGAAATAATTAGCAGTAAATTAGTTTAAAGTACATACGTATAGTGGCAGTAAAGTTACATGAATATAAATGTTTATGGTCGCTTAATGTACACGGTGTAAATTTCTGATTCCGGAGATCGCGTAAATTTTTTACGAGAGACTTTAACCTCTTGGGTATAGTTAAGAATGCTGGAAGGTAATCAAGAAGGAACAGCCGTGAAGATATAAAGAAACTGTATTACTTTAACTGTAAAGCCTAGGCAACTTTTATAATGACCATCACAACTCTTCATTTTTTTTTTTTTTAGTATGACAGGATCGTACCGAGTATTTTGCCTGCCTGTTGCCTACGTTAAAATCTAACGAGATTTTAGATATATTCTTTAAAAAAAAATTTCGTTTCTAAATAAAAAAAACTATCGATCACAAACATTGCAATCTGTAAAATGTAGAAATTTAAATTTGGAATATTATAAAATAAGAATAGTGAGTAGAAATATGTTTGCGTTTTTGAGAAAAAGCTTTTTAATTTTGAATTCAGCCTTTCTTCGAAAGATATAGATATAGATATAGATATAGATATAGATATACCTAAAGATATAGATAATACTAAAGATATAGATACGTAATGATATAGATAAAACTTAAAATGGATAATAACTTTTTTAAAAAGAAAATATTTCAAGAAATCAAAAATCCAGGAATTATAAATCATATGAGAAATTGAAAAACTTTAAAATACATATTTCTGCGAAAACTCCGAAATTGAGAATCTCTAATAAAAAGATCTTATAGATTATAAAAATTCAAGTTAATTTGAGGATTAAAGAGATTTCAGGAATGAAAGAAAAGAACATTCTTGATCGATTTAGAATCAACAGGAGAATACTGTCACTTTGAAGCTTTGTACCTTGCAGCTTCTTCTCGGTCTCCCAGAACTTCTGCAGCTCCGTGAAATATTTGTCCAATATGAAGACTTTGGAGAGACCGAGGGTAGCCATTTCAGGCGTTCGGAACTTAATCTCGTCGAAGAATTTTCCTCTCCCGCTGAAACTTCCCCTTAAGATTCAACCCAACGTTTTCTGCGGGCCTAACGAGACATATCACAGGACATCTCGGGATTTCCGCGTCTTCGTGTCCTCGACGCACTCGTCACCGCACTCACACATCTTTCACCAGTGAATTATCCGGCAAAATCGAGAACACTCAAATTTAACATCACGTCGCACTACATGGAAGGTATAATAAACTTTTCTCTCTCTCTCTCTTTCTTGAGAGAAAATTAAGAAGACCGTTTCTACCTTGAAAATATCGCAAAGGTGCGTTAGGAATTCTCGGCGCTGGAAAAAAACACAGACGAGTGATAACGCGCATCCACCACAGGTAGAGTCTACGATCGACGACGGATCATTGCACTGACACTGACGCGATTCTCTGTGAACGGCGAAGTCCTTGTCAAACATCAAGCGTGCACTTTCGGGCACGCGAGGAGCGCCGAGCCGTCGCGTTCAACTGGGCGTCATTGTTGCCTGGGACCCACCTTCTGGGCCTTATTTCTTCTAAAGCGCCTTTGCCGTAACTCCGGCAGGTAAGAGCTGCGAGGCTTACCTGGTCCGCAGGTAGTTAGGTGGAAGGCACCACGCCGAGATTCAGGATATCTGTCGAGCGGCGTTGGAGGGAGGAAGGGGGTAAGGAAAGGTGGGGAAGCTGGTCTCCCCGACTGGACCGCTCTGTGTGAGGCTGCGGAAAAATGGCTGCGGCCCTAGACTTACCTTAGGCAGACCTCCGCGATTCACTGCGGTTTATCGCGCGTCTTGCTAATCCACTCGGTGGACCTTAAAACCGGGGAACCGGGAGAACCCTCGTAAAGCGGAATTTAACGAGGAATTTCGAGATTCGACGCGTATTAATTTTCAATATAGTTTCAGCGAAAGAGATGGCTAAAGTTTCAAAAATTCAAGCGAGAAGAGTGAAAAACAATCGTACGCGCATACTACAGTTTATGCCCTACTATTCGAATATTGAGAGATTAAATAAGCGAGATCTGTGGAAAGCATTTTTTCAGTGGTATAATCAAATGCTAATTATCAAATAAAGAATTTTAATACACGATTAAATTTGTTTATAATCAGCTGGCTTTAATCGCCAAGTGTGTATATATAATCGATCCTCGTGCCATTCCAACGCAAATTCGAGACATTTCTAAAGTACAGGCATCCCTCCGCTACTTTAAGTCACTTGTTGCTTGGCGAGTATTCATCTACCGACAAGCAGCCATTCAGCTGCTCGATGAGCGCGACACGCGATACATGTCACCTGACCTATCTACTCGATGAATGGCTGCTCGCAAGGTAACCTAGGGTCGAGGAGGGATACAAAGTGGAAGAAGAGACACGAATCTGAAGAAGGTTCGCGCTCTCGTTTCGCCGGGCGGTCGAAAAAGAAAGGACAAACGGAGCTATCGATCTTTGCGGCATTCCCGAAGCGCACTTGCTCCCCTTTTTCGTCGGAAACGTCGGAAGAGAGAAAGAAAGAGGGCGGAGGAAGAGAATTCGGAAGAGACGGCGCATTCGCGAGGGGATCCCGGACGGGCGCGCGTTCTGCCTTATAATTTTGATCTACAGCAGCGAAAGGAATCCAGCATGGCTGTGCCATGGCTTTACCCCGTGTAATGTCGTAAACAATGCTACATCGTCGTCGTGAGAGAGAACGCGCTTTCTCTCTTTATCTCCTCTTCCCTTATTCCCTCGCTCGTTCCTCATCTTCTCCCGAGTCTAGCCTCTCCTCCTCCTCCTCCTCCTCCTCCTCCCGATGCAATGGGCCCGCCGAGGCCCGTTTCTCCTCGCTCCTCCGTACGATGCAAGCTGGGAGGGGTGGAGGGGGGTGGAGAGGGGTGGAAAGGCTTCGTAAGTGGCAACGCGGAGGGAGGAAGACCCTGGCAGGGGCCGACGACCACTATGAGATCCCACCATGCGAATGCGCTCGCTATCGACAAGTATATTGCAAGAAGGTTACCTTGTTGCGAAAGCAAGATTCGGCGAACACCGGCGATTTAACATAAATAACGTATCTCTTTAATCAGATGAGATGATTAAGCGATGTCTTTCTCGGAAAAAGTTAACATTTTCTCGGACGAATAATATATTTATGTATAAAGATATGGAAATATAACATCGCATTTAAATTTTTTTAATACAGAGAGTACCAAGATAATAACAAAGTACATATTCAAAGGTCTCGAAAGTTTAAGCATTTGTAAACTTCGAAATTTTATAACATATTTTACTCTCAACGCAGTTTAAAAAATCCGAAATATAGATTTTCGTGAATTTAAAAGTTTATTAAAGTCCGATTGAAAAATTCTAAAATCTGAAAACTCAGCGTCTCAGTCTCACCGCGTACAATTCAAAAATTTATCGAAATATAAACGTTCTCCGGTATTCAAAGGATATGCAAATTACAAATTTAAATCGTAATGAATCGAGCGACTGTTGAGCATTTCTGATGATTTCGATATAAGGCCCAGCTTCTCGGCTGGAGGAGAAAGGCGACCAGGAGGAAGAGGATTTGTTCTTTGCAGCGAAATTCAAATCTCTGTAGAAAACCGGTTTCAACATGAACGAGACATGGAGACCCGACTGTAGAACAAAAACAAGCGTACGGGGCCTCATGTAGGTCCGATTCGCGCTAACTTTTGCGTCGATAAGGTAGACGACGTTACACTACTCAAGTGGGCCCGTAGAACTGCTAGCACGATCTGGTGAGACGATCCGAAGAGCGTGGCTCTGCTTCAGTTGATACTTTATCGTTCCTCGAAGTAAGATCCTCGAAGAATCTGCTCGAACGATGTATTACCGATCCGGAAACTTATCTTTCCTTTAGGGCCTTTTACAAAGGTTATCGATATAAAAGGGGCCTTATTGAGGGAAATTATTTCTATGCAATTCAAGAGCACAAGATTAAAAGATCAAATAGATTAAGCAAAATATAGCAGATAAGGCCCAAAAGATTTCAATAGCCTTTATGTCATTATGTGTTTAAAATATAATATAAAAAATTTCATACTTTATTTTAATGTAAGCTCTTTAGGTTAATATAAATTTATAAAATTATATATATTAAGAAAAATATTATATTAAGCAAAATATAATATAATATTAAGCAAAATATAGCAGATAAGGCCCAAAAGATTTCAGTAGCCTTTATGTCATTATGTGTTTAAAATATAATATAAAAAATTTCATACTTTATTTTAATGTAAGCTCTTTAGGCTAATATAAATTTATAAAATTATATATATTAAGAAAAATATATTTTTAAAAATGTAAGAAATTAATACAATATGTAAAAAAATTATCAATGCGTGAATATTTTCTAGTATATCTAAATAATTATTTGTACACTGATAATTATCTTACACATTGTATTAATTTTTCACATTTTTTATTAATATATTTTTTCTTATATATATGATTTTATAAATTTATATTATTTATGTGAGAGATCGTAAAAGTAATCAAATAGCTCTCCGCAGATTTATCAGCCAATAAAAGACAAACGTTAGTTAATCTTTCAGAGCTATTTAGATTGTGATTTCTGAAATAACGCGGCTTGCTTGAAAATAATCGCCGCTTTAAATAAAAATGTGTTAATTATAAACGATTCTGCGGTATAAATATTTCAGACTCACAATCAGCGGTCTTTTATCAATCCGATAGTAACATCAGATAATAACACATTCCACGTTATTAATATAAAATGGAATGCAATAATGAAGGGTTAATGTAATTCTTCTTTTTTTCTCGTTTGGAAAAAATGATAGGGGTTACAGGTACAGTTAACGATAGAAATTTGAAAGAATCCGATGGTGTAGGAATAATGGATCCGCATTCACTCGGCTGACTGAGTTGAAACGAATGAAACGAAGGGACTACGGTATCGCGGATTCGTGAGACCTTGAGGAAACTCATGGGCCCATCCGTCAGCGGCTGACACCGGACCAGATACGTTTTTGTCTTCCTTTCTTCGTCCCTCTTTGTTTCTGATTCGCCGGTCAGCATCCTGCGCGCGAGGGGATCGAGATGAAAAATTCTCGAGGGAGAATCTTATACAATTAGAATCGTAGAGAGATAAAATTTAAAAATTTTTAAGATCCCGGATCACGAGCGCTTGAAAAACTGCGTATCATCAAGGATGAGAGAATAATTGAGAATCTGGCAAATTCTCAACAATAAAACCAATCTGGATCTTGGATTTTATCAAAAGTCACAGGTCACGAAGGTCCTGGAGGTCAAGCACTTCGAGACTGCAGCTCTATAAATTTTAAAAGACAATCTGCTAATGTGAATTTCCGGATGTTCTTTTCATGTTTTATCCTTTTGAATCCTACGATTTTCTTCTCTACTATCCTTCTTCCTCTTCTCTCCTTCCCGGAACTTACATCTTCTGTTTTCGTTCTTCCGTAGAAGATTCTGGTTTCAGATGCTTTCACCCTCTCCTCCCTTCTTTCTTCTTACCTCTCTTCCATCTTCTCCCTCTTCGCCTTTTTTTTTTATCTTTTCTTGATACAGACGTTATGCTTTCTGACCCCGCTTCACTCCTTCCATCCTTTGTGCATCTTTCGTGGTGGTCCTGAAGCCGTGCCTTGTGTGCTCGACGTTTAATTGGATGGGCGACATCAAACCATCAAACGCGCTTATTCGCGTAACAATGGCGATCTATTTGATTTTTTTTTTTTTTTTTTTAGAAAAATCTGTCGTTCATTTGCGTTGCACTCGCAATGTAAATACAGCGTAACGCTTGCGTTATTTTGCGGATGAGTAAAGCTTAATTCACATTGCGGGGAAAGTCATCTCTTTGTTCGAACTTCCACAAGAGTCCGATACGAAGCATTTCCACATTGTTGCAATAGAGAGAATTTCCGCGCTTTCTACTTCCTCTAACTTCTTATTCCACATTAGTAAATTCACAGCCCGAGAGTTAATTTTACGTGTCGACTTTATATATAACTTAACTATATAACATAACTTTATCCGAAACACGTTAATCCATATACTTGAAAATCAGAGGAGATGTTTTCGATTCAGCCGTAATTTTTCAAGCGTAACTAAAAGGAAAAAGCTGCCGCGACATAATGACCTTGGAAATTTTCTTTTCATGACTAAAATCGGAAATCTGAACGATCCATCATTCGACGTCACCCCGCGTGCCAGACACGGCGCGATATAATTTGTTCGCCCCATTACATATTGAAAAGCCGTGAAACCCGATCGGTTAGTGTAGGGGATCTCAAGGTATTACGATAGTGACGAAGAGACGTGTCTCGATCATTGATCGCGATACGAGAGATATCGTCCGCCTCAATCCGTCCGTAGGATTATTTGCTTTCTGACCTTAGTTGCGTGACGCAGGATCGAGAATATTAAAGTCTTAGGATTTGCAAAAAAAAAAAAAAAAAAGCCCGATTAGTTGCCGTTGTCGACTCGTGGAGAATCCTTCATTCTACTTATCCAGGATACGCGCCGATCTTTCCTTCGAGACAATTTAAATCGAAACGTTGAAAAAAAAACCTCGCTCTTAGAGAATCGCAAACTTTAGTTGTCGAGGATCGAAAGTCGAACAGAGTAAAATGCGTATGCAAATTTGTGCAAAATTTACAGCTCAAAGAAGGTATAAATTTCTCTTTGCGAGTTTATCTCTTCGCCACCATCGCAACTTTGCATGCGAGCAAACACTTATTTGCAATAATAAACAAGAGAGCTGCTTAAACGCCACGTTAAAGGAGAAGCGGTGGAAACGGGGCGAAGGAAAGGGGGGTTTGGGGGGGGCGAAGGAGGGGGACAACTAATCGGAAGGCAATAAGGTCGCCCGCGTTATCCCGGGCGAGCACGATACGCGATTATGGGAACGATTGGAGTTTATATCGAGAAGCAACGGCGACGGGACGCGTTATTAATATTACGACGAACGCGAACTTGAGAATACATCGAGGCCTTATCTCGCGGCCTCCCGCGCCTCCTCCGAGGACACAGGCAGTCGCGTCCTTTAAGTTCCAGCACGGAGTACACGGCTTATCTCGTCTGGTGGAGAAGCTACGGCGACCATAGCAGAAAATGAGATTCGCATAACCGTGGATCGAAGCGCTTCTACGGATAGGATAAATGGCTGCGGGATCAGGCGCAGTCATCTGAATGATTCCTAGCGACGTGCGCCTCGCAGATCATCTGTGTGGCAAACACGATTTTATAGAACGGCACAGCGATTCCCATCGTATCGAAGTAAATTTCAAAACTGTATGGATATTAAAAGAGTTCTCTGATAAATCATCCACGAAATTATATCGATAGTAAGGTTATATATATATACAGTGTTGGGTAGTATCTAGATACATGTATCTAGATACAGTATCTAGATACATTTTGTTTATCTGAATCTGTATCTGAGATACATTCGAATTGGAGTATCTGTATCTGTATCTAGATACAAAACATAGTATCTGAACTGCTTTTCAGATACATTTTCACGTATTTTTTACCACAAATATTGCAAAAACTTGCTTATTACAGAAGCAAAAAAATGTGCGTATTTAAAAAATGAAACCAGAATATCTTCTGATGGCTCTTCAGCGTCTTCCGTGGAAGATGACCAATTCTTTAAATTTTTAAAAGATCAAGACCATGTAGAAACAACACAGTGCTATCGACATGAGGTTCTCTTTTATTTGTCAGACAAGCAAAAAGATATCGCATCAATAGCACGTTTTCTTCATATGAAACATTTGTTTTTAAAGTTCAACACAATTATATCGTCAACACAATTATATCGTCATCAGCACCGATGATTGAGCGATTATTTAGCACTGGTGGTCAAATTTTAGTACTACAACAAAATAGATTGAGTGACGATATCTTTGAGGCATTTTTGATGTGTAAGACTAACAAATGAAGTCGTAATGTAAACAAAAAAATATTAATAAATAATAAAAGATTTATTCAGTATATTTTGTGCATATTACCATTATTACAATAAAATATAATTTAAAAGTATCTGATATGTATCTGAGATATTTTTAAAGTATCTGAGTATCTGTATCTATATACATTTTAATTTGTGTATTTGTATCTGTATCTAGATACATTTTTTTCACATGTATTTGTATCTGTATCGAGATACATTTTAAATGTATCTTACCCATCACTGTATATATATAAGAAAGTACATAGTTGTTTTTAAGAAAAAGTAATAATTTATGTAATTTGCAACTAGCAATTACATATTTTTTCTTAAAAACAAATATGTGTTTTTGTTATACCAATTGATTCCTCTCATTATTTTTGCATAAAAGTATTGAGATGAGATCATTGAAAAATGAATATTTTATGAGGTATTTCATAGTTTACGTTAAATTAAAGTATAAAATATCTCGTAAACTATTTACTTTTTGGCCATCCTATCCTTATACGTTTTTATACCAAATAGGAAGAATGGATTTATATAAAAAAATTAGGTTGGTTCCATTAAAAAAATTAGGTTAATCTTCAAATGATCTTAGTTAAAATTCAAGATTATCAACTTTTCTCCCCCTCAAAACCAACTTTTGTTTTCTAAAACGCGATGTTTTTTTATATATTTAAGCATATTTTTAAAAATGGGATCTGTATATACAGAGCTTTCTCTCACTGGTTTTTTAAAAAGACTTTTTAACACTCGATTGCATAATAATCGAGTCAATCGTCCTTTTTAGTCTCCATCGCTATTCTATTGATAACTTGAAAATCTCTCACTCTCAATTATTTACATCTCCTTGACGAAGCACCAAGATTATCTTTTTCTGCGGATTGTACGGTAAAAAATTCCATTTCTGATTTGAGAGGAAACAATACCAAAACGGATATAGTTCGGTAATAGTTGGATAATGAAGGAAATAACGATAATGGCGCCGTGTTCGAAGGAGCAAAGCTCCTCTTTAAAGCGGGGAACGATCGGCTGATTCTTCGCGATTGTTCAGCGCGAAAGCATTCGCAAGCGGACTTGTGTGTATGCGGTTTTGCTTTTAGCGGACGTCGCTACGCGACGATGGCCACCGGTTTTAGAGATGCTCTTACCGCGCGATACGACGCCGGTGCTTTTCGTAACTGCGAAGAGACTACTGGTGAAAACTTATGGCGGCTCACAAGAGCATTTATCTGTCCGAGGAAGGTAGATAAAGGAAGCAGGAGAGTTATAGCGAACAACGAAGGCGGCGACAAAGGCTCTAATTTCGACGATACGTGTCAACTATCTTTTTTTCTTACCGATGACTTAATTAATATTGCGTAACAATTCTCCTTCTCTCTCTTTTCCGTCTTCAGTTTTTAAAAATTTATATACCTACATATATATATATTAATAATGTATTAATTTTATCCCCGACCGGAGTCAATCTCGAGATTTAAAGGGAGAGTCTGATTTATGATCACGGTTGATTATTATTCCGTTTCGGACCGAGTATTAATATTGATTAATACGCGTAGCGTACAAAAGCGATCTGCGCGCGATAGAGAAACGCGTCACGTTCTCACGGCACGTCTTATTGCTTCTAACAATAAGTAGACTGCTGACACCGCAAATGGTGCTGAGTCTCGACCGCTGCTGTGCGAATATAAATCACACATCTATCGTAATGTTACACGCGCCGCGTCGTTTTCGTAGTCTCCGAGAGATCCGCTGTACCAAAATTATTTATAACTATCTTATTACGTTGATTTATCTGAAAATAATATGTAATAAATATAGATGAATCTCTGTATCGCGCGAATTGAAGAATTTAACGGAGAAATTGTTCCAAAGAAGATTAGAGAGAGAGAGAGCTGATGTTATTTAACACCTCTAACAGTTTTATACATTCATTAAGGCAAAAATCTCCCGTATATCAGAGTTCAATGGCTGCTAAATATGATTAAATCTTATTTAGCTTATTCGAATCGAATCAATCGAATCTAACTTGATAAAATAAAAGAAAACTAATCAAATAAACTGTTCGACTTTCCTAAATTTATCTATAGCAATTTGGAATTCTAGTTTTAGTCTGTGAGACTCTTTGTTCGCGTTTAAAAGATTGATCTCGACGACCGTATTATATCTGCGCATTGTTCACCATCCCACTACTGGCCTTTCTTTCGTTGCCATCGGATCGCCGACACCTCGTTAGAGCGCTAACGAGATGCTTCTTTTAATCGACCTGACAGCCGCGTAATCAAAGAACGCTTCGATCTCTGAATCTTATGATTTTCTCTAAAAAACCTTACAAATTTCATTTCTCCAATCTTTACCATTTTGTTTGCAATATTTCGGTTTATCGTGTAATTTTTACGAATTTGCGAAAAATTGCACTAGTGTCGGAAAAACAACAGACTACATTTTTAAAAAACTGATACAAGAATATTTATAATACTAATTGCAAAATGTCAAAAATTTAAAAAAATTAAAAAGAATAGTGTTACCATTTTTCCTTTTATTCTACTAATATTATTCATTCAATTACTGTTTATTTACTCTAGAAAAAAAAAAGAATATTGCATCGTAATTATTCTCTTATTCGGATACTACGGCGCGAATCGCGGACGCTCTGCAAGGATCCAATGATCTCGCGCCGACATCGCATACCGTATGTATGTATGTCTCGACAGGAAATAAATCTAGCGGTGGGCGGGCGCGATCGATCATTCGCGCTAATTAATTCATCCGTCAATTAGTAAAGCGCAACGCGCGCGTGCATGCGTGTGCGTCTTCGCGTCGACGCGGGCGCGCGAAAAAAAAGAAAAGGTTTATCCGCGAAGAGAAGGTGAGGATAGAGGGGGGCGCGAAGAGAGCCACCGTTTCTCCGAGAATTTAATTAAACCTTGCGGGGACAGACGAGGGTAAGGCGATACGCACAGGAGGACGTCGCGCACCTGCAAGAAGCTCCGAGCTCGTTCTTCCGACTCACTTCGATAATGATTTTCTCGCCTCCGCATACGCACGTGTACAATGTATATATATATATGTGTGTGTGCGCGCGCTTATACGAATTTGGTTGTAAAGTAATATTCAAATTAGATGAACGGAAAAATAAAAGTTTCTAAAATCGTTTATATGTAGAATTACAAGAGAGACGTAACTTTATTTAAATATAATAATAATTATATCGCATATACGCACGCATACACACATAAAAGTATAAAAGTGCGTGCTCGCGTTGAATCTCCAGTCGAGGCAGCGTCCCGATTGCGTTTTCTACTCGCGAACAGTGTTGTAAATACGAGAGAGAGACACTCGCCGACGCTGTTAACATAAATTTGCATCAGGGCTCGGCGCGCTTTTTGCGGAGCCTGCTATGCCTCTATAACAAGAAGAAGGCACGCCGGGTTTCATAGACGAAGTTAAATTGGCGGATTTAAGACACTAGACTCGGAACACCTGAATGCCTGCCATCAGTGATCGATAGATTCATGCATTTTACTATATTTGAATCTCGCAGTGATATAATACGAAAACGTGCCACACTGTAAAATACGACGCTCCGAATGTGATAAAAAATATGTTGCACTGAAAATTTATTATAGATTTACATATGTATTTATATATTTATATTTATATATTAATATATATTTATTATAGATTTTATAATAATTCATTTTCTATTTCTATTTCTTTTTTTTCATTTAAGATTTTTTTATTCTTCTCTTGTTTATAATTTTTATAAGATCTACAATATATAAAACTAACGGATTTCCAGCTGGTTTCTAATCTTGATCCTGTCTTTCATCTACTTATTATCTATGATGACAGGTGTCATCGCAAATCGCTTGTTCACACGGACGCGTAACGATACGTGATCAACTCAACAGTATATAATTCCAACAGTATATAATTATCAAACCGCACAATTGTTAATTATTGTGCCATTGTTAGCGACCAGTAATTAATGCGGTGCCAAAGTTCCGCGCTATTCTCGTGTCTCACGCGATCGCTGCGATTGATTAGTACGTCTTTGCGCCCTAAAGCGGTGGCTGAGAACGTCAACTTCTGCGTGAAAGATAGATTCGTAGAAATAAAAAATAAAAACTTTATTTAAATTTTGGCATCAAAAAAAAAAAAAAAATTTTCTCTATGATACAATAGGATACCTTAAATAACGAGAACTATATAACTTTTATATATGTATATATCAATTTGTGTTAAAAAAAATCTTTAAATTATTCCTAAGTTTTAATGCTACATTATTTAAAAAAGAAAGAGAGAGAGAGAGAGAGAAAGAGAAATGTGAGAAAAGCGTATAGCCTAGAAGTTGAGAGTACAGGACTGAGAATGTAGCGGGCAATTCTTTAAGAAAGCAAAAGCTTTCGAGAGGGAAACGTATCCCTTCCGAAATAGAAATAATATGCGGCATTATACAACGTTTATCTGGTAGAACCAATCGATACACTTTGCGGACCTTTTCGCGCCGCATGTTTTATTTATCGAATGCATCGGAGCGGCGCGACGAAGACCGAAAGGAAGGTTGTACGTACGTACGTACGCAGTGATTTATGGGGGCAACACCTGACGGCATTTTGTTCGCTTTTGCATCAGCGGCGTTGTTACGTTGCGGCAGGCAGTTCCGCCCTTTTTTGCCTCCTTCCTCCACCTCTCGCCCCATTAGTAATGCCTCGGTCATTACGAACCCCCCCCAGTCGATTCCCCGCGGCTAATAAATCCCGATAAAATTTCCACCCCCTCCCCTCACCCCCTACCCTTATCTGCCCGTAGATTAAATGGAAAATCGGAGTAATTGGGTCAAAATTGTCCCTAATGCCACTTTGTTAGTTCCGCACGCGTTTTGAAATCGCATTGGCGTATTTTGACCAGATAATCTCTTAGATGTTGAAAATGAGCGAAGATGTTCATTTATTTCAATCGCGAAAACACGAAAAATAAATCGTACAATTAAAACATAAATTTAAAATTTAATTCACTTTAAAAGCACTACTTTTAAGTATAGATTGAGAAGATTAATTTTTTTTTTCTCTTTTTATAATATTTATTTTTAGTAGATTTTTCGTTTTGAAAGGACTGTTGAATCTGTCATTTGTCGAAATTTAAAATTATTTTTATTTCGTACATTTTGAATAAACTCCCTCCTCCCTCATGGCTTTTGTATACAATAGATTAGTATTGTTTCTCTTTTATAATCCTATATAAATTTATCTTTTAATTCTCTTTTATTCTCCAACCGTGTATCGTTAATCAGATTTTTTTTACATATTCTACATTACTCGACTATATAATAACATATATATATATCATTCAATCGATATAATAACTCGGATAAATTAATTACTCATTTCTTCAGCAATTTAATAAAAACTAAAAAAATTTATAGTCATCAATTAATTGCGATGTTATTACCATGCTAGTTTCTTTTGCTTTTCTTTTAGCGATGGTAGATGATGGTAGATGGTAAATTATCACCGGAAACAAAGAATTCCTCTTAAATAATAAAAGCAATGTGCGTAAAAACTCTTTTATTCCTCTCTTCGTAAAATATAACGAGCGAACTTTACGATCGTCAGCTCGCGGCATTAAGAGAGCTCCGAGATAAAGCAAAAAAATAAAATACGCTTTCAAAATTTAGCGGAGAGTTAATTTAATTGTAATAATCTATTAAAATATATAAACGCCATTCAAATATTATATAATAGTTGTTGCATTTATAAATTATATAATTTAGGTATAAAACAATTAATTTAATTATATATAATTGTATATATATATTTTTTTTAGAGAATTATATTGTATGTAATATGTGTGCGCGCAAATTAATTTGATGATTAGTTTAGTAGCATGATTAAGAGATGTAAGACGTCCTGGATTGACATGTTAATTTTAAATTAAATTTTAGATTAGATTGCATATGATTATGTAATACCACCGGTTACAATAAATAACTGTTAACGAGCATATTGAAAACCGATATTTCCGATTTACATACGTCGGTCATGTATTTAGTAATTAACCGCTAATTCCCGCCGTGTATGCTCCTGTTCTTATATGTATAGATATATAAAACGATAATATTGTATAATCAAGCTCTGTGTGTCGCGACAGAGTCGCAATTTATTTATGAATTTCGAGGTGCTCTTAAGTTACGTTTCTATTTTTGATGCTGACGAAGCTCGCTAATGAATTTATCTCACATTTACAAGTTTCTCCGCACAAAAGTTTGTTTTTGAAAACACCCAGAAATACGCAGAAAGTAATCTGCTTTTGAATAAAATTCGAATATAACTGTTCTAGATTCGATTACTTCGCAAGTGCAATATATGAAATATAATTTCTTATGAGTATTATTCGAATCCTAAAAAATGAAACTTTATCATTGGATTCGACTCGAATTTTTAAGTACACATTGAACTCGATCCCATAATCCCATCCCTAATGATAAATCCAGACTAGGTATCTACTGTTAGCGCGAGGACCGACTTCGCGGTGTATATTCACATAATTAGCAGCGACTTGGCGATAATGAACCCTATTATAGGGTCCGTCGGTTAATTAGGTTGCGCGTTGATTTATTGCGATCGCGAATTGCGTATCTGCCAGTTCTGGACTGCGCATACCTCGTTGCATCTGGATCCGTGCAGGCTGACTCGCGCATATGGTGCCGTGCATTCGGAATGCATTTCGATCGTCTGAGAAGAACTTATTCAGCGATCGCTCTTAGATCACTCTAGCTTGGATCTCTCTGTGGATTCTCGCCGAGTCTGCGTCGACTCTCTCAGCGATGATAGCTGAAGTAGATACTAACGTCCGGTATAGTCTTCTCTCGCCACGTGTACAGTGCCGTGCAATATAAAATATATCGGACGCATTTCTCCTCTCCTTTTAGACATATTTTTTATATTTTTACTTGAGAGAGAAAGAGAGAGAGAAGCTATTTACCGGAGAAATCTAATTATAAATGTCCTAAGTGCAAACTGTGTAATTAATATTACTCAATCTAAATGAATGCTTCATGGATGAATGAATATTCTTCTTAATAGATGTGCCGTTAAAAGATATTATAAAGAATCAAAAGGCTTCTTTACGGAAAATTTTTCAAGTATCAATTAATATTAATCAATATATGTACTCGGCGTCTTTTAATTTTTACACGATGCGCCATTAGCGATTAATTTTTGAACATTTGAAGAAAACCAACGAATTTCATACGAAATTGATTCTTTAGACGTTGAATAATTTTTCTCACACAACTTAATGGACTCTGATTTTTGTCAGAACGGAGATTATTTGTACCAGAAAGAATTAACACGCATGTTTGTAGAATATAATATTTCATTAAAAAAAAAAAAATATCTAATTTTTGCGCCAATATGTGCATCCGAAGTGATATTTTATAGTGCTCTCTTCCATCATATACATAATTAGAATATATAAGGGCAGCGAGTACTTTTGAAGGACTCTGTACGTCATCCTTCATCCTTCGGTAGATTGGCCGCGGATGCTCGCGGGTTGCATCCTTTATTGGAACGCGAGTGCAAGGAATAGCGGCGAGCGTGCGGCTCGTATTCTTGTATGTATGTATGTATGAATGTATATACGTAATGCCCGAGACGCGCTCCGCAATGCGATTTGTAGGGGAGAAATGGAGCAAGTTGCATGAGGAAAGTTGCGCCCCGCGAGAGAAAGAGAGGCGACGGCGAAGCGAGAGTTATCCCGCGTGTGTAAACACAGACGAAATAGAATGCAACGATCTGCGAGAACAGTGGCGCGAGTTTGTTTCGCCAAGATAATGCGATCGTTGTTGATCTCGGCGCGTGGCGATCTTAATAATCTCGCGCGAAGTACTTCGAAAAGTGCAATAAGCCAATCAGATAATTATAAATAAATATATATACAGGATGGACCAAATGAGTCTATAATGGGAAAAATCTCGAAATAGAGGTTAGATACGGAAAAATGTTTCAGACAAAAGTTGTAGGACTTGAAGGGGGACAGATGATGAAAATATGTACTTGACCTTGAGTGACCTATTGAAGGTCAGGTCAATGTCATCGATGTTTTCTTAAATGGAACTCCCTATTTTTCAATGCATATTCTTGTAGCTTATCTCGAGAGCTTTCCAAAACACTATAATGAGTTATTTTTTCATTAAGTACTTTTCGAGTTATAAGGCTTGAAGTTTACAGTATTTTGACATAAAATACAAAATATCTTGTAAAATATTCAGTTTTCGGTAATCTTACCTTAATACTTTAATGCATAGAATTATGAGACCAATCAATTGGTGTAAAAAAAACATATAGTTGCTATTAAGAAAAAGTATGTAATTTGCAACATGCAGCTGCATACTTTTTTTTAAAGCAACTATGTGTTTTTTTACACCAATTGATTGGTCTCATTATTCTGTGAATAAAAGTATTAAGGTAAGATTATCGAAAACTGAATGTATTACACGATATTTGGTATTTTATGTCGAAATACTGTAAACTTCAAGCCTTATAACTCGAAAAGTACTTAATGAAAAAATAACTCATTATAGTGTTTTGGAAAGCTCTCGAGATAAGCTACAAGAATATGCATTGAAAAATAGGGGGTTCCATTTAAGAAAACATCGATGATATTGACCTGACCTTCAATAGGTCACTCAAGGTCAAGTACATATTTTCATCATCTGTCCCCCTTCAAATCCTACAACTTTTGTCTGAAACATTTTTCCGTATCTAACCTCTATTTCGAGATTTTTCCCATTATAGACTCATTTGGTCCACCCTGTATATATATCTACCGTGTCATAGACCACAGATATGGAAAATCATTTCTTATTTAATCTCAACTCTGTAGGGAAGCTTGAAGCTTCTCACCCTCTCCATGCATAAATATACATATATATAAAGAAATACATATATAAAGAAAAATCTTCTCTCGAATACTTACCTGAGTAGAGCTGGGACCTTTTCAGCAGCCAGGCCTGAAGTGCGAGGCGTTCTCGATGCCTGCAGAAGAACTCGGGCCGGATGCCGTGCCTCTTCAGGAACTCGTCGCACCTGCGGAGCGCCGCCAGCGCCTTGGCAGCCTCAATTTCGTTCACGTCCGCGATCAGAGTGTTGGAGGATCTCGCCTCGTAAGTCTCGTCGGGCAGCAGCATACCCATTTTCGCGGTAGAGCCTCCTCCAGGTCGGTCGGAAAGATCTCGGATCCCGACGGCGTCTTCCTTGCCACCGTAAGTCCCTCTGCCCTGACCTCCCGCTCGTCCCAGGCACATATTAACCCCGTAAGAAGCCCCGAGATTCCCACGGGATTATCACGACGGAGAGAATTCACTTTTCATTATATACCTCACTTACGGCCGACTTAGCTGGCTCAAGTTTTTTGCATGAGGGATTTTCGGAGATACACTTGGATCCCCGATAACAGGATACTGCATATCTTTCGTCCTGTCGTTGGTTTGATTGTTGAAAAAAATCGTGTTTTTTCATACTTAAAGTTTTTGTTTGTTTGTGGAATTATGTATCTAGTCACAGTATACATATATAAATCAATCTCTCTTGCAAACCTCTTTGATATAATAAATTTATTTAATTCTTGAATGGTAAAATATATACTTCTCTATATAAAAATAGATTGGAAATAATATAGAGAATTTTTTGCCCTCTAGTTGAATATTAATTAATTTTTTCAGCACTGAAATGTCGTTCTGAAAGAAACATGCCGATTTATTTTTCGACGAATAATTTATTCCTATGTATTTTACTATTAATTTAAATTATTTATTAATGCTTTATTACTTGCGATATTCTTTTAAGACAACGATTATTTAGCACGTTAAATCAATAATTCAGTAAACATGCATGATAAGCCGAGTAAATATCTATCACATGGACAGAAATTAACAAGAACAAGATTAATTAATTTACATTTAATCAACAAGATTAGCTTCTCTTTAAAATTCTTTTCTGTAGTATAAAGTATTGCGAATGTGTTCAGCCAATAATTAACTTAATTTCCTTAAATACACTTTATCTTACTATCGATTATGCATATCGATAGTATCATGTTCAAACATATCGATTAATTAGATTCTCATTGAGACAACGCGAAATAATTGCTACATTTACACCATCTTTCTATATAATTTGATAACTATTTAATTTGATAGATCTTGTTTAACCTCTTTTCTCACTTATAAATTTCTCATTTTTCAGAAATACAAAGATTCTTGTTAAAGAAATTGGCGAAGTTTAATCACCAAACATCAATTACATACAAAAAGTATGAAGCGAAAGATTATTAATATTTTCCCATTTATTACAACGAGACTTTGCGTTTCTTTTTTATTTCCTTTCTTCATTATTCCCTTCTTCTCTTCATACATAAAGATCTTCCCACTTTTATTTAATTCTCGTTTAGCTAAGGTGACGTGATCGATCGTTTCCCAACCGATGAACCACGCAGGATTCAACAGATCAATCATTCCTTTAAACTCTTCTTCGTTAAAAGTAACAGTTTCTTGTGTACATCTTTCCCTTTTTATCTTATTCTCTTCTTATCTTTCCTATCTTTTTTTTTTTTTTTTTCGAGAGAGATAAAACTTTAATCTGTTTAATAATTTATGTAATCATTGTTTTAAAAAAGAATGATATCCATAAATTTAAACCGTAAATCGATCATATCGCAGTCACCGAACACGTACTAAAGATCGATCAGTTGATTGCCTCTTAATGCAGCTTCGCGACTTACTTCGACATGTTCGCACTTGGTCACGCGAGACATCCTCAACAAACGATCCTACCACTCTACAATCCATCGATCTTGAATAGCGATAGCTTCAATGTTCTTCGACGAAGAGGCACCGATACTCGAAGCAAGTTGTTGTTTTCCCGAGGATCAAGTGCCTCGTAGTGTGTTAGATATACGTTCACTTGAACGAGATATCGAACAGGGAAGTCCCTAGAGTTCTGTTATCCAGTCGTAGATTCTATCGACGCGACATCATATCATCTATTCCGCTAGCGCGACAACAGGAAGTCTCACGTCACGATCTATGTATTATCGGGATTAAAGAATAGAAAAAAAATTGCGGATAAATTTTTTTTAAGATCTTCTGGATTTTATCACGAAAGATGTTGAGAGAATATATCAGAAGAACCGAATCCTTCCGTCAATGCATAATTTTTCACCTTTTCATCAATGTACGCGTGTTCTCGACACATTTGCATTGTGACAATTTCTTTATAGCAGCTGATGGGCATTCTAACATTCTTTTACGTTATATTTTAGGTTTTCGAATACAGAAAAACCCTTTGTATTTTGTTTCGGGCGAAAAAAAAATTCCGACACATTTTTTACATTTAAAGTTGCTTTGGATACGCGTTTATTGACAGAAGGGTTAATATTATTGCTCCTTTTGCTTCCTCATAGAGGAAGCTTAGTTTTCGTGAAAAAATTTTTTTTTCATTTTTTCATGCCAATGTGTTCAGGATGTTCTAAAACGTCGAAAAATTAAATTTTTAAAAAATGTCCGTATGTATGTGTGTATGTGTGTATGTGCACCAAAAGGACGTGGTCGCTCTAACTTCCGTAAATTTTGAGACATCGAGCTAAAATTTTTTACATGAATAGAGTATCATTAAGGGTTGATTGGTATTGAATTAGGCTAGAATCGGTGAAGGGGTTTATTTTTTATAAAATTTCGAATTTTCCAAAAAAGAGCGTGGTTGCTCTAACTTCCGCAAATTTTGAGATATCAATCTAAATTTTTTTACATGAATAGAGTATCATTAAAGGATCGTTGGTATTGAATTTGGCTAGAATCGGTAAAGGGGTTTATTTTTTAAAAATTTCGAATTTTTTCAAAAAAGAGCGTAATTGCTCTAACTTCCGCAAACTTTGAGATATAGGGTTAAATATTTTTACATGAATAGGGTATCAATAAAGGATGGTTGGTATTGAATTTGGTTTGAATCGGTTAAGGGGTTCATATTTTATAAAATTTTGAATTTTTTGAGAGATGTCTGTGTACGCTCTAACTTCCTAAAATTTTAAGATATCGGGCTAAATATTTTTATATAAATAGAATTTCATAATATAATTTCTAAATTTTTTGTGATGGTTATATAAAAATAAAAATTGTGCAAATTAGAAATTTGCACATTGCTTCCTCACCATTTTAATTCGCTCATAAAGCTTTCTCTATGAGGAAGCCAACAATCTATTATATACTAATAATTTTAATTTAATTTAAAAACTAGCTTCCTCTAAGGAGGAACTTTGTGAGCGAATTAAAATGGTGAGGAAGCAATGTGCAAATTTCTAATTTGCACAATTTTTTTTGAAGAAGTTTCGAGGATTTAAATATCTCGAAAATTTGCTAGAAGTAGGCTCGCCGAAAATTGATATTACAATAGAAACGAGATGGAAAAATTTGAAATGTTTCACGAGAAATCACGTATTTACGAATCGAAAACGATCTAAAACGGGTGCGTTCGCCCATCGGAGTTTATGATGAATTGCTAGGGGATTATAGGAGACGATGGCACCATTTAACAGCACGACCATTTCCATTTTAGAGCACCGGCCAACAATGACATAATAACGATGCCGCAAATCACTACCACCGGTCATCACGATTATCGCGCATTTTCGTGGCGTCATCGACGATTCGCGTGCGAATCGGGTTATCAATTTCTGCGATAAAATGAAACGCATTTTAATGATGTTGCACCCGCCTGAAAAACTTGCTCCCCAAAATTCCGACACGACTCGCATCTAGTCCTTTTTTTTTTTTTTTCACATTGCAGCTTTTGATCGCATCATCGATTATTGTAAAATTTGTATTTATAGTGGCTGGTCAATTCTAATTTAACTCTATCAAAAGATATGTTTTTATTCATAAGCAATATCACAGTGTTGGACAACGAGGAAGCATTTTTTAATGTTTTATTTATTGAAAATATGATAATATGATGGAAGGTATGAGTTATCGTTGTAACTTATTTTTTAATTTCTGCGTTAGAAAATATTTTATAAAATTTCATATTTCTTTTTTCTGAATGCATAAATCTTTAAAATATATTTTTATTTAAAAATGAATATATTTCTCGTTTTCTTAATATCTTTAATATTATACTTTTTTTTACATATAAGCTATTCAAAATTGTCTTTAAATTAAAAATTATTTTATCAAAAAAACAATTTTAATTTTTAAATTAAAAAAATTACACGATTTATAAAGATCGTTTTCTTTTTATTTCTTAGGAAATGCAGCGCACTAGATCGGATTTATATATACACTGTTGAGTGCATTGAACCTGTGCGACAAAGGCAAGACTTGCCTCGTAATCCTCAAGAATCGCGGAAAGGCAAAGCGGGACCGAGACATTAATTAACAATAACATGCGGTCGATTTGGCGACGAAAGAATCGCGACAAGCCAGCAGCGGTAGCTGGCTGGGACGATCGGTCGACACGCAAGCTCGCCGGACTGTAATTAATCGCGCTTAATCACCGATAAACCTTATTGTCGACGAATCTGGCCCGAACGCACCCGCCCGTAAAGCGACTTTCACATATGAGCGACGGATTGCATATATCGAAATTTCTTTGCCCTTACATCGACTATCTTTATCGCATCAACATCTTATGTATCAGCCGTATCATTTAAATCCGAGGCGGAGATTTTTATAGTAAAACGTCGGGTGCGAATTAACGATAGATTTTGAACGAGCGGCTGCAAATTTCGTCGAAATGGGATTTGCGATTAAGCGCAAGACTTTTGCTACACCCTGTGTAGGTAGATCCGGGAAGATAAAGCAGAAGAGGGAAAGAGAGAGCGAACGAGTTCAACAACGTGCATTTAAGAGCGTTCACATAACTCGGCTTTTAGTCCGCGCGTTTAAGACGGACCCGTACATTCTGCGTACGAGAGTGCGAGAGCGCGAGCCTGTGATTAGGGGGGGCCCCCAGTTGGGCCCCCGAGGCCTCACAACCGCCCACTACGAGCGAGGGGGGTTGGGGGAACGGACCCCTCAGACTCCCTCACTCTGCGAGAGTGCGTGGGAACGTATCGGCTCGTCTATCATCCCGTTCTTTCTCCCAAACGCCATATCGCTCGGGATGAAGAAAAAAGTGGGGGGAAAGGGTTAAACACAACCCCCCCCCCCCTCGCGTGCATCGCAAAGACGTAATACTCTTTTTTCGTCTCAAACGTATAAATTATTTTCTTATTTAAGAAGAAAGAATAAGTGTTATCATTACTTATTATTTACGTACATTTCTCTGATTTAGAAAAAAAAATATATACTTACGAGGTCTAAAATTTTTTAAATAACAAAATATTTTTTGCAATTCTATTCTATTCTTTAGTAGGGTAGAGCGGGGTCAAAAGTAACAGGGGGCGAAAGTAACAACTCAAATATCTATAAATATATAGTAGATACATACGCGTGCGTCGGTTATCGCATGAAGCTAAACAAGCTACAACTTATCTCAGTACGTCTGCGGCCTAGGTACTGAGTGAACGTGTGCAGCGACCAAAATACGTTTTCGAGGCCCTAAAGTAGGTTTTTCCAAGCGTGTTAAACTTTTAATATAAATATTTCCACTGCAAATAAGTATTTTTTCTTTCATTTATATTTAAGTTTAGTTATTTTTGCATATTATAATGATTGTTGCTTATCCATTTTTGACATTTTATCATTAAAAATTTTAAATCAAAGTTCAAAAACATAGTCGGGGACCATTGTAACATCATTGTCTGGGGTCGAATGTAACGTTACAACCGACCTCGGCTGATGTAATTTGTTTCATTTTAGATCATAACTGAACTATTTTTATTTTAGAATGCCTCGTACCAAGATTAGAAAGACTGACAGAGGTACAAAAGATATTTTTTTTAAAAAAGTTTAGTTTTGTTACAATTTGAGTTAAATGACTTATATATTTGTCATAATTGTGATTCAGAGTAATCTCTATTAAAAAAAAGTTTATATTTTGTTATAATTTGAGTTAAATGACATATATTTGTCACAACTGTGTGATTCAGAGTAATCTCTATTAAAAAAAAGTTTAGTTTTGTTATAATTGGAGTTAAATGACTTATATATTTGTCACAATTGTGATTTAGAGTAATCTCTATTTAAAAAAAGTTTATATTTTGTTATAATTGGAGTTAACAAAGTTGTTCTATAATTGTTTTGTTCTACAATGTTTTCTATAATTAGTATGAAAAGGTTTATATGAATTTTAAAAGAATAAGACTTTATTTTCCTTTTTTTTTTATTTGTATAAGAATATTTTAGTTTACTTTTGCTAATATAAGAAAAATTATTTAAATTCGTTGAATAAATACTTTTGATTTTGATTATTTAAAATTGTTACTATTGACCGCCTATAGTGTTACAACCGACCCGGAGTCGGGGGCGATTGTAACATTTGCTCTCGTTTCGATTTTTGATTGATAATTTTGATTATATTTATCACAAGGCTCAAATGTTATGATTTCCATAAAGTGAAATGAATATGTTAGCTTGGGGTATCAACAGTTTTTCTTTTACTGTAACAGTTTTTCCATAATCGAGTTCTAAAGTCAAATTGTTACTTTCGACCCCGCTCTACCCTAGTATTATATGTTTTACGCTAAATATAATTTTTATATATTATATGTATTCTATATATTACATATATTTATATATATTATACTTTAAAAAGTATAATTGCAATAAAAAGTTACAATGTAATGAGAGAGACGCAGGAGAGTCTCCTTCCAAAAAAAAAAAAAAAAATGTTCCCACGCCTGGCAATGTGTGCGGCTGTTTTCGCGAATCTCGGAGGTACCATTCGGAACTTTCTCGTGACCTACGATCCCGCAACGGAACCGTCAGTATTTTGGCGGACCGGTGTGGTGGATGCTAAGTAATAGCAATGTAACATTGGCGCGTCATTATCATTGTGTGTGTGTGTGTGTGTGTGTGTGTGTGTGTGTGTGTGCGCGCGCGCAACGCGTACCCGATACTTTCGTGCACGCCTCACGCGCGTGCTCTTTTTGCTCCATCATAATACGCGCGTGGTGCTCGTGTTGCACCCCGTTAGCTCTGCGGTCGGCTCTTACGTTGTGGGTGTTCATAATGCACCGACATCACGGGCCTGCTTGCCGGTTATCGCGAAAGATTTCGATGATGGGTCGTCGCGACACCTGGAACGCTCCCGGCAAATTCACGAGTTAAGTCGATTCAGATTTCACGATTTCATTTTGCTCTTCGAATCACCGTTTAGCATTTATACGAGGTGTCTCGGGCATTTCTTATGGTTAATTCTCATTTTTGTTATTAAATTTTGTTTGCAGATAAACGCTTCTTATGTAAAAATTCGTAAAGAAAAAAAATCAGTGCTTAATTATTTTTAAAGCTGCAAAATTGAAGGAAGAAGCAGAAGAGTTTGCTCAACTAACATTTTAATGCCATTTTCCACGTTTTTTTTAAATAATTTATTTCGGAGGTCATCTATTTGATAATTTCTTTTGTTTAATGTCGAGAGTACGGTTGAAAAAAGATCTCTCAAGTTGGAAAGCTGTTAATTTTTTAGTAAAACTGTTCATCAAATCAGAAGTTTCGGATCAGATTTTCGAAAGAGCGACGGGCTAAAGACACCCGGTAGATCCCTTTCGCGGTATCCAGCATTCTGCCGGAACTGAGATTTAGCAACGGCAGAAAAGCTTAATTAAAATTCCAGCTACGCTGGAGTCTACTCATGGAAAATATAAGAGATGTATCTACCCCAGTCTGCTTGAATCCTCTTCCCGTCCACGTGACATCTCGAGAAATCGCGCGGGAATAAATAAGTCGGATCATACCCGGAATTTTTTAAACCTCACCCTGCTTCCGACACAGCGTGTCATCAGTTTTTATCATCAGTTCTCTCTTTTTCTCGTGTCCTTTCCACTTGCGCATACTTTTGCATCAACTGGCAAGCGACTTGATCGTGCGTAAAATCGCTTTTATTTCGAAGATGAACTTGCCAGTTATACTTGGAAACTTGGATGAGTTAAAAACACTGTTCTTGAGCGGCAAGAGAAGAAAATGTACTTTATTTTCATCTTATTTAAATATTTAGCCCAACAGGAGACATAATGTTATTCCGCAATCAAATGAAATATAGAGACATTAAATCTTTATTATATATATTTTATAAACATAAAGATACATATCTTATTTTTAGATTTTATTCAAGAAATAAGAATGTAGTTTATATTTATTTGTATATCTATTTGTATACATCAGGAATTGAATTTTTTGCTAGGGAAATATCGATTTGTAAGATGACAAAAAATAATTAGAGTTCTCAATCGATTTGAGACAGAGTTGCTTTACGTGACAGAACAGTTTCTAAAATCGATTGAGAATTTTAGAACTCTTCGAGGGGCACCCAGAGAACTTTAATTATTTTTTTCAAATTTAAAGAAAGGGGGGCTGACTTTACAGAGGTAAGATGACATGTAAGATGAGGGATTTCGCTTTCTTCTAGACCAACAATTGTCTCAGCCGCAACAGGTGCTACCGCCAGAACACCTTTAAAACCCTAAGTCCTTGCTCAGGTTCGCCGAAACTTGGTACGTAATCGTAGAACCCGCTTAAATGCTGTTTCCTTACCAATCGCATTAGCACGTTTAAACGCACAAGTCCTTTTAAAAGGACACTAGAAAATACGGGTATTATATGTAATTCATAAACATGAGCTATATTTAACAAAAAAAAAAAAATATACGGTAAAAGAGACCGGCATTATTGTATTATATTAAATAACGATGAATTTAAAATAATTTAATTTTTTGGGTTTCTTTTAGGGTGAAAAAGTCTTTCTTTTGCTTCCTCATAGAGGAAGCTTAGTTTTCGTGAAAAAATTTTTTTTTCATTTTTTCATGTCAATGTGTTCAGAATGTTCTAAAACGTCGAAAAATCACATTTTTAAAAAATGTCCGTATGTATGTGTGTATGTGTGTATGTGCACCAAAAGAACGTGGTCGCTCTAACTTCCGTAAATTTTGAGATATCGAGCTAAAATTTTTTACATGAATAGAGTATCATTAAGGGTTGATTGGTATTGAATTTGGCTAGAATCGGTGAAGGGGTTTATTTTTTATAAAATTTCGAATTTTCCAAAAAAGAGCGTGGTTGCTTTAACTTCCGCAAATTTTGAGATATCGATCTAAATTTTTTTACATGAATAGAGTATCATTAAAGGATGGTTGGTATTGAATTTGGCTAGAATCGGTAAAGGGGTTTATTTTTTAAAAATTTCGAATTTTTTCAAAAAAGGGCATAATTGCTCTAACTTCCGCAAACTTTGAGATATAGGGTTAAATATTTTTACATGAATAGGGTATCAATAAAGGATGGTTGGTATTGAATTTGGTTTGAATCGGTTAAGGGGTTCATATTTTATAAAATTTTGAATTTTTTGAGAGATGTCTGTGTACGCTCTAACTTCCTAAAATTTTAAGATATCGGGCTAAATATTTTTATATGAATAGAATTTCATAATATAATTTCTAAATTTTTTGTGATGGTTATATAAAAATAAAAATTGTGCAAATTAGAAATTTGCACATTGCTTCCTCACCATTTTAATTCGCTCATAAAGCTTCCTCTATGAGGAAGCCAATAATCTATTATATACTAATAATTTTAATTTAATTTAAAAACTAGCTTCCTCTAAGGAGGAACTTTGTGAGCGAATTAAAATGGTGAGGAAGCAATGTGCAAATTTCTAATTTGCACAATTTTTTGGGGTTTTTTTAGGGTGAAAAGTCTTTCTTTTTTAATTATTGTATAAGTATTGGAATATAATTGTCGATATATAATTGTTTCTCTCTCTCTCTCTCTCTCTCTTTCTCTCTCTCTCTCTCTTAATGTTTTTGTTAGGAAAAAATTGATTCGCCAAACAATCTGTTGTTAAAATTAAGGCCGCAAGTCACGGGACACCCTGTATGTATCGACGAATTGTCAATAAATATCTCCTGAAGATACTATTAGAAGGAGGAACGCTCTCTAATTGATATATTATTGAGGATCTCTTAAATCTCTGTCGTTTCGAAGGCCAAGGAAGCCTGATGTTTTCAACGTCGATGAGCGAGCTTCGGGCTTGAAGAGGGCAGGAAGGGAGGGAGGACAGAGTAGGGTCAGAGAGGGATGGACTTTACCACCGGTCTGACTCTCTAATTATATGGTACATCGTGTACCAACCGAACGAGGTCACGGAAGGTCACGGTTGCGAGAAGGCACAAAACACGCCATCGAGATATATCGAAAAATTCAGCCGTGGCGCACATCAAGACGAGGCGCGGGTAGCCAACGAAATATTTACCGAGCAGCCAATAATAATTATTCTCTGGCTATCGATCAGCTCACCTTCTCTCGATCGATTCAGACCAGCTATTAGCTTATTAAAGATTTTTTTATCGGCTACGTGTAATAAAGTACAGCAACAATAGAGAAATATAGTTGCAAAATAAATCGGATTAAACTTAGAAAGATCACAGTGATTCAGTGAATATTTTTGCGCGGACAAATAATAATTTTAAGTGTAATTTAATAGTCATTAACTCTTCTCTCTGTCAATGAACAGGTATCCGAAGTAATTTTAAATGTTAAAAATATGTCGGAACTTTTCTCCGGCCAAAATAAAATACCAAGGGTCTTTGTATTCGGAAACCTCGTAAAATATAACGGGAAAGAATGTTCGATGCCCAACAGCTGCTATAAAAAAATGGTCACAATGCAAATAAACACGCAGTTAAGGTACCCTATACATTGATGAAAAAGTGAAAAATTCTGCATTGACAGAAGGATTAAAATAATTAGTTGGTTAATTTAAATAGATAAGTAAATTAGTGTTTTACATTAAAATACGAATTTGCAAGAATATCACATGATATCAGGAATCTTAATGATCTCTCTCTCTCTCTCTCTCAAGACTGAATAAATAAAAAGTAAAAAATGCTTAAAATAGATAAGGAAGAAATAAAATAAAATTCGTAGCTCGAGGTATCTTCGATGATTCTCCCGCTTGGCTTTTATCGGACCCAGAAGAACCGGCGAAACGAAGCTCACAGCCGCAGCAGGCTTTAAGCGACGACGCGGCACGATAACGATACGTATAGTTTAACGCATGCAATGGGCACCGACTCGAGGAGAGGTTCATATATGCGGATCCTGGTACAAGGATAGCAGCCGGCCCCGAAGAGAGAAAGAGACTCCTCGTGCCTATTTACCAGCTCCATATTTACACGCGTGCGAGCTCCGCGCGCGCGTACATCTCTTGGGGTTTTCTTTACCGGCTAATCTACCATCTTAGATCGCATTCCTCCCTCGTACAAACCTAGCCAGCTCCGCAATTATAGGCGAAGTTTCGTTTGAACTCCCATTGACTGCACTCCACTATACATTCTCCAGTGTGTGCATGTTTTCTTTTTTTTTTTTTTTTTTTAAGATAAGATAGGAGAAAAGTTACGCGGTTAAATGCATTGAATTGCCTTTGAATCAAAATCGGACTAAGTTAAGTTCAGGTAAATTAAGGTAATTAGGTAAATTAGGTAAATTAAGGAATTTTTGCATACTAGTAGTAAATCGATTTTGATGGAATAGTCAGGTTTTATAGATTAGATTAATTTTTTTAATCGAACTTAAGTCTTTGAAAATGCGATTTCCACTTATGAAACATTCGTATTCTTATATGTATATTCACACGTCGTTTAGTACGTGTCTTCTCTCAAATGACATATCCCTTTGTTGGAATATTTCGAGGCTTGCTTTCTTTAGAAACTAATATATCCATCATCACTTAAAACAGTAGCCGCATTTTACGATCCTTGCGATCGCAAGAAGAAGACTTGTAAGGGGAGATTCCTTGGCAAAGTCGTAAAAATGAAAAAAACAAAGATGTTGGAGAGAACCGTTTGTGTAATTGACAAAAATAAGAGTGCTACTTTCTGCACGTCAAACGTCGAAATACTTTTGTCCATTACGTCTTTAGGTGCTTCAATTTTCTAACTCATCCATCTTCCGATAGCCCTGTCCTATTTACGAAACTTTGATCCTTTTATTATACACTTTTTTACTATCTCGAGACATTTTATATTATTTACACATATACAGTAAAATTTTAAAAAGAACTGTACATATATAATTAAAAAAATGTACATACAAGGTATCCTGCTACCACTGCTATTTGTACTTAATGGTATTAATACTTAATTAGCCATTAAGCGCTAATACAGAACTGGCGAGGCACTCTGTATATATACAAGATTCCATGTTTCTCGAGTATAATTTTTTAACTACGGATTCTTTAGGGAAATCTTGAGACATCAATAATTTTCAAGTTATAAATGATTGAAAAAGAAAGGTTTTTAGCGAACCAAACTTTACCAGAACAAATAGCGGAACTTTAGTTAATTTAAAGTGGACTTTACAAACATTGTAATTTTAACTCAGATACACAAAGATACGTGATGAAAAAATTGTAATAAATGACATCGATATTCTTCGTTAAGAAAATATTTCAAATAAATCAAAAATTCTAACGTTAAGAAATTATATTCAAAAAATGAGATATTCTGTATGTATATGAGACAAATTAATATTTTTATTTTCACAATTTTGAGAGATATCATCAACTTGCATATAATAAAAAAATTGGATTAATTAATATATAATATTATAATATTATAATACAATATAATAATTTTCGTGTAATATTTCTCTATGAAAAAGGAGGGTTAAAAGAATTGTATGCAACAATAGCGACAACTTTCGCGAAGAGTTGTACGCACAGTTTTTACCGGCTAATCTCCCATCTTAGATTCTTAACAGCATTTGCATTTACGACACAGCAATGTAATGCCGGGCGATTACGAGGCTCCGGAATTATCTCCTATGCAATTGTAGTAATTATCGCTACACTCTTCACGAGGCCGAAGGGTGAATCGTTCGTTGATTTGTCCGTTTTCGGCAGCCTGGCATTTGCATCTCGATTGCTATTCTTATCGGTCGCGGTAATCACGCTAGACGATTTGCGATCGCTCCTTGTTCAAATTGTGGATATCATGAATCTTGCCGCAGTGCGGTAGATTAGAAGTAGTTGGATGACAAAGTGTTTGAAAAATTGGGTAGCCAAGTATGAAAAACATTTTCAGAATTAATCTTAATGATATGTATATCTGTGTTAAAATATATTAATTCTGTGACAACTCGCGATTTAAAAAAATATAAAAAAAATATATATATCCTTATATTTTTTAATATATATATAATATATATAATATACATATAAAGATAATTATATATATATAATATATATAATATATATATAAAAATATATATATAACATTTTGAAATATACTTGATAGCTTTAATTAAAAAAGAAACATATAATAATATTAATTATGGTATATATATTTTTTTTGGTAGAACTATAATTAATATTATTGTATGTTTTTTTAAATTAAACCTATCAAGTATATTTTTCAAAATGTTATATGTCATAACACAATAATCGTTTTTTTCTACCTCCTGACAATCACAGATCCATAGATATTCAGTGAAGACAGCTTCCATTCACGAGATACTATGTATGTGATATGTGTCGTAAATAATGAACAACAAATGTGGCGACTGAATGAAAGTGTGGACACGCTTTCGGGGCATTTTCGCCTTTAAAGGCTAAAGCGTAAAGTGAAATTATGAAGATAATCTCGGGATTCATTATGAATTCCGGCGACGAAGCCTTCCACTCTCCTCCGTCGCGTGATTACTTCGGTCTGGCCATTTTTTTTCCTGGCCGTTTCAATGGAAGGACAGCGGGAAAAAGTTGGCGCGCATATACAATAGCGTCTTACCATCCTGACGGTAATAAAGGAGTCGCGTATACAAGATATATATTTTCCGTAGCGGCCTCCGCAAAAAGCCATTAACGCCTGTAAAAAGTTCAAACACGCTCTATTGTTAATTTCTTAACATCGTCGTCATTATTCAAAATTTCATTACGTTGCTCGAGTAAACGTGCGATACGAATACATTACAAGCGTTGTGGAAAATTTTTGTTTATTACGTTGGTCGAATGTGCACGGTTTTAGAACAATTTTTAATATTTTATAATGACACTAATACGTAATTTAAAAAATACAAAACACGTTCTCCATGTTTTTTTCATGTTGATAAATCGTGGAAACGTTAGAAACTGAGGTAAACCACTTGTATCGATTTACGATTTTTTTTTTCATCTTATAGATGATATTACGTAATCGGATTTCAAGAGAATCGGATTTGATAAAACTCAAGATATGTTATGTAGAAATAGCGCTTTGCGTTCTCAAAAATACATTCCGGATTGAAAACTGTCTACATGATCTATTAAGTTCTAAGAGAAAAATACTCGTAAAATATTTTTATTTTTTTTTTAAATTTGATCCTTTTATATTGCTCCTTTCTTTTCCTTTAAGTTATCGCGCAGAACAGCGTTTGCAAATTGGTTTTTCTAGATGCAAGAACGCGTTCGCTACATTTGAATGTGTTTATCTTTCGTTCTATGACCTGTTATGTGAAATAGCATGAATTGCAGAATTTCGAAGCACAACGCTTCTTACTCCCATTATAACAGCAGTTGAGTTCTGGAAGCTGTTTTATTTTACCGTATGTGACATTGTGCAGCATGTTCCAGCATAACTAGCGCTTTTATTCAGAATCAATATTTTTGATCTATCTCTCCCTTGTATTGTTCAATAAATTTACAATAATTTTAGTAATAATACCGCAGAGAGAGGAATCGATAAATTATGCGATTCTAGCAAAATGAGAACGCGACGTAATGTCTCGTTCCTCTTGTGGCTGTTTCGTGTCCTTATCTCCTTTATAAAGTCTTGATGCTCTGCTTGTCCTGCGGGTATTTAACGCCCGCAGATATCTAGTTTCGTATTCGCACTTCGAAGTGCTCACTTCGAATTTCATTCATTAGGCATTAAGAGAGCCATAATAATGGAAATGGTACGTAAAAGTTATATATTTATTTCATCTATTAAACTTGCATATGTTTAAACATATTAATCCTCCTGTCAATGCATAATTTTTCACTTTTTCATCAATGTATGGGACACTCGGGTACCTCAACTGCGTGTTTGTTTGCACTGTGACCATTTTTTTATAGTATTAGGTTGGTAAAAAATTAATGTCGGTTTTTATCAAGGTCTAAAAACACAAAAACCGACATTAATTTTAGGAAGTTTCCGAATATAAAGGCCCTTTGTATTTTGTTTCGGAAAAACGTTCCGACACATTTTTAATGTTGTTTTTAAAGTTGCTTTTGGCTACCCGGGTACCCGTTCATTAACAAAAGGGTTAATTGCACAAATCTTTGTAATTGTAAATCTACTTTGGAATATTCGTGAGAGGCAAATTTATATATCCAAACTAATACATCGAAAGGAAAACACGGTTAAAATTTTAAGTTTGTGTGTTTAGCAGAAGAGCGAGCGAAGAATCGTATACGTGTACAGTTGAACACGGAAACTGATTGGTGTGCGATGGTGTACGATCCTGAAATGACACACGGCGTTTGCAGACGAGCGCAATCTCGGGGCTCAAAGTCAACAATGATATGAGGTTGATTGTGATATGCAAATGGAAGATCAGTGGAAAGGCAGAGGGAGGGGCGTGTGGAGGCACCCTAATGAATATTTATCCGTCCCGCTCGGCGACGGAGTAAAGTATATAGCTATATATATCGATACTCGGCCGGACGTCGATTAAACGTATAATTTTCGAATTAAAGCCTCGATCGTATCGTTAAACAGTTGCCCCGTGTAAATACTAGACGAGACGTGTAAGCGTCTCATCTCGCCCTATTTTCCGCGTTTTTTCTCTCATCCGCGGCTTAATCCCGGTTCAAATACCGTTCTCAATGTATAACAAGCGGAGCACAATGTTTTCCCAAAAAGTAGGAATCTCTGATCGAGCATATTTTT
The DNA here is from genome assembly GCA_963971435.1 of Lasius platythorax. NCBI lineage: Eukaryota > Metazoa > Arthropoda > Insecta > Hymenoptera > Formicidae > Lasius > Lasius platythorax. The sequence goes on from OZ020549.1 coordinate 3,995,197, forward strand.
ATATTGATCTAGATTTTTCTTAAAAAACTTGTAAATCAAATCTTTTATTATTTCAATTAACTTTATACAATAATAATTATTAGGATAATTTTAGATTTAGAGATTTTAGGTTTAATAACCTCGAAGGTTTTAAATTTGAGAATGTTAGATCTAGAAATTCTACAATCAATAGTTCTTAAATGAAAAAAAAAAATGTCTAATAATCTCTTCTATAGAAAATAAACTAAAATTTGTATTTAGAAATGATTCAGTATTTTATTGTTATCTTTACTCACTTTTTTATCAGTAAAAAATTATTGTTAGAAATTTCTTCGTTCAACACTAATCACGGTTCCTTGAATCCTTGGATATTTCCGCAAGGAGAAAGAGAATCCTAATTCATCAGCGAGGATTTATCAACGATACAAATAATCCCCTCGGGCGGAAATCAATCACTCACAAACTGTTCATCAGTCACTTGACTTTGTGTGATATTGTCAGTTTCTTTCCTAAAAACCAGAGAAACGTTTCTTCTAGGGCGATGTGGGCTCCATAGATTTCTTCATCGCGGAGTAACCGTGTTTTCTTCGCCTAGAATACAACTCTTGACTCTGCTCCTTCGGGAAGGAGGAGTTCACTCGGGGGGCTTCCTGCAGAATCGATTATCGCGGACGTGTTCGCCAACTGTCAGAAGATTTTTTCGTCCCTGATTTGCCAGCCGTTAATCCATCACGCTTCGTGCGAAGCGGCGCGAAGAAAACCGCGCGTGGCGAATCGAAGATGGCGCGCTGCCTCAAAGAACGCGCATTAATTCAACGCCAAAGATCATACGTTGACAAATGCGTGCCAGCTAAATGGATGAAAAACAGAGCGCATCTTATATAGCGCGCACGCGCGCTTTCAGTTATATGTAAGTGTTTTTAGACGAATTATCACGTGTAATAAAATTTAATATTGAGTGTTTCGCGTAGTCGTTTATATATTTTTGGAGATTTCGTTCCTTTATGTTAAAAAATAAATTTTTATATCGGTTGGATGAAATTAAGAGAAGCACTTTATGAAGATTTTGATATAAAATATTTATATAATAATTAAATATTCTAATAAACATTATTAATAATGTTTTTAAAGTGTTCTAAATTAATACTCAATCTTCGCGAAAAATTTTATAAAGAAACTAAAATTGACGTAGATTGAGAATATTGCGGTCGATTAAGAATAACCTAGATTTTTGAATTAATTTAATAATTTAAAGTAAGAATGTTTGTTTATCCCCTGCTGAGAGAGAGAGAAAAATGCGATTATATTGGCGCCAAAATTGAGATGTAATTTGCCGTTTAAAAGACAAAATAAGGCAGTGTACAGTGACAGGATAATGCTGACGCATCGCTGACACCTGATCCTTCGATCAATCCTTCTTAAAGATCGCTTCGGGGGCGTATAAATTCTCGGATGTCTTTCCAGCGCGACGTTGATGAATAGCGCGTTTATCACGAAAATACAAAACGGGTGTCAAAACGGGAACGCAGTCATGAAGCCTCGAGTTATGTTCGGACGAGACCGGTCGCGAGGCGACCTTGCTGTGTGGATGATCCTTAAGAGAGGGAGGACGATTTCGCGCCCTGAAGATTCGCGTGACTGGTTTCGCGTGAACGAGCGATCGAGTGAATGAGCGAACGCGTCCAATTAACAGAGATTTATTAACCCAACAAATTCCCTTATCGAAATTAACCTTAATTAAAAGTTAACGAATTAGTTCTCCATTTCCTTTCGGCGCGTTTGTCGATACGTAAGTGTCGTATTTATAAAGAGAGAACAGTTTATATATATCCGCGCAGTATTAAATAATCTTTGCAATTAATTTTATAATAACCTAGTCTTACCATTTATGCAATAAGATTATCTTTGTTATTTAATTGGCATTAATCCCAATATTTATCACGTTGTCACGATATTTGAGACTTTTCTTCTTGTTGTTTCAAAAATCATCTTTCAAATATTTTAATCCTTCGATTCTCTAGCTTATTACTTGCGACATTATAACTCTGTCAGGTTTACCTTATCATGTCTCATCCTTGAAGCAGTTGCGAAGAGAACTCCTATTTTCCGACACTATCATCTTTTTTTCATTTTCAACTGTTTCGGACAAGTTTAAGAACACTTGTTCGAAATAATTAGAAAAAAAAAAAAACTGATCGACGCTTTAACCATTGCTCGTATGCACCTTTCAATTACATCTCTCTATCGAGTCTCTTTATTCTTAATTTACAGGTGTCTTGACAAATCCACATTCACCGAGGAATATACACTGAAAGGGCTATACACTTGAATAAATTTTCCCAATTTTCACACAATCACACCGTATCTCTTCTTCCGATCACACGTGTCTCCGAAACCGGAACTCGACGCGACAGGGTCGGTTCTCCGACAGAGATGGCGAAGATGGTCCCGGCGATGGTAAGACACTCCGAGCGTCCGAGGACGTTACTTTTGGATGTCCTTGTCGACGGTGGTGAAGGAAACCGAGGAGGATGTATACTTGGCGCGAGATCTAGCCGAGAGTGGTACCACCGGCCACTCTGAAGAAGAAGTGCCGTGTGCGGATCGCACACGGCCGGGTAAAACGAAGACAGAGGAGAGTTGAAATGGTAAGGGACAGCGCGGAGAGGCCGAAAGAGAAGTAGAAGGAGGATGAAGGGAGAGAGAGAGAGAGGGGAGGGATATTCCGCGTTCTTCGCGATGGGAGGGAGACGGAGGTCCGTCAGAGGACCCGCAGCGCCGAAAAACGTGGTCATCTGGGACCTCTCCGTCTCTCCTCTTGTTCTTCCTTTTTAGCCCTTCTAGCCAAAGCTACACTGTTTATCAACCTCTACATCTATCTGCCTCATCTCCCGTCCACGATTTAAGGTTTTCAAATTTCACGCGGCGGATCGATAAAGAGCGGGGATCGGGATCCCTTATTAGGGAAAATATGAAAATCTCGCAATGTGCGTTTTTCGGTGAAAATATACATATATAATATAAGGGAACTCTCTGAGTCCAATATCGTACATCTTCCTAATATCGTGCCTAATACCATTTTTAAAACCTCATATTTGGACAAGATTTTGTTTAAAAAAATAAAAATTAAATAAATCATGGTGGTTTACACAGACTTTCCGATATTAGGCACACTTCCCTTATATGTATATTTTGGAGAACATTTGGAGAACATTTGGAGAACATCAAGAAATGGAAATGTCAAAGTATTCTGTAAGAATTTTAATTCTACAGTCTTTAAGTGTGGAATGTTTTTCTCTACTCTCGAGTTTAATAAATAAATTTAAACAAAGTTTATATAATGTTTTTCAAAAACTTCCAATTCTGGAGTCTTAAGATTTTCGGCAATAATTGCTATATTTCACACCACGAGATTTTAAAATAAAAGAACGATCTTTCAAACACAGTGGTTGAACGGCTATTGATGACGCGACAGGAAAATTAATCTTACGCCGTTACTCGGAGAACTAATCTTTTCGGGTGACACGTTGATCCTGAGGTTGCGCGGGTCACCATGAACGATCACTTGACAATTGCTTCGTCTATGGCTAAGATCGCGCGCGAAACAGCGAATTGAAGATTTTCTTGCATCATCATCACCCTCGCTTACCGTTCTTAAGGCATAATGCAATAACCTTTTACTGCGGCAATACGAACATCAACCGGTAACGACCGTTGATAAAGAAACGTGTGAACGCAAATACTAAGTCTGGAAGCATTGCTGCCTGTCATCGTCAAATGAATAAAATTTGATTTTTACTAATCAGCACGAAAAAGATCGAAAATCTCGTTATCTCAAGAAATAGAAAAAAGAAATAGGAAAACATGTCTACTCTTAAAAAAGGTTTAATCGATACTCGAATGTATCAAAGTTCTCTCGAAAGCCTCAAAATTTATTGTTGTTCTTCTTTTCCGTGATACCGATTGGTCCTTTCTGCAACTGTTATAATATAATTTTATTCTCCTCGAAAAATGAAAATTTACTTTGATAAATATCCACGTCACTTCGATGCTTACGCACTGTTAATAGTGAGAATTAATTTTGTTGAGTTTATTCTTTTTTTAATATTTAAGTTCATTTCTCTTAAAAATAATTTTAATTTTAATTTTAATTTTTCATAATTTTTATATAATTTTAATCTTAATTTTAAAAATTTTTCTAAAGATAAATTTTATTTTACCTAAAAATAATTTTAATTCAATTTTTACTTGGCTTCTCCTTCAGGATAAACCTTCCAGGTACTGAGTCCTCCCACCAACGTCAAGGTGTACCCGTTGAGAGGGTTATATTATATAACATTTTGTAATAAAATATATAATTTGTAATATATTTTATAATTGAGAGATTATATCTATATATCGCATATTAACTTAAGTGATTAAATATATAAGTTAAAATGAAAGAGATAAATAAATATTCGCGGATTACAATATTCGAGAATATAATTAGATGCGCCGATTGTTTACACGACAGATTTCGTTCGAATAAATCTCGCGATAAACAACAATATGTTATACACCATAAGAAAATGAGCGCTAAACGTAAAGTAAATTAATTCATTATCTCCGTGAAATATTATAATACAATACAGAGTATAAATTTATACGGAATATATTCTGTTTTTGAGATTTCAAATTAATTATTAATTAAGCGATTGGTATACTACTGTGTTTTATTATTTTAATCCATTAAATTTAATTATTTTAATTGACCTTTTATTAATCCATTGACGACAATTTACGTCTTATTAAGCGATCTTAATCCGAAGGACAAATTACATTTAGAGCGAGGAAAGATTTAAAGTATCGATATTTATTTGATTCCAAGCATTGTTAGAGAAATAATTATTGTACGTAAAAATTGCAACAAAATAATAATTTATAATTTTTATTTTCGTCGCTTCGATTTGTACTTGAAATAATAAATAACTCGCGATAAATATGCATTTTGAAGGCCTATCATCGCGATGCAGTTACGCGTCGTTTTTATCGAAAGTTCATTAATCGTCAATTGCAATAATTATAGTGAATTATTTTTCAATATTTGTGTGACGATTGCATTTTGAATAGGAATTCGGCAATGTACAGAATATCTCGTATCACAACTTTAATGTTCGAGTGTCGCCGAGTGAATGATAAACAAGGCCATGTAAATAGCGTTTATACGTTGTCAAGACCGAACACACTTGATTCGTTGTCGAAATACTTTATATACTATAAAATATATATATATATATATATATGTACGGAAATACTATGTTTCTTGAACTATATCTTGAATTATTAATTAAACAATTAATATATCACGAGACTTGTTGCGTTAATTGGATTCTGCGATACCTGTCTTATTACACAATCTGAATAGCAAATTAAATCGGCGAACAATTTAAAGTGTCGAAATATATTTGATTCCAAGCACACATTGTTAGAGAAATAATTATTGCACGTAATAATTATTACACGTAAAAATCGCAACAAAACAATTTATAATTTTTATCTTTTTGTCGTTTCGATTTGTACTTGAAATAATAAATGAATAAATTTCGAAAAAATGAGAAATATGCACTTCGATAAAAAATTATCATTGCAATACATTTATGTCGTTTACCGAAAGTTGATTAATCATTAATTATAATGATTATTGCGAATTATTTCTCGAATTATCGGGATCGCATGTCGAAAAGGAATTCCAGTCAAATATCGTGTGACAATTAATTTGTTAATTCCTCGAAATATTCAACATTTTCTATAAATTTTACAAATTTAGACTGAATATTTTCTCTATCGTTGCATTTCAAATTAATTTCGATAATTGGGCCAATATCGCATACAAAGTTTAATGTTCATTTAAAAAATATAATTTATTTTTGATCAAGAAACTGTATAAATTTATTTAATGTTATCATTTTATGCCAAATTTTTATATTCTGAGAAGACATTTCTTTTTTTTTTAATTTGGGATACTTTATATATTAGAATGTAGGAAAACAAGATTTTTTCTCTTTCAAAAATTTCTGAAACTTAAAAAATTCATTACGTTGATAGAATTTTCTTTATAACCGAGATATTATTTCTAAAATTTGCAAATATATATTTATAACGTACTTAGAGTATTACAAAATGAGCACACCGAGAAATTCATTAAATAATAAAATTAAGTACTCAATTAACGTGCTCCAGCGCACATCTGTTACTGCATATTTTAGAATATTATTTTAAGACAGGAACGTGCATGAGATTAAGACTCTTATGATTGTTTTAGAAAAAAAGGACTTTGTATTTTAAGATCCTCAGTGGTATTCTTTTCGCCAGCCACAGACAGTCTAGATAGATAATAATTGAAATGACAAGAGCGATATCCGAAAACTTCGCGAGTATTTTAGTACAGCGTTTTAGGAGGACGGAATAATTAACCCTTCTGTCAATGCATAATTTTTCACATAAAGTTCCGACACATTTTTAACATTTAAAGTTACTTTGGATATCCGGGTATTCGTTCATTGACAGAAGGGTTAAATATGATATACGTCTCAACGGAATCGCTAATTTCATGACTTATTTTCACAGGCCTCCGATGCATTGCTACTGTTTGCAGCGAGGTCTGAGCTTCCCTCAGCGAAGGGCCTTGTATTATGGTAAACGAGACATCGGTGGTAGGCTGCCAGTCAGGAATGCTCCTACTATACGTATACCATTCTCTTTCTCTCTCTCCTTTGCCTTCCTTTCTTCCTGTTCCTTGCACTCCTCTTCGTAATCGCTGTTCGCAGCAGCTTCGTCGCGTCCATATCATACCGTCGCGGAACCCCTAATGAAAGCCCTTCTCCTAACCACCAGATTAACACCCACGTGACACCCGAGAGACACGGCGCGTCCTAATAAAGACAAGAATGAAAAAAATACTTTAAGTTTAAGTTTTTTCTCGTGGCTTTCGCGTAACGGTAATTATTTACAATTATTTTACAATTTTTTCCGACAATCTAATATAATAATTCTGATGTTTTTTTTTACAAATATCGAGAAAATTAATGTGCTTCCAATTGAATGAATTTAAAAAATTATTCGACAAGATATAGAATAAAGACACCCCTCAAGAAAAGGATCCCAAAAATTCAACGAAGATATTAAGACGGAAAACAAAAGTCGAAGTACGAATTATTATGAGAAATGTATAAGATCCATATAAGGGAGATGGTAGGCATAACTCGCAAGACGTCCGGAGTGGTTGACTCTGTTAATCCGCTCACGTTAATTCCGCGCGGCATGACAACTTGTGACGCGTAGCGCGCTCGTTATGGCGAGCTGACTATCTCTTATAGGGACACAGGATGATAATTCAATTACGGTCGGGTACACACGCTGAATAGCTCGTGCGCATGAATATTGGTTTCACATGCGGTGGGAGACGCGGGACGACACATGCTATATTTACCCTAATGGATAACGAATGCGCGCGAGGGTGAAAGAACGCTCGACGCGAGCGACGTTTAAGGCGATCCGCTAACCAGATTGGTACAACCGATGCTCGCAGATAAGCCAAGCGCATGTGTCCGCGCACATCATCGATTGTTCCACTGAAAATCCTCTTCGAAAATTCGTCCGGCAGTCGTATATAGGAATGGGATCAAGTTCAATATGAATCCAATAATCAGGTTTCATTTTCTAGGATTTGTGATTAATACTTATTAGAATATATATATATATATATATATATATAAATTATATTATTTATATATATATTAGAATATATATATAAATTATATTTCATATATTGTACTTGTGCAAAGTAATCGAATCTGGAACAGCATATGCAAACAAATTTGAACCTACTTGTAAGATACTTGATCCCATCGCTAGTCGTATATATCGGAATACATTGATTGATTTAACAAAATCTTTCGTGGAAAATAAGATAAAAATTGTCTCTTCTGGGGGATGCGAGAATTTAATAAGATTAGAGTTTAATTAATTAAGGATTCCATTAAAAGATTATGAATTTCGAATCGAAGATGCCAAATGAGCTTCCTTCTATTATTTTATATTGTCATTAAAGTAATACGAGATATAAGAGATACAGCCCGAATTTATTAACTAAAATATGAAATAAAATTATTATTAATCTATATATCTTATTGCAAAAAAAAAAAGACGAGAAGATTTCATAAAAATCTTAGCAATTTTGCTATACAGGATTAATTGTGATAATTTCTTTTAAATAATTTCGAAAATGAGAAAGATATTTATTGTCTGGAATATGGATGCACATATCAAATCTTTTTGCACTACATTTAATTAAAAAAGATAATAACCAATATTATTTTAAATATTATTTTCTGAGCGCTGTACGAGCGGATTGCATTCATTAAAATACAAACGTTTCTGCATATTAACGAGCAGATATCATATCAAGTTACCTATTTTGTCTGATAATATCGTTACAAATTAATTTGCATTTTGCATCGCAGACGTGTGCCGCATAAAAATACATATCCTGCATCATTAATGTCATAGCTATAAAATTTTAAGGTAGTTGCACGAATTGCTTGAACTACGATAAAATAACGCTTTATTGTAATTGTTTTAATAATTACTTATTATTAAAACAGCTGTCTTAATAATTAATTACTTATAGTTAATTAATTAAGGCTTGTCAGGTTTTCAGCATTCTAGAGAAATGTTTCAAATTTTCGTTTCAACATATCATTTCTTTTAGAAACATTTTACTCGAAGAATTCATAGAATTCTAGAGATAAATCCTCACGATGTACACACAAGGTTGTATTTTACGTACTAAAATAAATAACAAAGATTTTCGCGTACATACTCGGAGAGAGCGCGCTTGTTATTTATTTTATAATATATATACTTCAGCCGAGAGAGAGAGAGAGAGAGAGAGAGAGAGAGAGAGAGAGAGAGAGAGAGAGAGAGAGAGAGAGAGAGATATATATATGCTGTTTTTGCAACACCAGAATATGAAATTATCCTCACACCAATAATCACGTCGAGCTCGAATTTTGATAGTAATAATATTTAATCAAAACGAATCATGTGTGTATATATACTATAATTACCTACTTTTGAAAAAAACATGTAAATTCGATTACCCGAAAATATTGAAATTTATTATTGCCTTTTTCCGTGATGTCGATTAATTATCTTTATAAATGTTATTTGTATTAATGAGGATCTGTCATTGAGCGAAGATTTGACAGCTTAATTTGACAGCTCGAATGTTACAAGAGTTAATAATATGTGAATAATTTTATTCGTAATTTGATGCGAGTTTAATATCACTACTTTTGTGGAGAAAATTATAATACACTTCTTTCGAGTTTGCAACAATATGTTGAAAGGTTGTCATCGCAGAGATTACCTATTTTGACAGCTGTTTTAATGTCACGCGCGCAGTACGTCTTTAAAAAATTAAATTATTTGAATGAAACCAGTATATTATGATTAATAATGAGCAATCAAAAATAAAATAAAAAATCTGTTAAAGGCGCTTGTAAAAAACTTGATGAAAGTTTGAGAAGTAAAAGAAATATTGTTGAAAAATGGTTTTTCTATAGGAGCTTTTACATTTAATTAAATAAAAGTTATTTGAAAATGTTACTTGTAGAAAAATGTTATAATCAATCTTTTAAAGTTTATATATACATATATTGTATATATATACATATAAATTAAATAAGAATAATATAATAGCAATAAATAACTTAAATAATGAAACTACTAAAATATATAAATGACGTTCGCATAGCTGTTCTTATTAAATAACAAAGAAATACATACACAAAAATTTTATAGATTTCCTACTTAATTATCCAAATTATTTTTAGTAGATTATTTGGAATATTATTTCAAATAAATTATTTGGAACATTAAAAGAGAGAATAAATATTGTCGTTTTAAATTTAAATAGCAATTATACATTAGATTAGGATAAAATTTAAGTTGTTTGTTAAATTATAAGTAAGAAATTGTTTTTTCTATTGTGTATTGAATATAAACAATACATTTCTTATATGTATATAATTCTATTTCTTACTATTTCTAATATCACATATTGATAATTCGGAATTTCAACTTTTCATCCTATGATCCAACTTTGAATGTGTATCTGCTAAAGATGAGGCAGATATTGCGGTCTTTGCTAAAGGTATATATATTTCGAGAAACACTCTTGTGTATTATCCATCTGGTTAGAATGGACCAACAGTCGGTATGCGGAAAATGCTTTCAGTAATGCAAGATATTTTCTCAATGCACAATAAATGTTAAACGGAGACAGTAATTTCGTGCCTTTAAAATAAAAATTATATAATAGACAAAAAAAATATATATATGTATATATATATTACAATAGAAACTATATATAATAAAAACTATATAAAATAAACTATATAATAAGAACTATATGCAAAAGACTTTCTAGAAATTGAAAGTTCGAAAGCTGCGCAAGCTGGGTAAAAAACTTGAAGATTAAAAATATTTAAAGAGCATAAAAATTAAATTCTTAATCTTAATCTAATTCTTAAGCTTCTCATTCTTATTCCTCGTATAATAATATTTAGAGATTGAGAAATATTATATGTAGACATGCGTAAAATAGTGAATAAAGAGGATCAGGGACGCGTGTTGGGTAAAGTGCGAGTGAATCGACATTTTCCATGTATATCGTTATATATTTACAATTTGACAACAAAAAACGTTAAACGTAACAGGTAGCCTCGCCCTCGGCCGGAAAGTATAATCGAGGTATCGTTCTAGGAGAGCGCGAGGCCAGCTAAAGGTCTCACATAAATATAATAATATCCGTCATAATAATTTATTACAATTGTGTGTAATATGTGTGTATAATATATATATTTATAATATGTTATTTAAATTTCTTAAACATCTTTTCTTAATTCTCTCCGGTATATTTTTCTTCTCGTTTTCTCTCTCTCTCTCTCTCGCATTCTCGCATTTCCCTCCTCTCCTCTTTTCATCTCACTCCTCTCACTTTTTAATACTATTACCAATTCTGTCCCTTAATCTTTAATTATATTCGGATTGTCCCGTACTTGATGATGATATCATACAACGCCCACGATATTTAGTTTACGCTTGCGAATCCTGCTGAAATTTTACATTTGCGGCGAGACGACGTCGTTTTTTGTCGCGTTTACGTTTTCTTTTTCTTTTTTCACCGAATTTCCATATTTCCAAATTTCATATCTCAGACACATCTGGATCGGGGTATTCGCCGTATTAATGTTTGTGCATATATTTTTTACATCCTTTTCTTATCCTCGTTTTATAAGCAGGAGGTTTCTGCTGCCAATTTGAGATTTTTCCGCTCTACGAGTTACGGTTTGTTTAATTACAAAAGTACAAGATCCTTCTAGGACGGTAGAATCCCTTAATTATGAGGATCCAAGGATTCAAGGATTTCAGGAATTAACTTAAGCCACTTCGTGGCCGCGATCGCCGTTTTTTTTTGCGCAGAAAGCAAGCAAGATGCGCCCTTTGATGTTGCGTTTAGCAAAGGTGCATATGTACAAAAATTTTTTCCACTATCGATCTATCGATCTATCGATAAGTCGTTCCTTGCAAAAAGAATTTTGATAATATTCAGCTTATCGATCCTTTTTCACCTTCAAAAACTTATTAATTTCGCGTAAAAAGATTCGTGAGGTAATAAAAAAAAAATCTTGTCCAGTCGGTACGTTAATTTTTTTAAACGCATTTTGCATCGACGCGCGTAATTATATAATATGTGTAATTAAATACGTTAATTTGTTTTGCAAAATTATTTAGGGCAATTATTTTATAAAAAAATGAGAAGATTTGCAGCTTGTGTGAGTTCACTCCTTATTAACTTCGGTAATTTTGTGGCAGTGTATTACGCTTAACAGATTTACGTTAGTCTTTATTTTACACCTATATATATGTATATATTTATACAAAAGGAAAAGAGACAATCACATATACCGTGTGTCCGATAAAATTCAAACTTTGAAAGATCGATGCCATACGATTCAAGTACATCGTTCCGTGGTGTTTGTTCTGCGCGACAAAAAAAAATAGAGAAATCAGACTTTTTTTGCAAGTAGTATAACCTGAATGTAAAAAAAACACGCTGTATAATAAAGATATAACCGGTTTGTAAAATTTTCAGAATTTAAAAGCAAAGAGTTCAGATTCAGGACAGAGTTAGTATAAGAAGATGGGTTGAAACCAAAGTAGAAAGAAATTAAAGGTAGATTTATGACGATGATTTATAACTGTGTTCGATCACCTCTTATATGTATATATATATATATATATAAAACACATATGCGTAGATACGCGTACATGGAGAGGGTACGAAGATCATGTTCTATGTGCGTATCGTGTATCATAATTCATATGTGCAATACATACGTTCGCTACTTGCGTGGCAAGTAATGTTTAATTAGAGCAACGCTAATGAGCGACATTGCTTGCATCGACGGTCTTTTCTTTCACACATTAGTCAATTAATCTCGATTCATGCACTATGGCTAAGAGTTACAGAGCTCTCTTCTGAGCTACTTTACGAGTGGATAGAAGATTTGAAAGAAGATTCTATAATTAACCTTTCTGTCAATGCATAATTTTTCACCTTTCTATCAATGTATGAATACCAACCGCGTGTCTTCGACATTTTGCATTGCGACAATTTTTTTCTAACAACTGCTGGGCATTAAACATTTTTTCCCGTTATATTTTAGGATGTTTTTCCGAATACAAAGGCCCTTTGTATTTTATTTCGGGCGGAGAAAAGTTCCGACATATTTTTAATATTTAAAGTTGCTTTTTGGGTACTCGTTCATTGACAGAAGGGTTAAACTTTATATATGTAGAAAATATTTCACAATGGATTAAGAATCTGATAGAATCGAAGTTCTGAAAGCTTCGAAAATTCTCAATCAATTCATTCTCGTCGATAAACAAGCTCGCTCATTACGTTTCGAAATCTCTCTCTCTCTCTCTCACTCTCTCTCTCTCTCCAACATTCATTCTTCTACATGACATCACGCATGAATATCGATACATCAACCGAAAAAAGAACAAGATTAATAAACGATACGCGGATACAAGTCTTCTTACAAAGTAGCAAACTCTTTGGCGTCCTTACATGTATATATAAATTCACGTTATGTACAAGGAACATCTAACATCGTAATATGGCTAGTATGTCTTTTTTTACATGTATCTTCATCGCCGTCGAGATTCACATATTGAGCCATCCGTCACCTCTTCTCGTCACCTTTAACGACTAGAGATTCTTCAATATCGACTAATTATGCGAAATGCATCGCGTTTGATTCATTCGCGCAAAATTTGATTAAAGCCTCGATTGATCCAATCACATGATCGTTCTGATTCGCCATTCTTCTTCATTTCTTGATGTTCAACCTCGTAAGAGTATTTATCGATGTCTACCGACTATCGCAGAGTTTCAAGCGAAGCGCCGTGAATATTCTTACAGCTCCTTTCATTTATCGCGGTTTATTCAATAATTATTAAGATCGAAGATTTTTCGTTTAAAGTCCTTTTATATATATTTTTTTTTCGCAAACTCTTTTCTTATTAATTATACTTTGATTGTGTAAAATTATAATTTTAGTAAATTCGAATTTTAAGAATCTATTACTTCGTTCTGTGTAGAAATGCATCCTCTAAGTTTTATTATAGTAAACCCTCTATAAGTATTGTACAGAGGCAATACTTCTATATAACGCGGTGAAAACAAAAAATTGTGACAGGCCTCGTACAACGCGGTGGATGATTTCCAAATTTTGGGAAAAATTTTGCAGTCCTTTCTTAATAAACGACGTTATTTTCAAACCTTTGTACAACCCATGAGAGTATCGTATAACGCGAAACATCATCCCCTCCGCGTTATACGAGGATACATTGTATATACGTATATTTTCTAATCCGAGAGAAGAGATTTATAAGAATTGCAGGACAGATTTAAAATCTACGTATTTAATTTGTATTCTGCCGGCTCACAGTTCTCACTCTTCTGCGATCTCTGCACTTCTAAATTCGTAATAGCGCATTTCGATCGGTATTCTCTCTCTCTCTCTCTCACTCTTTCTCTCTCTTTCTCGTGTTCGGTAGACGCAATCTTGGCTCGACCATCCCTCAGCGGTGAGGAATCTCTCCCCAGCACCCCCCCCTCCGTTCGTCCGCAGCTCACGTTTTCCTCGGGATATTCTGCGTCGACCCGTCGAAGCAGTCGGTAGCTACTTTAAGGGCCACCACGACAGGTTCGCGGCGAATCTACCTAGAGCAAGGTCGACGCCGTGAGGACATCTGGGACGACTGGCTTCGGAGGGGGGTCCAAGCATCACACTCGCATCTCGCTCATCGTCGCCTGGGACACGCGACTCGAGACCGTCGCGCTTTGCAGAAGAGGCTGGTTCTCCGGAGGACTCTTCGCTCTGGGCGGCGGTGGAGCCCGCGGAACCGTCAGATGTATAGATCCGTTCGGAGGACCCTGAAAAAGAAATATGAGAGAGAGTCAGGTATTTTTGCTTCCTCATAGAGGAAGCTTAGTTTTCGTGAAAAAATTTGTTTTTCATTTTTTCATGCCAATGTGTTCAGAATGTTCTAAAACGTCGAAAAATCACATTTTTTAAAAATGTCCGTATGTATGTGTGTATGTGTGTATGTGCACCAAAACGTGGTCGCTCTAACTTCCGTAAATTTTGAGATATCGAGCTAAAATTTTTTACATGAATAGAGTATCATTAAGGGTTGATTGGTATTGAATTTGGCTAGAATCGGTGAAGGGGTTTATTTTTTATAAAATTTCGAATTTTCCAAAAAAGAGCGGGGTTGCTCTAACTTACGCAAATTTTGAGATATCGATCTAAATTTTTTTACATGAATAGAGTATCATTAAAGGATGGTTGGTATTGAATTTGGCTAGAATCGGTAAAGGGGTTTATTTTTTAAAAATTTCGAATTTTTTCAAAAAAGAGCGTAATTGCTCTAACTTCCGCAAACTTTGAGATATAGGGTTAAATATTTTTACATGAATAGGGTATCAATAAAGGATGGTTGGTATTGAATTTGGTTTGAATCGGTTAAGGGGTTCATATTTTATAAAATTTTGAATTTTTTGAGAGATGTCTGTGTACGCTCTAACTTCCTAAAATTTTAAGATATCGGGCTAAATATTTTTATATGAATAGAATTTCATAATATAATTTCTAAATTTTTTGTGATGGTTATATAAAAATAAAAATTGTGCAAATTAGAAATTTGCACATTGCTTCCTCACCATTTTAATTCGCTCATAAAGCTTCCTCTATGAGGAAGCCAACAATCTATTATATACTAATAATTTTAATTTAATTTAAAAACTAGCTTCCTCTAAGGAAGAACTTTGTGAGCGAATTAAAATGGTGAGGAAGCAATGTGCAAATTTCTATTTTTTTTTTTTTTTTTTTTTAAGCCTTCCGTTAATGCGGAATTTTTCACCTTTCCATCAATGTATGGATATCCGGGCACCAACAGCTGTTTTTGACACACATCGCACCGCGACAATTTTTGTTTATAACAGCTGCTGGGCATCGGACATTCTTTCCCGTTATATTTCAGGAGGTTTCCGAATACAAAGACCCCTTTGTATTTTGTTTCGGGCGGAGAAAAGTTCCGACACACTTTTAACATTTAAAGTTGCTTTGGGTGTCCGTTCATTGACAGAAGGGTTAAACAGATTCCTAGATATAACCGGAAAAGTATGTGAAATGAAAAATATCTTCGACTTATGTATAATAAAATATTTAAAACTGACAGAGCGCTATTTTCAGACAAAAAGAAAGTTTCGCGATATCTTTTACACAGAATTTCAATTCGCATAATTCTATTAAGAAAGTTTCCGGGAAAACTGAAGCGGTCAGATACAATATATGCAGGGTAGCAGAGAGCGGCGGTTCATTCTTTAGGATCATAATTCCGATTACGTTATGCCTTACTCAGGTATTAAATCTCTGAGCTGAGAAAGTTTGAAAGACTTTGCAACGAACTTTATTAGAGAAACAATATTACGTGTATGTCGAAAAGTTATTACGCGACGAGATTTATCGTTTTATCGCGTATGTTATACATTTCTCTTTCTCTCTCTCTCATGTGTATAATAAAAATCTCTATAAAATATAGATAAGAAGAAAAAGATTTAAAAAATTAGATACTATTTTTCCCAAATTTAATCGCACCGTTTACTTTATTACCTATTTGTGGATTTTAATGTAACAACAAAATATTGGAATAATTATTACAACAATTATATACATATATATTTTTTTCTAAATTGCGGGACAAGAAATCAATTTGAAGTTAATTACTTGAGTTTGCGTGTTCATGTCTTGAATAACTGATGCTCGGGGAAGAGTGGCATGTTGCTGTTGATGTTTCTGGTAATGATGTTGATGAGGCAGTGTATGAGTTCCTTGGCCTTGGAAAGGAGCGCCGGGATCATTAGGAGGTCCTTTCATTACGTTTCTGTAACAATAGAAATATATATCTGTAGAACCTGCGGCGTATAAAGAGATGAGCATAACTATAGTGTAATAAAATATTAGAATGTAATTTAGCTACAAAAAAAATCAACAAAAATTGTGTAAAATAGCTATTCAGAAAAAATTTCTTTTTTAACCAACAAGTTTTTATCATAAAATTATTTATCTTTTCAAGATGCCTCAATTTTACTCCTAATTGTTACGTGTAAATAAATATGTATATATAATTAGCGTTATCTTAAATAGCAAATAAATGAGAATAATGTTTCGATACCTTCTTAACATTTCATTCTCAACGTCGACGATCACTTGGCCTCCCCCGGCGTAATGTGAATGCGGGGGCGGCGGTTGTTTTAGTTCGGTGAAACCGCGAGGACCGCATTGTTGGCTCAACATTTGTTGCTGCTGGAGACTCTTCACCTCGAGCCGCGTTTTGTCTCTCTGATAATAGACGCCCGCGAATATCAGAACGTTCAGGATCAGCAGGCTGCAGCCTATCGCGATTGTCACGCTCAAAGCCGTCGAATACGCTGCATAACTGCTCATGTAAGGAATTTTTCGATATATATCTATTGCTAAATATTATATATATATATATATATATATATATATATATATATATATAAAAATTATGCATTGACAGAAGGGTTAAATAATTTTTTTTTACCGAAATATAATATATAGAAATTACATTTATAGTGACGTTTGTAACGAGTCTTTTCGGAAAACTGTCGAGATATTGATTAGCAGGACGCGGTGCATTTTTTATGACAGTGAAACTTGTATTGCGAGATAACGCTTCGTCTCACGTGCCAATTTATCACGAGTTAAATTATACAGATCTCTCCGAACAGACTTATATAGTCGAAACTATTACATAAACTTGAAGCAAACTTGCGATATTATCTCGAAGGAGGATAATTACCCAGCTGCGTCCAGGCTGGCTAAGGTGTCGGTGCTGGCGTTATGGACGTTCTGAAGATTGGTGCCCGGGATAAGGCTGACGCACGTCGTGATGCTGTAATCCGTCGTGGTCGGCGGATCCGTGCTAAGGTTCTTCCTCTTGAATTCCTCGCTGATCCTGCTGAGAGGATCCGGTCTCACGGAGCCGTCGTACAGACTGGGGTCGCTATGGCCACGGAACAAGTTGTGTCTGGAATCGACATCCTCCATTCCGGCACGATGAAGCTCCGGGACGAGGCGCAGCCAGACCGACAGCTGATGCGCTCTGTAGTGATTTTTCATCTTCGGTTTCAACCCTACAACAACCATCATCCGGTTTCATACATGAGATAGAAAAAATTATCATTTTTATTCGACTAGAAATTTCTTTTCTAAGGAAAAGATAAATAGAAAGAGAGAGAGAAGAAGGGCGAGAGGGGGAGAGAAAAGTTTTTCTCTCAGGAAACAAAGATAAAGATATTAAATGATAACTTCGTGGCCAAAATATTAGAAATATAAAAAATGAAGAGGTGAATAAATAATAAAAAAAATTGTGCAAATTAGAAATTTGCACATTGCTTCCTCACCATTTTAATTCGCTCACAAAGTTCCTCCTTAGAGGAAGCTAGTTTTTAAATTAAATTAAAATTATTAGTATATAATAGATTGTTGGCTTCCTCATAGAGGAAGCTTTATGAGCGAATTAAAATGGTGAGGAAGCAATGTGCAAATTTTTAATTTGCACAATTTTTATTTTTATATAACCATCACAAAAAATTTAGAAATTATATTATGAAATTCTATTCATATAAAAATATTTAGCCCGATATCTTAAAATTTTAGGAAGTTAGAGCGTACACAGACATCTCTCAAAAAATTCAAAATTTTATAAAATATGAACCCCTTAACCGATTCAAACCAAATTCAATACCAACCATCCTTTATTGATACCCTATTCATGTAAAAATATTTAACCCTATATCTCAAAGTTTGCGGAAGTTAGAGCAATTACGCTCTTTTTTGAAAAAATTCGAAATTTTTAAAAAATAAACCCCTTTACCGATTCTAGCCAAATTCAATACCAACCATCCTTTAATGATACTCTATTCATGTAAAAAAATTTAGATCGATATCTCAAAATTTGCGTAAGTTAGAGCAACCCCGCTCTTTTTTGGAAAATTCGAAATTTTATAAAAAATAAACCCCTTCACCGATTCTAGCCAAATTCAATACCAATCAACCCTTAATGATACTCTATTCATGTAAAAAATTTTAGCTCGATATCTCAAAATTTACGGAAGTTAGAGCGACTACGTCCTTTTGGTGCACATACACACAAACACACATACATACGGACATTTTTAAAAAATGTGATTTTTCGACGTTTTAGAACATTCTGAACACATTGGCATGAAAAAATGAAAAAAAAATTTTTTCACGAAAACTAAGCTTCCTCTATGAGGAAGCAAAAAAGAAATAATATTCTTATAAATCTTATTCTTTAATTGAGCTGTTTATTTTGAAAGTGGTGTAAGTCCATTTTCGAGAAAATCAATAAACTTAACTTCAATTTGTAAGCAACAATATTATCGATTTTCTCGAAAATGGGCTCACACCACTTTCAAAATAAACGGCTGCTATAAGTTTTAACAGAAGTATGTAACACACTTATAATTTAAATATTTATTATTAGAAATAAAAAAATACATATTTTAGAAAATCCTCTGTGTGTGTCTATTATATATATTTTATATATAATAGGCATGACACACACACAGACACACACAACACACACACACACACACACACACACACACACATACACATATATATTTTTATTTTATTAATATATAGAGAATGAAAGGATTGAAGTGCCAGTGAAATGATACATTAGCGACAAGCTGAATATCGCAAGTAATCCCGTGCAGAGTCTCGAGTTTTGCACGATAATCTATTTCCGATGGCTTTGGATGCAGCTGCAGCTCCACGGTTGATCTTGTTACAATGCGACGGGGCATACAACTAGCTCGACGTTGCCAAATTGCATTTTATAGCTGTAGACCGAAAAAGGGGAAATTCTTTCTTAAAAGTTTCAACACGAGACAGTTTTCTCCGTAATTTACACAAAGTAGATTTTCGTAGATTTTCGGTTTAATTCCGAAAAATTTCAAAAGAAGCAATCTTATAATACATATACATATGTATACATATTCCATTGGGAATCCCTAATAATTTTTTATTTTTTTTTTTTTTAATTCATGAATTATTCCATTGCATTTGACTTGTTCGCGGAACTCGGTAAACTTATTTCAGAATTCGGGGTTCGCTGATGCGTTCTCGCGCGAACGGCCAAAGGAATATATCCCCGGCTTCCCGGAGAGCCGGGAGATCTCATATACAGTTTATTTGCTTACGCGTGTATTTCGCTGATTCCAGCGCGGCGCGCTTGTTTTGCCATCGCTGTTTCCGTCGTAAGAGACGCAAAACTCTCTGGAGCGCGCCGAATCCCGCGCAGAAGTCCTCAAAGGAATCCGCTTTGATTCACGGTTCGCGGCAGCTCGTTTAATATTCGCGGATCCTTTGAAAAGGATACGACCTTACTGTGTACGGGCCGCGCGATATCGTGCGCGACTCGTTCGATTACAGAACGGAGAAATATGGATAGCATCCTACCAATGAGCGGAATTTGCTCGACCACTTTTCTGCGTCGTTCGCGTACGCTTCTATAAATATAAGATATATAAATGGCTGCGTTACAGGGAGAGAGCGGATGTGTCACTAAGTTAAGGATTTTGATGCAAACTGTGAAAATATCAGAGATTCATTCATAAATTTGTGTGCGAGCGCAAAATTTATTCATTCGGTTAACTATATATATATTTTTTAATTTTAATATACTAAGAATTATTCCTTTCCTATCCTTTTATAGCAGAATTGTAACATATATTTCTCTGAATGCAAGCAAGTATTACAGATTGTTAGATAGTCAGGCAGGAAAAACAAAATGACAAGAAGAAACCATCGCTCTCATACTAATGTTAGCTTTATTTATAGAAAGAATTCAATGTGACGACTATTTCGTATTATTTGAATGACAACGTGGATTAAACGACTAGACAATGTAAGATAAATGTGTCTAACAGACAAATGTCTTCAAGGGAAAAATGATAAATTAATTCCGAACCTTATTTTTCTCTAGAGATAATACCATTGACATAAATCAGCTGATAATTTCAAATATAAAAACACCCTGTATACTGCTTTTTAATCTTTCTACATATGATTATTTTTAAAACAGAATAATCGATTTTACCATCTCACATCAAATTCGGGCAACAAATATAGCGTATTATTTATCAAGGCATCTTCTTTCTATGTGTCATCAAATTTTCATAATTTTTTGATCTTCCAATTCGATCTTTCTCTTTAAGAAAAAAATTTCAAACTTATATCAAATTTTAATAATTTTTTGAACTTCCAACTCGATCTTTCTCTGTAAAAAAAAAAATTTCAAATTTATGTATCACCAAATTTTAGTAATTTTTTAATCTTCCAAGTCGATCTCTTTTTCCGTAAAAAAACATTGATTACAAACTGTCGTTTTTCCACACTCTGTATGTGTGAGTTGAGGTAAACCAAACGTGAAAAGGGGGTAAGGAAGAGAGAAAGATCGCCTCGAACGTAACGTTGAATCTTTTAGTTTGATTAGAGGATCGATTCTCCTTCATTCACATTGCTCGCTCGAACGAGTCGTCCGGTGGACGTTCATGAATTTTTACACAACCATCGGTTCGCCATCGTATATTCCGGATTACCATCGTGCGCGAGCTTTTTATTGACTGTTACGTGAAGACTTCCAAAGTCGTTGAGCAGAATCTTAGCAAAAGAAGTATTTTCTCTCAATAACCGTTGCTTACCGTAATAATTACCGTAATAATTACCATTTTTAGCTTATAACAATTAAATCTTGCTTTGTTAGATACTTTCTATTCATAAACATTTAGTTTGAATATTTCTTTTATGTTTCGAACATTCTCTCCTGTTATATTTTAAGAGGTTTCCAGGAATATAAAGTTTGTATTTTGTTTCGGGCGGAGAAAAATTCCGACACATTTTTAACATTTAAAGTTACTTTGGGTACCCGTTCATTTACAGAAAGGTTAATTTATAAACAAAATTTATACATATTGAAATTCTACAACAAGCTCTACTATCATCTACGTGAGATATTGTATCAAGTACAGCTTTACATATTCGACATTTGGTAATAATATGTGGTACATATGTTTGTGCGAATTGCAATCCTGAGATAGAAATTCTGCGTATAGTGATTTCATTCCCCGGAAATCCGATTAGTATTATAACTCGTTAGCTTCCGATGCGAAGAGGCGCATTGTAATACGAAATACATGTGAATTCCTCGCGCGCAAAATTCCACTTAAATGCGAAATGATTTACTAACAATCCTTCTGAAACGTTTGCGACGCCGCAAACGAGCAAACTCGATTTTTGTATGGATATCGTAGTGCAAAGTACTCGAAGAAGAAGCACCATATGATATTGTAGCAAACATTCATTATCACCGAAATAACATGTTTGTGTTGTTGTATATATATATATATATATATATATATATATATATATATATATATATATATATATGTATATATGGGAAATTCCACGTAAAATCGAGCAAAAATCGACCTTTCTTGGCCTCGTATTTTTTAAATCGAACGAAACTTTTTTCACGTGAAATATACATAAAATAAGGAGATACATATTTTTTTATTTGTCCGAAAGATTTCCGAAGAAATGGACGCGCTACGCTATTTGGTCGACCAGTGACGCGCTACGCTACTTATTATTAGTCGAGCCAGTGACGCGCTACGCTACTTGGTCGAGCACGGCGCGGCGTCTCATTTATTAAAAATATATAAAAAATAGAATTTATCGAATCTCCATAAAATTAAAAATATGTACACTTTCAGAATGATGTGGAGAATGAAATAGTATTATTTCAAAAATTTTTAAAAACGTACTTTTTTATGAAAAAATTTATTAAACATTTCAATTATTTATAACAATTGGAATTAACAATTTATTGTAATTTAAATTATTTTGATAAAAAAGGTTGTCTCCTTAGCTTTAAAATGTATCTTCGAAAATATCTCTACGACAAATATAACCAGAGATATTAATTTTTAAAGTTGACAACTTCTTCATTTTTCACGAAAATTTTGTTGTTTATAACTTCTGCAAAAAAAATATTTTGGACAAATACAAAATACGTATCTCCTTATTTTTTATATATATTTCACGTGAAAAAAGTTTCAATCGATTTAAAAATACGAGGTCATTTTTTGTTCGATTTGACGTGGATTGCCCATATATACAATATATATTCTTTTTAATAAATCCCCGACT
Source organism: Lasius platythorax (assembly GCA_963971435.1). NCBI lineage: Eukaryota > Metazoa > Arthropoda > Insecta > Hymenoptera > Formicidae > Lasius > Lasius platythorax. The sequence goes on from OZ020549.1 coordinate 4,018,122, forward strand.
ATATATATAGGGGATTTATTAAAAAAGTTTAAGAAGATGTTAATTTTTACTTCATTTATGACATATGAAGAAATGCATCAACTTGAAGTACGTGTTGGTTTATGTTCGGAATCGAAATTTCAATCACGGTAATGAAAAGATAATGCGTGACACAACTCTAAACTCTATTTATAGCACTATAAATATTTTAAATAATATTAACTTTTAAATGACTACGTTTGCCCGAGTTTCTATTTTCTTACAAATTTTTTCTTGGAAATAATTAGTTACATTAAGCTGCGTTCGCAAAACTCATTAATTTATCGTTGCAGAATTCCTTTTTCTTGATGATACGAGTAATGTAAGAGACAGAAACGTATAAATACGTTCGGCCAATATATCGATTAGTATCTTGTAGTATATTTTGTAGAGTATATTCTGTAGAGTATATTCGATATCGAATATACTGTAGTATATATTCGATATCGAATTATCAATAACATTGCCCTATTAAAGATAAGTATGCCGAGTATATATGAGTATAACCCGAGGGGGTTGATTTATATGCGGTACAAATACATGGAAAAAGTGGTGGGAAATTATTGCGGAGGATAGAGTCTTCGATCAAAGAGAACGCGCCAGAATTCGGAGCGAAGAATCATTGATGCCAAACTATTCGATTCTTTATACCTTTGTTGGTTTTTCCCTCTCAAAATCGATAAATTCGTGATTTTGATAGTAGAAATGCTGCGATGGTTACACATGTAAATTATAATTCAATGTATAGAAATAAAATAACTATATATCGCTCACAATGTCATTTGGAGAATCGTTTGTGTAATATTTCATTAAAGATATATGTTATACATAGCATATGTTATATATAAAATTTAGAAGTTTTAAAAAATGTTATAATAATATTATATAAAAATTTTATTAAAAATGTTATATATAACATTTTTTAAAGCTCCTGTAATTATCAAAAATGATATAAACAATATCGCGTTATGGAAAATAATTGCTCGAAAAAATATATTTTCGTTCAAAACAATCCTTCGTTTAATTCTTTCTAATTGATTAGATTTTTCAGTTTTTTTCTTTAATCTTCTTTAAATTCTTCCATAATATTGAGAATAATATCAACCAAAAGAACATCGATAGTTTCACGATTACGCGATTGCAATATTCTATTTTTATGCAGTGATATAAACTTGCTGGTTGGCGATAGTGTGATAGGAGCAGCGATTTTGTGGTGGGAGAAAACGGATAATCTTGTATTTTTTTTTTTTTGAAAATGCAGACGTCGCTTAAGATTTTTCTGTGGCCTCTCCGATAAGCTCCCACGAACTTTTCTCGATAGCATCTGTTGGCATTGGCAAAGTGTTTTCCAATGGAGACTTTTTATGATGCATGCCGTGCTACGTATATTTAGGTCAATCAGGAGAGCGCTAGCTTACATATAGACTTATGCGCGAACATATTATATTGTTCTATCAGAAACAAAGATTTATTCAATGCAATCTCTTGACAGATTATTTTTCAGCTCGTGGTCCTTTTCCTGTTGACATTTTTATTGTTTGAATTATAATATTTGGCAAACTTGAGATTGATAATCCGTATTTTTTTTTTTAATTTAAGTTTTTATAAAAATTTTATTTCAAGTTTTTCTTAAAGTTGCAATTTTTCGAAGTTTTTAATTATATTTTTTTTCATTGAAATTATTTTTAAAAGAGAGACAAAATCTCTCCAAAAATTTATAGATTAACAGATTATTTTATATAGTTCCGAGTCCTCTCTCTTGAAATTATTCATCCGATTCAGATTTTAATTTCTAGGATTTTGAGAAAAATTTCGGATTCCGCTATCCTCGCTCCTACAGATGCAGGATTTGATCCAATAAAGTGAAGAAATGCGTTAAACGTGTGTTTGTAAAAATAGCAGTGTATTGCGATGCGCGTCACGTTCCCAAGAGCTATCCTGGCCAGGATATCTGTCCTCCGGTGACCCGATTCGAACGATCGAGAGTACAGGAAGGAGCTTCGAAGAATCGATGCAACCGACGTCACTGTGAGTTTATTTCAATTTTCAATCTAATAAGAAATTCTTTCGCGACTATTTCTCAAACCGCCTCGTCTCCCTCTCCCCCCTCTCTCCCCTCTCCCCCTCACCCGCGCCCCCCCCTTTTTCCCGTCGCCTTTTTACGCGCGGTAGATTTGTCTCTCGATCTTTTTCAGCGACCTCCTACGTCTTCGCTATCTCGTAGTACCAGCGTCGCACTCCTTCCGCTATATTTCCCTCATGGAGCTTCCCTATCGCTCACTCCCCCCTCTTCCTCCCCTCCATCCTCTTTCCATCCTCCTTCAACCTCTAACCTCTCGCTCTCTCGCCATATCGTCGCAGATTCCCCGTACCTTTTATAGAACTTATCTCCGTTATCTGCTACGGTTACCCTCCTTCGTCCACGTAGCGATACTCCCTCCTGGTCTCCCCCTCACCCCCCCTCTTTCCCACCCCATTGTCCTTTCACCCTCATTTGTTCCGCAAAATTCTCTGAAAAAGCGACGATATCGTCGACAGAAACGCAGCCCGCGGGCGATGATTATTTTACGATCGACAACCGAGGCGTCTGGTCCTCTACTTTATAGCTCTTATTATATGCTAGATGGATGAAGTTGTCGCTCCACTCAAGCTGACCTCAAAGAATATCTTTCTGAAAAAATAGGCGGATTGTCGCTTTGATAGCATTATTTTATTAAAGGAGTCTCTCCCTATTGCTTTAAAATCTGAGAAGTCTGAGACATTCGATCCGTTTATTCACTCTGTATTGATAGGAATATCGACAGGGATCTTTGCAATTTACGAGCAATAAAATAAAATACAAAAATACTTTATCTCTGATCTAGAATATACTATCTAAGATACTTAACAAATGAGTAATAAATTTATTTTTAATTTGATATCTTAGTTATTTCAAAAAGTATAATTTTGATATTTTTCCGATAATTTCTTTTAAAACTCTAAATCCATTCTGTACTCATTAGATTTTGCATTAATGAAATCTTCGATTTTCGAAACTATATATATATATTTTTTTTTATCTTTAATCTTTTTAGAATACTTGAATTTCCAAATTCTTAGAATATTTTTCTCTTCACAAAGAATTTAAAACTTGATTTCTTTCTCAGAAGAACGCAAAAAGTTCGCAATTTCTCTCGCCCTCTTTATTTCGCCATCAATCAATTAGAGAACAAACTATTGTTCTTGAAATTATCAGCGAATTAGGAAACTGTTTTCAACGGATACAAATACTCGGAACAGAAAATTCGAATATCTGACGAGGCCAGGGAAAATCGGGACAAAGAATATAGAGAGACGGAGATTGTCGGTCGCGCTAACTTCCCGTTAATTTCTTCCCTTTGATGATGTTTACTTCCACCTCTAATCCATTAAGCAGCCCCGTTAGCGCTATACGTATTTTCTCACTCCTTCAGGGTTGATTCTCCATCCTTCTTCGATCGCGCATTCATCCACTCCTGCTCCTGCGTCCTCCCATCGTCGGCGAAGCTCCTCAACGGGCACGTTCGCATCCTTGTAATCGGAGGCTACACCACCGAATTCGATACACCGATCACGCTTCTGTCGTCGACAAGGAATCCCATTTCCTGCACACGCGAGCCCCACCTTCCAAGAAAAACTTTCCCATATCCTGTCGGTGCTTCGTGCACCGCGGAAAGGGATCCTCGTTATTTAACACACGTTGAAAGTACACCACCTTCAGAGATTTTTCGGATTTTTCAGTTCTTCTTTATCCCTTATCATTTATTACACAAATAATAAGGGATAGTTATATCGACGCTTTTATGTCTGTAATTTTTGTTCTCTCATATAATCACAGAATCTAAAATTTTGGGAGTAGATATTTAAAAAAAAGAGAGAAAATATAATAGAGTTAAATTCTTGAAAGTTTACTTAACTGCGAGAACAATTTCTTAATGTAGTTTCGTAGAGTTAAAATCTCTTTAAATTCCGAAAATACATCTTTCCGAAGTTTATTACAAGCTTATGTAAACCTTCGTAATATTATAATTCATAACTTTATAATGTTATAATGCACGCGCTATACATGTTTAATGCGCGGAGATAAGGTACATACACGCGCCGCAATCTTCGCATCATATCTCGTTAGTAAATAACGAAACGCGCGGCTACGCTGTTCAGTTTCCCTTCCGAGGAACATGCGAGTACATTTTCCGCTTCTGCAGCTTCTCAAAATGCGAAATTTGCCGACGACCTGAGACGTCGACGTCGGGCCATTAACTCAGGAGAGACGATGGGCGTCGCGTAAACATGTTATTCAAATTCCGTCTTCATATCCGTTTTCAGGGGCTGCGTCAGTGCCCTTGACGAAGGGTTAGTACGTGAGACGTCGAGGTCGAAGAGTAAGCTACGGGAACGGCGCGAGAACGTAAATTGGAATGACGAAGGGCGTTGAAGGATCGGGGGGCGCGGTGGATTCCGCACGATGTCGCCGCTAATTGCTATTCAATTAGTCGGGATTACACCTCGGATCCTTGGATCCTTCTACGTTCATCCTAATGTACCTGCCAATCTACACGTCCGCTCGAGGATGCCTTTCTTAATCGCGTACTAATATAAGCTAATCTAATTTTTTTTTTTTTTTTATTTGATCGTCGTCGGAAAACACAACTGGTATCCGCCAGAAAAATAATGGAGATGGATATTGAAACCTGATTTAGTCAATATTTTATATTTTTTTAAATACGTTCATCCTAATGTACCTGCCAAAAAAAATTTACACGTCCGATAAAGGAAGCCTTTCTTAGTCGCGTACTAATATAAACTAATAATTTTTTTTTTAAATTTGATTGATTTCAATTGGTATCCGTCAGAAAAATAATAGAGATGGGTATTGAAATCTGATTTAGTCAGTATTTTATATTTTTTTTAAAAAATATTGTTTACTAATTTTTTAAATATTTAAATTTTTAAATATTTGAAAAGAATATTTAATATGAATTTTTGCCCGCTTATTGAAACATTGAATTCAGAAAATACGAATATAACATTCTATCATAAAAAAATCATTATTTCGTAAAATGTTTCAATTGTAGAGTAAATTCAATACACTATATAAAAATACAGTTGTATTTACGCCTCTTATATATTATATTTGATTTCTCCTGTGTATATTTACCAATTTCCTCGCATCTAGAAAATATCTCTATACTAACTCACGTTATCGACTTCAACGTATTTATATCTAATTAACGAGCTATTATTATATTCTGTCTTTCGATGAAACAAACAACTTTGACCTCCGTCGTGAATGATTAGGGGTTCTCGGTTAACGCGAGACGAAATCTTATTATTATCTCGGAGAAATTTTTTTTCTCGCTAATTAACAGACTGTAACTAAAACGACCGTTTTTTTTTTTTTTTTTTTTAATTGATGATATACACGCTTCGTGTGGCATTCCAATTTCGAGGGGCGAGGTATACGGCACCTAATGCCAATATGGACATACACGTGCATACATGTATGTGTGTGGGTGTGTGATCGATTTGCGAATTCGCACGCGCGTTTTTGCACGACCGAGCGGAATGATCGTTTTTACGTTTGCAGCGGTCTTTCGCGAGATGCACTAGCAATTATCCTAAATGCAGCTCGGTCTGCCGTTATCCGGCAGCGATGGGAGACGACAGCGACAGAGTTCGAAGGGGTGGAAGGGGGAGAGGATCGGTGTTAATTACTTTATCTGTTTACAGGATCCGTCGAAAGCTGATCTCGGCGGTAACGACCAGTTTGCGCCTTTTTCCGAATATCGTACACACACATGGTTTGCTTTGTACACATAAAAAAAATTGTGGATGCTCTCGCGATCAAAGATAAAGACACTAGGGATGGGATCAAGTTCAATATGTACTTAAAAATTCGAGTCGAATCCAATAATCAAGTTTCATTTTCGAGGATTCGAATAACACTCGTGTGAGAAATAATATTTCATATATTGTGCTTGCGAAGTAATCGAATCTTTTACAAGTAGTACCGTTTTTTTTTTTTTTTTTTTTAATGTAATCATAAAGAGTTCGAAACCAAATGCAAACAAATTAGAACCTACTTGTAAGATACTTAATCCCATCGCTATAAAAGACACGTCGAGTGATGCGTTTCGACCACTTTCGGAGAGAGAGATGTGTAATACTCAATCTAACTTAGGATAATTCTACTTAATCCGATCCGAGGGTAGATTGATATCGCAAATCGCTTAGACGCGCCCATGCGAGATCGCTGAATTCTGCAACATTCGGGGCACCGACGACGCTTTTGAATTTTGAGTTTCTGTTCCGTGCCTGTTGAACCGGATGTAGCGAATTTCGCGGAATTTCCGCCGGATGATTGCACGAGGAAGCGAACGAAAGAATTTCGATATGGTGCTGGATCACGGTTGACTTCGTTCGGCAACTGGCAGAGTGCGGCAAAGTTTCATTTATCCTCTCTTTCAGCATTTTCTCTTTTTTTCTTTTGAAAAACACATTGTGTTCAAAATTTATTGCGCCGACGTATTGCAGTTCATTTATAATTTAATCAAAGTAATCCGTGTCCTCGCAATTATGCGTTTTCCTAATTTTACAATTCGGTTGTGCCTTTACGAGTAGCTTATAAAGGATTAAAAAAGTAGCCAATCTGTTTCTAACGCAATATCGTTGCTTTAAAGACCTAGCTCTTATTTTCTTCATTTTTTGTTTCCGACCACACTCGTTGATCGACCACAACACAAGTGTTGTTGTGAAGTGGCCAGAGATCACAAAGGGTAGCTTTAATTTTATAAGACGCGCTCGCTCATAGGATCAATACGCCAATAATTGAACACGTACCAATTAATGAACATCACCGTATATTTTTTAAATATTAAAAAACTTTTGATATAATCGTATAAAAAAAATTGATTCGTAATATTATTTGGTATTCATAGATGGCGATAAGCTATTTTTCAATCGGAGTTTATGCGTAGTTTGTGAAAAAATAATTTATAAGTCGTGGCAAAAACGATACTTTAATATTAACATACGGAATTTTAAACACTGCAAGTAAATAGTGTTATTTGTGGAAATGCAAATTATTTCTAATTGCGAAGCGTTTCTGACGAAGCTGTTATCTGTTCATTTATTATAAAAATTGTTTATTCATTGGCCATTTTGAGCATTTTATCATTAATTTATCTCATACAAAATTTTACAGTTTTAAACAGTAAAATTTTAAACAGTTATATTTTAATCTTTTATACCTTAAATAAATAGTACAAAACCCAATAAGCTGATTATTGATCGAGTTTGAATAATTCGTGCTCAAAATAAAAATCTGTTATTATTAAAAAATGCGACATCTCTAAATCGTCTTCGCCCTATATTTTTATTTTCAGGACACTTCTTTCGTTGCAATTGGCGGATTCATATGCCGATCTTGAAAATACTAAAATATATTTTTTTCATTAATCATCATGTGAATGACGAATATCTGGATACAACAGTCCAAATACACCTCAAATGTGCATAACGTGTCCCTATGGACTTGCCGAGCAACAAATTATCGTTTCTCGGCTCTGAGAATCATTAATGGTCCTTTGGGATGCTCGTCGGAACCTATTGTATTTCCCATTCAGGTTAACAATCTTGTAAACAGCTAGATCAAAGTGCGCGCAAATCTCTTCTGGCTCCGGCGCGGTTGTAATTCGTCGTTACAATGTTTACTGCAAGAGAAACTGACGCATCGGGAGAAGACCTACGAGCACGCAGTTGCGCGAACTGCTAAGAAGGGCAAGCTTCCAATTACGGGAGTACGGAGCCAAGTTTGTCTAAAGAAGTACGAATTAGTGTTCCCGAGATACGGCGGAAGATTCGCGTTTTTGCAAATTAAGGAGGAATATGCCCGCGAAGCAGTTGCTCGAAAATGTTTACATTGCATTCTGATTCGCAAGCTTGCGCGTGTCTAATTTTGTGTCTAATTCACTAGTTTGAATTTGTGTATATATATATATGTGTGTGTGTTATAGACATTTTTCATTTTTATTAATCTATATATGTATATGTATATATGTATATATATATTGCAGACATTGCACACTTTTAAGGGATTACTCTTGTTACGATTATTTAATATAGAGAATAATTGCAATCGTAAAGGATATTCAAAATATCCAAGGAGACAAAGGTTCTAGTCCTAAAGACTCAAGATTTTAAATATGCCACGTAATTTGAAGAAAAGTCCTTTTTCTCACCAAATTCACATTAGAATTTATCAAAAAAAACATACATTTGTGCAACAAAAAAGGACAAATGGGAAACTAGATAGTGCTACTGGGAGAAGAGAAAGAAACACAAGAAGCGATAACGAATGAGTTTAAAAGAACAAAGAGAATTCAATTTATCACGATAGAAAGCTGTCGAAGGATGGGGCCATTTTCGCGAATTTCAACGTCGATTCGATGGGCGCCATACATGGCTTCGCAGAGCTTCACGACTCGGTTAATAGTGAATCCAACAATAATTCCAACGGAAGCTGCGAGCGTTAAGCGCGATTTACTATCATTACTAGCGATATCTCCGACAAAATAATCCCGTTATTTCGAATTCGAAGAAGAACTTATGCGATCAAAATACACGTTCGCGCGTGTATTTGAGAAACAAATGTCGTTGCTTAAAATTCCAAAAATCGAGATACTTGCAAATTGTAATAAAAAAAATCTATGTCCTTTTTATTTTTTGTTTTGACAATAAATTATTTCATCAAGTGAGAAAGGTGGACAATTTAAATAAAAAATTTAAGAAATATTTGCTGCGATAATAAAAAAACGAAAAGGAGAAACGTATTTTAATAATTAATATATTGATTATTCCACATAAAACATAGCGGAATACGTAAACAGTTTCCAAATTACGAGTGAAAACATTACAAGGTTTCGTTTTGCAGACATATATACATATATAGAGATTGAATTTATATAGATTATGTAAAATACGAGTTTTTCAACAAGTTAGAATATACATAGATTAATAGTAATTAATTAGATAGAATTGAGATAGAAGGAACGTCACGTGTTTCATTCTAGACTATTTGAATTGCGAATGTGTCCTTTAGATTGTATCGGGGAATTCATTTATGCAAAGGAAATCTATATAAAAATTTGTCTAAACAAACACTAATCTTGTCAAATGCATTTATTTTGGAAAATTCGCAATAGATCGCGTTAATTTTTATACAAATGATTCTTGGAATTCAATGTTTCATAGTTGCCGCATAACAATAGGTCAAAGGGACGTAAATTAGGTTGCCTCGATGTGGTCCCTTCCATAGTTACGCATGATTTACGCGTGCGCAATATTGCACATGTATACATGTGTACATACATATGTGCGTGTGTGTATATATACCTATATACACACATATATATGTATATATGTCTAACACGGAATCTTGAATGGGATAATCGTGACAAAGAGATTGTATTGGATCAAGATGCAGCGATATTTGATCATTGACGTTGCGTGGATTCGTAATGCTAATTGTGAGAGATTCGAGATACATTTGAGAGAGTAGTTGAGATAGTCAATTACTCCAAGTAACAAACGGAATTGTAATAAGGTGAAGACATACGAGTTTTATGAATTTTAGCGTATTAATCTAAATGTGTGCCTCTCGAATTTCTTGACTAATTTAATAAAACATTATGTAAAATACGAGAGTGAAGAGTATATATAATGTTAATTTGGGATATTTAGTGCGTTTATTTCGCTGGAGAAATATTTGAGAGACGCGAGAGAGATATGTAACAAGAGGGAAAATTGTCTGTGTCCACAGATTCTTGAATTTAATGCTACAACGACTGAAATATTCGCCAGTAAAAAGTCGTAAAAGAGACATTCCAGCAGGAAATTTGAAATAATTTCTGCATGGAACTTTACGCATGGCGGCGCGAATAATAAAGAGAATGTTATATATATATATATATATATATATATATATAAGCGAAAACCGCTTAACCTGGGTCGTTCTTTGCAACACTCATGAATTTTTCAACGATTAGCTTGGCTGAGAAGGAGAGAGAGTATCCTGACATTTAATTCGGTTGCCTTTATTAAATTCAAAGGATGAAAATGGGATGGATCCGAATTTACTTTGTTAATTAAAAGAGAAGATCGAAAGGGGAGGGGAGAATTTTGCGCAACATCTGAGATACGATTTTACGGTAGGAAAAATACGGCCGCGTGAGAGAGAGAGAGAGAGAGAGAGAGGGACTGGAAACTGTCGAATAGTGTCGTGGATCCCGACAGGCTCGGGGAGAGGTTGGTATAAAGTCTTTTTAATATCTTCCCGTGTCATCCTTTCGCTGCCAACTTCGCAACTTATGAACTTCGACGACATGCGCGCTTTTAAAAGCGGGAAAACGCGCCGAACTTTTCTCAGCGTTCGCGAAAACTTATATCGGGGAAATGTGGAAATTCTCGTATAGACTCGAAAATTCTCGGAAAATCGGTCGTACTTGGAAGTAATTTATGATTTAACGAGAGGAAACGTCGTAGAAACGCGGACCATTAGTCATTCTTAAGACAGAGAAAATTTGATTTTCTAACATATACATATATATATAATTCGCAAATTTACAATTAATGAATAATGTAATAATAGATAAGGGAAGAACGATGTAAATCCTTGAAGTGATACGAAACAGAACGAAGACGCGAGATAAATGAATGCGAGGGGAAAAAAAAAGAAAAGTGCAGGAACACACATAGCGGGAAAAACGTATCTCGGCGGATGTGTATGCGAAAGAAGGTAGCAGGGGGAGGATTTTTTTTTGGGGGGAGGGGATGAAAGGGGGACACGTGTCGGCGTTTACGCCGCAACTTATCTGAGGTGCTACGAACTGTTCCTTTTTATCCTCGACGTAGTAGTCGCGCAGCTCGACGCCAGTATCTCGGATGCAGGGAGATCCTGTAGGATCATGCGCAAGTGGGAACGCCTTTGGTAAAGCTAAAAAATATTCCTGGGAGGGCAAATCGCTCGATGCGATGAAAAATTGACTTCCCAGACCATGTATAACCCAAACCTCCCTCCCTTCTCTTTCTCTGTCACTCTCTCTCTCCCTCTCTCATATTCGCCTTCTATAGCTCTTTTATTTTCGTCATATTTTCTCTTTTCCTCTTGGGTGATTCCTTGTTCGTTTTTGTTTTCTTTTAGTCCATCGTTATCATACATACTTCATCATTTTATTTTGTCCTCTATTCGTCTCTAGCCCTCGTATTTTTTTAGCTCTCTTTTTATTTAGTTGCCTGCTATCTTGTCTATATTGCCTCTTTCTACTGAAATTCCTCCTCGTTATTGTACTGTTTCATTTTTAGATATATCTGGTCATCTACTTTCACTTCTATCGCTTTTTAGTATCCTCGTTTCCCATTTTCCTCTCACTTCTCGTTTCTTAAAAATTCACACGACTTTCGGAAGATGAGCAGAAGAAGATGAATGGCGAAAGTTAGTTGCATTTTGTTAAATCTCAGGGGACTGTACGGAGGCGCTAAGATGTCACGGATTGTAACCCGTAATATATAAGGATGATATAAGGACGCGAGGGGAATAAAGAAGGGGATGAGAGAAGTATCCATAGACGATCATCAAGGAGGAGGAATCCCCCTGCTGAACAAGCCAGCGGAATGTTTGACGCGGGGATAAAAAAAAAAAAAAAAAAAGAACGAGAAGATCACGATCGCGGGATGGACGGGGAAATTCAAGAAAAATGATGCTGAAAATATGGAGCAATTTACGGACGCGTACTCGGGCTTCTCCGATATGCTTTTATCGCTACATCGCCGCGAAAACGTGTCGCCTTTCTCGGATCGATCAAAGCTGGCTGCCACGAGATCTTTGTGTATGCGCCAGGAATATGTATAGAATGCTCCATCAATCTCAGTTAGTCGCAATGATATTGTTTTACGCATCGTTTGTTCGGTATCGAATAAAGATCGATTCAAACAAAAATCTCTTCGGGGATGCATTACGTCATATAAAAATTCCCTTCTATCAACGGCGATTCGCTCCCTTAAATCTGAATCGATATATCGTCTCACTGATAAGGAGTGACTGTTTTTAATCAGCGACATTTTCACCGATTTAATCCTTCTCTCAATGCATAATATTTATCTTTTCATCAATGTATGGGTAACAACTGCGCGTTTTTTTACACATTGCACTGCGACAATTTTTTTATAGCAGCTGCTGGGCATCGAACATTATTTTCCATTATATTTTAGAAGGTTTCCGAATACAAAGGCCCTTTGTATTTTGTTTCGGAGAAAAGTTCCGATACATTTTTAACATTTAAAGTTGCTTTGGGTACCCGGGTTTCCGTTCATTGACAGAAGGGTTAAGAGTGCGCAGGAAGATTTGAATATTTTCAAAAATAATTTTTAAATATTTTAGTCAACACGGCAAATATCCGCATTTTATTCTCTAGAAGAATTCGAGATCGGCAGAAAGACTGAGAATCCTCCCGAATACAAAGTCAATAAAGCTACCATAACCGTGGCAACGTGGCGTGTCAATACCCGATTGTATTGTGACAAATTTACAATGCGTCTCGATATTCCCACGTTTCCGCCATTCCACGTGCTATCCTTTCCAAGATCAGAGAGGATCCCTCCTAGAGAAGCGATCGCCGAACGACACCCTGCATTCTCGATGGATCTTCTATTGTCGGGTATCCGGTGCTCTCTCTCTCTCTCTCTCTCTCTCTCTCTCTCTCTCTCTCTCTCTCTCTCTCTCTCTCTCTCTCTCTTACAATCGATCGATCCCGATTTTCACGTGTAAGATGCAAAATCTACCGCTCGTATTTTCCGGAGGCTCAAAAACCAGCCTAGGGTCAAGTGCATTCAGGACGCGCCGGCGATATTCAACGGTGAAATCCCTTCAGTATGATTTACGACAAATGCGAAGAATTTACGTGTGTACGTACGAGTATATATGTGCATGTCTGAAACTCGTCGCATTAGCAGGACCTATGGGAGCTGGAGATGTGTAAAGAATCCAGGGACTAAGGAATGGAAGGATCCATCTAACTGCCTCTCTGCTCTCTGAATCTCTCCTCGCACATGCTTCTCCTTCTGCGCGCATGTTTCACGTATTTAAGGGAATCTTGCTATTTAATGCATAACTGAATTTACAAAGATTAGAGTAAAGTGTCGAAAACACGCAGTTGGTATCCGTGCATTGATAGAAAGATGAAAAATTATGCATTGACAGAAGGATTGAGTAAATAAAACATATATTTTGCAAAGTTTTTTATGTATATTAAAATCCAACAGGAAACATGCATGCATTTATTTTGAAAGGGGAATTAAATTGAGAATGTATATAAAACGTGGAGTATATTATGAAATAAAATGAAATACAAAATTGCGAAGCTGAAACTTTATACTTCCTGAGCATAAAATTATTTTTATTCACGTTCATGTTTATTAAAAATTATAACAGATTATATCCCGGACGACAAATTCTTCTCAGATTTCGCGGAGATCTCGCAGAACTCGAAATGATAAACCAGCCGCGTGCATGATAATAATTCCGGACTGAGTTACACGGCTCGTTAATATCGCGCGTGCATCAACGCCTTGCAACTATTTTTCTTTTTTTACAACGCCCGCAAACTTTTTTGTCAAGCGCGACATTTTTTCACGATATTTCTCGCTTGTTGAGTTGTTTCGTTTTTTTTTTTTTTTTTTTTTTTGTTAACATTTATCGTTTATTACGCGTGGATCGTCATCCCGTTTGCGATAATAACCGCGAGCTCTTGAAAATAACCATTTCTCGTCTTCATCCCCTCTTGTATAAATTTTCTTTATCTTAATTAACACCTTGCATTTGGAGCTTTAAAACTATTTCTTGCAAGAGTTTAGTTTATTTCAGGATTTATTATATCGGCTTCAGTTTATTACCATAATTAATTAATTACACGATGTGTTTAATCATTGAATAACAATAATTATCGAATAAAAACTCTCGTTTTTCTTTCGAAAAGTATAAGCGAGGATATTCGATATTCGAGGCAGCAAACACAGAAATGTCTATGTGATACAGTATCTAAATCACTCGTACTATTCGCAGTATTCGCTTTCAGCAGGAAAACTAATTTCGAGGGTCCTCTTCGGCCAATTGTTGACTATTGATTGGATGAAACTATCAGGCCTCTCTTCACATCGTATATCCGATACACAACTTTCTATGTTCATTTAAAGAGGTCTCTAGTTTTATCCGATCCACCATCTACTATTCTAAGAGCTGATACTGCGAATACTACGAGTAACGTATTTCAAGTATCGTATCTCATGGACACACACACATATATGTGCTGACCTGAATTTCCTCGCTTAATAATTATGTAGTTTTATTAGCATTATAATAATCTCGTAATTTATAATTAAATCATTAGTTAATAATTATACATAATTTTTAATTAAATTAATTAAATTAAATAAAATAAATATTTAATCGTGTATGTGTGCGCAACATTAATATTAACATTTTAATTTCGATACTATAATTTAACCTTTACTGCTTGAGGGCTTTAAGCCATTACTTTCTGTCAATATAGCCACATCAGCGAAACGTTAATCACGCTATAAATTATTAAAAATAAAATTATGCTTGTGTAAGCATATTTATAATTCGCAAAACGGTTTGGCATTTTGTAAAACATCAGCTTTTACTTCAACAAAATCTGCAGATTTTTTTGCAGATCGTTATTGAATGTTTAATACTAGGTATTATATAAACGCGAGAGTTTTCAGACCGATAGCAATCTATATATATGTATATCTATATATTTGAAACTATCGATGTGCATCATTCCACGTAATAAATAATAATATAATACTTTGCCTCGATGGAGCGAACGCGGATGGGAAAGTTAACGGACAGGGACAATATTCCGACAACGTTATTCGCGTTAATCAGGCCGCCGGCGATCGGGAGCTTATTAAAGAGATTTCCCGAAATCTCGCGGCAGGTGGTAACAAATTATCCCGGTAATACTTTAATGCCCGGCGCGAGAACTTGGAGCGAGTTGAGTTCCCGCGGGGACCGTCCGCAAAGCCTGCAGCTCCTGCATTATGCGCCTGTTCCTGTGCTTAACTATCGCAATATCGACGGACACGTCGAGCGAGTAACTTACGGGTATTCGTACCGCCTCTGCCGGCGCCAACTTCGTCTATCTCTCTCTCCCTCTCTCTCGCTTTCTCTCTACCTTGGAAAAGGCGATATTAATACCCGGACGTAATCTCCTGCTGTGCACTCGGAGAGACGTTG
The DNA here is from genome assembly GCA_963971435.1 of Lasius platythorax. Taxonomy (NCBI): domain Eukaryota; kingdom Metazoa; phylum Arthropoda; class Insecta; order Hymenoptera; family Formicidae; genus Lasius; species Lasius platythorax. Next base: position 4,033,474 of record OZ020549.1, read on the forward strand.
AGCATGCTCGGTCATTACCGGTCATTCCTGCGTTTTGGCTCTCATTATACAAGAGTGTCTCGGAAAAAGTTGAGTCGATACTGGCTGCTGGCTCTTCTCCCTTTCTCTTCTCTTTTCTTTCTAATTATACGAGTGTCCCGAAGTTTTTTACTTTTATAAATAATATAGAGATATATAATTTATTATGTTTATTTAATTACTTTTTTAAAGTAACATCATGATTAATTAGTTTTCTTGAAAATTCTTCTTTTTTGCTTCCTTATAGAGAAAGCTTAGTTTTCGTGAAAAAATTTTTTTTTCATTTTTTCATGCCAATGTGTTCAGAATGTTCTAAAACGTCGAAAAATCATATTTTTTAAAAATGTCCGTATGTATGTGTGTATGTGTGTATATGCACCAAAAGGACGTGGTCGCTCTAACTTCCGTAAATTTTGAGATATCGAGCTAAAATTTTTTACATGAATAGAGTATCATTAAGGGTTGATTGGTATTGAATTTGGCTAGAATCGGTAAAGGGGTTTATTTTTTATAAAATTTCGAATTTTCCAAAAAAGAGCGTGGTTGCTCTAACTTCCGCAAATTTTGAGATATCGATCTAAATTTTTTTACATGAATAGAGTATCATTAAAGGATGGTTGGTATTGAATTTGGCTAGAATCGGTAAAGGGGTTTATTTTTTAAAAATTTCGAATTTTTTCAAAAAAGAGCGTAATTGCTCTAACTTCCGCAAACTTTGAGATATAGGGTTAAATATTTTTACATGAATAGGGTATCAATAAAGGATGGTTGGTATTGAATTTGGTTTGAATCGGTTAAGGGGTTCATATTTTATAAAATTTTGAATTTTTTGAGAGATGTCTGTGTACGCTCTAACTTCCTAAAATTTTAAGATATCGGGCTAAATATTTTTATATGAATAGAATTTCATAATATAATTTCTAAATTTTTTGTGATGGTTATATAAAAATAAAAATTGTGCAAATTAGAAATTTGCACATTGCTTCCTCACCCTTTTAATTCGCTCATAAAGTTTCCTCTATGAGGAAGCCAATAATCTATTATATACTAATAATTTTAATTTAATTTAAAAACTAGCTTCCTCTAAGGAGGAACTTTGTGAGCGAATTAAAATGGTGAAAAAGCAATGTGCAAATTTCTAATTTGCACAATTTTTTTTTCATTCTTTTCCTGTCGATTTGTATGCGGCTACTTAAACATGATGCATTTTTACAAAAATGCATTTAAAGATGCGTCTATTAAACATATATGTTAAGTGACATTTATTATATCTGTAATAAGTATACATAAGTAAGTGTAAGGTTTTTTATAAGTATAAATAAGTTTTTATCACTTTTCCTCAAAATTTTCCTAGCTTTTCTTCCACCGAATGATGAGAAAACATGACGTCTCGCGCAATTATGTTATTCTTTATTTGTTGCCAGATGCGGCGTGTCATTTCATCTATTTGAGAGATGCGGTTGGACAGCTTTAATAAGACTTCGTAGATTCGCATCTCGCACTCGTCGGTGAGTCTCGTCACGACTAAATTATGAAGAACAGCAGAGCGCAATGACGATTCGTATTTCCGGATCGCCGCTCGTACGATTAGCGACAGCCATTGTGTCTCAGGCACGCTCGAAAATTCACGACGCCACTAATTTCGCGAAAACGGCATTCATTAACCTGTCAGCGGCAGCGCGAATGCGTTGTCCTTTCGATCAATCGTTGTTGAAGACATGGATGGCTGTGTCGACAAGGCTAATTCGGTGCCAGATAAAAGTGGGAAACAAACGAATCCCCCGCAGCGATTTCTCCGATTCTTAAATACGGATTCTCACTTTCTTGAAATTATATTAAAAAATTAAAATAAATCGCAAAAGAAAAAAAATATATATAATACATATTATGTTCAAAAAGCGTCGATTTTGAATTAAAATTGCTAGTCGCATACCTAATCTTCGCGAAACCCCATATCAATTCTTTCTATATAGGGCGAAGAGGCCATTTAAGATATAAAAGATTGAAATATAGCTATAAAATTTTGTATGGAATAAATTAATGATAAAGTTGTCAAAATGGTCAATGAATAAAAATTTTTTTATAATAAATGAACAGATGACAGCTTCGTTAGAAACGCTTCGCAATTAGAAATAATTTGCATTCCCACAAATAACACTATTTATTTAAAGTGTTGAAAATCCATGTGTTAATATTTAAGTGTCGCTTTTCTCACGACTTATAAATCATTTTTTCACAAACTATGCACAAACTCCGACTGAAAAATAGCTTTCCGCCAAATCTGAATACCAAATGGAATTACGAATTTTTTTTTATACGATCATATCGAAAGTTTCTTCATATTTAAAAAATATATAGTGATTCATTCATTGTTACGTGTCCAATTATTGACGTATTGACCCTAAATGCAATGTGTTTAGCGTTTAATTTTATGCGTATAATTCTTAAGAAATTTCCTTTCAGATTTTCTATCGACCAACCAACTTTCGACGATCAAACAACGCGACATAATCGGTGGCATAAAAAAAAAAAAAAAATGCGCAGCTATCGTTATTTCCATGAGATTGCACGATCCTTTTGGCGTCATCGATGCTGACGCATCTCGCGGTCGCAACCGCTAAGCTCCGATCGTGAGCGCATTAATTCTTAACGCCAAATTGGCATTGCATTAGCGGCACTCTGTCATGGTAATACCGTGATTAAGTGCCGCACACTCGTGCCGTACCGTTCGTTTGGACAACGTAGCATTGCACTCGCGTACTGCGCCGCCAAAAAGTAATGGAGCGATCTGTATATAACCTGATTTCGTCATTTCCCAGAAATCACGTTGCCTGCTTCAGCGGATATCGATCAAATAAATTTATAAATTCATCAATCTCCTCTATCTCGACGCGAAGATTTACAGTTTGACAGTTTGACAAAAATTAACAGCCAAAATACTTTTAAATTACGGATTAACGGATTAAGAGCTTTTCGATTCGAGATAATTAAGGGAAGGTCGAATTAAAACTCTTCATCCTGAACAGAGAGTTTTGTCATTTTATTTAATTTTTTATTCGTACTTTTTCACAAATTAAGATTTGCACGCCAGATTAAAATATGCAAAATGACGCACAATGCGTTAAGGTAGTTTTCAATTTTTTCTCCCCGTTCAAAAGTTCCAAATTAATTATTCCGTGCGACAATCGTGCGCGAGCGAAATTTTTATTACACTATTTTCGTTCACTCGACTCTCCTCATGAAGAGTGCAAAGTGGCTGGAATCTACGAAAGTTACGTACATACTATACGCGTCTGCTCGCAGTACAAGTTAATTTATGCTCGTTCCCAACTGTGCACGCGCAGACGGCATACGCGTGGGGGGGGCGGAAGGGGGTGAGAGGGGGATGATCGTGCATTACATAAACACGCCGCAGAGGGACGGAACTCTCGTGCGTTCTGTTGCAAATGGAAGCGCGCCCATCAGCATCGCCATCGATGCTTTAGGTCCCGACCGTTTTAATCTCCGGGTCGGCGGACAATTATTCGCCGACACTCGTGTCAAATAGCTTGACGTTTCCCTGCCTGCGAATTTCGGGGTTGACGGGGGTGAAGGAAGGGGAGGGAGCGGAGAATTCTCCCGCGGGGAGCCATGCATCGTTTAGTAATGCGCGTTTCGTCAAATACGCATGATGGAGACACGCGTAGTACATAATGCAGAATGGTTACGCTCAATTTTGTAGCCCGCTCGGCGAAAATGAATCCAGACATGTGTGATGCGTTTTAATATTAATTTAATCATCTGTCTCCCAACTTGTACACATGGCGAACCGATGGAATGTATAAAGGAACTGAGTCCAATATCGCATATCTTCCTAATATCGTACACTCGTATTTCTCTACTGATAAATGCTGCACTCTCTTGGAAACTGTCTTAATTGCTTCTCCTTTGTGCAGTATAACGTTAGTCTAGTTGTGGAAGTGAACAAAGTAGTCAGTTTGTCGGTGTAAATTATTTCAGTTTTGGTTATCTAACAAAATTTTTGCGTACGTGTGTTTAGGCAGGTGTTTTGAATGAAAATACATGAAGATATTTTTTTTCTTAACACATATGAAGTCCGTAGGTTATAGTCTTTTAATTTTATTAATAAAAATTAAGTTAAGTTGTAGATTTTTATATTCTCGTTCGGACAGCCGTATATTTTTTTTCATAAATACTTGCTTAATATCGTACATCTATACTGATATTGATATTTAAAAATATATAACTTCAGTTTAAAATGTAATCTGTCATAATAATTTTAAATTTTGTATTATCTTGTAATTCATTTGTATTTTGTGCTCGAATTGTAATTTACCAAATTTGTGTGCTAATTTTATGAGACTGACGTTTTTCTAAAAGATTTTTTACTTGGATTTTTTTCTATATGTATTGATAATTAAATAAACAATTTTAATAAATTAAAATTAATATTTTTTTTCAATAATTTAGCCTTTGAAAAGTTAAAAATGAGGTGTACGATATTAGGAACATAGTGTGCCCAATATCGGAAAATACATTTTTTACATTTCCACTTAAAAAAAATGAAATACATTATCGAAAAAGTTTTATTTTTTTATTACAGTTAAAAGTCCGTGTAAACCACGTGATTTATTGAATATTTATTTTCTAAATAAAATCTTGTTCAAATATGAGATTTAAAAAATGGATCCGATATTAGGCACACTCTTCCGTTATCACATACGTGGATACGTCTAACGTTTCGAAGCTTTCAAAAAAATCTTCCATTTCTTGTATTATGTGACACTGACATCCCTTGACTCGCAAGATTGGTGACTTGACACCGGTCTTGGGGAATATGATATTGTATAGCTTCATGAATACATTTATCGTTATCGCATCGCTGCAGCCTTGTATCGGTGAACGGATGCTTCCAATCTGACAGTTTCAAGATTTGCTCGGGCGTTTTTTAAGGGAATTGATATCGAATCGCGCAAGAAAACTTTTTAGCCGGTTATATCGAGAGCGCAATCGGGCGAAATAGATTCAAGCATGGCGGAGTAATCACCCGATAAAGTTGTTGACCCATGATTTTTAATCAATCTTCGTTGGCGCATCGCTCGTGATCGGCCCGCGATATTCGAAAATCGAATAAACATCAAGCAAGATTCAAGCTCTGATCGAGTTTGGCTGTATAGCCGTATAGCTATAAATCGTTACTTCGACAATATCTACTGAGCGCGTTCTTTAACCTGTCGAAAAACCGTCATTAACCGACGTTTTACATAAATACAAATAATACCTTAAAAAAAAAAAAAAACTAGATTCTAATAAAAATATTACTTAAAAAAATTATAATATCCACAGATTTTTAGAATATAAAATTATAAATTTTATATTCTAAATTTTTATATCCTTAAATTATAAATTTTATATCTTAAAAATCTTTGGATATTATAAAAATTAAAATTATAAATTTTATACCCTAAAAATCTTTGGATATTATAATTTTTTTAAGTAATATTTTGTATATTAGAATCTAATAGTTATTCTTTTTTTAAGATATTATTTTTAATTATGAATTTTATACCAATCGTTCTTTTTCCTTTGCTGGAAGATTAAATTGACAATAACAATTTTCTCTCTTTCTCTCTTTCATTTCATCGAGAATATTGATCTTGTCTTATGACTCGTGAAAAATTATCTGCAAATGGCAAATCGAATAGTTTCATCACTCGCTGATTAATCATTGAGCCGCGAAAAAATGCGTTTTTTCTAGCTGCCTTAGAAACGAAGCTCTATAGAGAAGACGCGGTTTTCATTACGTACTAAGTAATTAATTGGCACTTCATTTACATAACTGTCACAAAGGCTACAGCTTGATCGATGTACTCCCGTGCGTTAATTGATCGATGGTTCTGTTCAAATCCTCGAATTCCCCCGCGTGCACCCTTTCGTGTTAAATTGAAACTTTAAATGCATCCACAGAAAATGTCGATCCTTCAATGCAACGTCTCATCTTATCGGATTTTTTTTTTCAACGTCAAAGGGGTGAACAAAGTAAAGTGAACATTTTATTTAACCCTTCTGTCAATGCATAATTATTCATCTTTCTATCAATGTATAGGTACTAACTGCGAGTTTTTGACACATTGCAAAATGTGTCGACAATTTCTTTATAGCAGCTGCTTTCCGTTATATTTTAGGAGGTTTCCGAATACAAAGACCCTTTGTATTTTGTTTCGGGCGGAGAAAAGTTCCGACACATTTTTAACATTTGACGCTGCTAGAATAAAACATTGCGAGTATTTAACGTTGATAGAAGAGTTAATATTTTTTTATCAAATGTCTTTTTCACGTTTGTATATACATGTAGACGATTGAGTGCAAAATGAACGTTACACTGAAGAAATTGTAAGAAAATTGTGTAACTTTTTCTCGGCCAACAAACTTTTCGCGCGTTTTAACAGCTATAATTGTAACAAAATCGAGTGATCGATACCGCTATGCGGTCGGAAGCGGGATATAATGACGGCAAGAATAGAGGTAACAAGAAACACATGGCTGCGTCTTTGCATTCAGTTCCAGAGCAGCTGCTGGTCGTTGGGAAACTGCAGCAGGGACTCGTGAGAACTTAAAGACGAAGTTATACCGCGCCTCCAGACTCCAACTTGATGCGCCTCCGCCCCTTCATCCTCCTGTCTCCCTTTACCGAGATACGGGCTTACCTTTATTTTTATGTACGAAAGTTGTTGCAGTCGTAAGCACCGCCAATGTTGTACCACCCGTGCTCATCGAGACGATAAAATAAAGTATCTCCCGCCGGCCGAAAAGTACAACTTTATCCAAAAAATTGCATCTGGACCACGGATATCTTTTACATTCTTTGTTCTCCTCGAGCTTTATATTAGAAAATCCATCAAAAGCATACGATTCATAAACCTCTCATCCTTCTGTCAATGAACGGGTACCCGGCTACCCATACATTGATGGAGAGGTAAAAAATTATACATTGACAGAAGGGATAATCGAGATTTAATTAAAATCATAATTGGATGTTTGATAATTAAAAATCTTTGTGAAAAAACTAAGCTCAAGACAGTAAATTGATAATAAAATCGCGTCATTTAACCCTCTAAAAAGGCCAAGTAAAATTACATCTAGTTCAATGAATCAATTCATCCGTATTCGTTACGTGTAGTCGAAGTTTCGCGTATGTTAAATAAATTTTCCCTCCTATTTCGCGAGTCCTGAGAGAGTGAAGTAAGAATTACGAGTACTGCGAAAGTGGAATCGAGATTCGCCGGTCCGAGATAATTCCGAGATATTACAATTTGGCAGCTTCATCGAGTTGTTCCGAGCCGTTCTTCGAGAGTACCTGTCGTAATATACCGAAATTCCCACGTGCATTAGTCTCGCTCTCCCGTTAAGAGAACGCGCACACATATCGAATGGGGGAAGGGGTGGAAGGGGTGTGAGTTTTCCAAGTCCGCGCGGACTGTTTTGGTAGCGTTCCGACGCTTAAGACGAAGAGAATAAGGATTGCGAAAGGGGATTGTAGGATAGTTTGACAGCTACGTATGCGATTCTATGCGCTAAACTGATTGGACCAAGTATTATCCTTCACCAAACAGAGTCCTGGATACTCCGTTATGAGGAATAATTTTTAAATCGTCTAAATGATGATTTAGTTTTTGCAAATATGATGCAACGTAAAAGTATATTTATGGATAATTCCACGTCAAATCGGACAAAAATCGACCTTTCTTGACTTCGTATTTTTTAAATCGAACGAAACTTTTTTCACGTGAAATATACATAAAATAAGGAGATACGTATTTGTCCGAAATATTTTTTTTTTGCAAAAGTTATAAACAACAAAATTTTCGTGAAAAATGAAGACGTTGTTAATTTTAAAAATTAATATCTCTGGTTATATTTGTCGTAGAGAAATTTTCAGAAATGCATTTTAAAGCTAAGGAGACAACCTTTTTTATAAAAATAATTTAAGTTACAATAAGTTGTTAATTCCAATTGTTATAAATAATTGAAATGTTTAATAATTTTTTCACCAAAAAGGACACTTAAAAATTTTTTAAATAATGCTATTTTATTCTCCATTTCATTCTGAAAGTGTATATATTTTTTATTTTATGAATCGATAGATTCTATTTTTTATATATTTTTAATGAATGAAGCGCCGCGCCGTGCTCGCGTCACTGGCTCGAGTAGTATGCTACGCGCTATGGCGCGCCGATTTCTTCGGAAATTTTTTATAGGAAGAAGGTACAGTATAAAAATGACAATTTATAATGTTGATTATAAATTATGTTGAATGTAACCAACATTATAAATTATGTTATTCATACTGTACATTCTTCCTATAAAATATTTCCGAAGAAATCGGTGCGCCATAGCGCGTAGCATACTACTTGGTTGAGCCAGTGACGCGGCACAGCGCGGCGCCTCATTCATTAAAAATATATAAAAAATATAATCTATCGATTCTCCATAAAATAAAAAATATATACACTTTCAGAATAAAATGGAGAATGAAATTGCATTATTTAAAAAATTTTAAAAAGTGTACTTTTTGATGAAAAAATTTATTAAACATTTTAATTATTTATAACAATTGTAATTAGCAATTTCTTGTAACTTAAACTATTTTTATAAAAAAGGTTGTCTCCTTAGCTTTAAAATGCATTTCTGAAAATTTCTTTACGACAAATATAACCAGAGATATAAATTTTTTAAATTGTCAACTTTTTTCATTTTTCACGAAAATTTTGTTGTTTATAACTTCTGCAAAAAAAAATATTTCGGACAAATACAAAAATACGTGAAAAAAGTTTCGATTAATTTAAAAAATACGAAGTCATTTCTTGTCCGATTTGACGTGGAATATATATAATTTTATAATAGATTTACATATATCTATATAAATTTATTATAAAATTAATAAACTAGTAAACCAATAATCATCATAAATTATACAAGAATAATGCATAATTTATAACATGTAAATAATATTATTAAAATAGAAATACATAATAAATACAGTACATGAATAAACGTAATTGTAATCGCATATGATGCAGACAGAATGCAACAGAGATAAGGAGAAACAAGGAATACGTATACAACGTGCGCATCGATGCAAAGTGCACGTAGACAAGAGATGTTGTAATTCACGACCATACATGCACATTGTCTTGCAAGTGATATTACGTGACGCGATTTATGCCCTACATGGGATATCCTGTAATAGGTTTATAGATTTCCGTTCGCGCAAAATCAATGTGGCGAAACTGTTTCGAATCCTGTCGAGATACCAGACTATCATTATAGATGTGCCAGAGATAAAATGAGCTGCATTTCTGACGACGTATTCGCAGAGTGTGCACGGCACGTCATATTTTTAAAACAATGAGAAGTTTGCGATTCAAAGAAATTGACGCACTTCGAAATGGACACGAAAACTGTTTGTAATTCCTAAATGGACATAATGGAAAAAGGAATCCGCGATGTACGTAGAATACGCGTGTGTGTATTATACGTTATAATAATATTGATACAACTCAACCGGTGTGATATATTTAAATTGAAACTATCCACCTCTCTCTTCTCCTTTTAAATAATATGTAAGTGGTTCTTGTTTAGATTTATAAAAAAAATATCGGCGAAACCTTCGAGATAAAATACATTTGGGAAAATATTGAAAAATTACGTCGAGATGTGCAATGTGTGTGTTTGGAGTACTTATTTAAACTACTTTAAACTAAACTAAATTGACAGTTTCCTTCAAAATGAGAATTAATTACGTGCTTCCGATTCGATTTTTTTATAAGGTTTATAATTTAGCAACTTTAAATGTTAAAAATGCGTCGAAAAACACGCAGTTGGTATTCGGATATCCATTGACGGAAAGGTGAAAAATTATGCATTGAGACAGAAGGGTTAAAGGCCGGACATTCGGATTTTTCAACTCTCAAAATTTTATTATTCTACGAGATTTGTGACTCCTTATATCCGCGACTCTTTTTGATCCTACCTTCATCCTCCGTCAGGATTTATTAATTTCTTCACTTCGTTTCTTCCTCTTGTAGACGATAAAACTTTCCGCGGATCTTTTTATCCCCGCATTTTATAGTCGCTGGCTATTACGTAAATTTCTCGAAGAGAAATCTTACTGTATAGACGCGGTATATACATTCGGACGCCTATGGCGATACGCCAGGAAGGGGCAGAGGAACTTTTGCAAGAACGAACATGATCGCCCGCGAGCGCGCATAAGAAAGTCGAAAGAGACCGGCAAAGTTCGCTCGGTATAGTTTACAATACCGATTGGATTGGTCAGAGGAACTTTCCGCTTTAACTTCGAACACGCACATGTGATTCTCGCGAATATGAGCGCGAAGGACGAACGTACGTACATTATAGACGAGGCGAGGCGAGGCTGAAATAGCGCAAGGCGAGAGGAGGTATTCCTCCTTAATTAAAACTCACGCGACTTTGTCCGCCGAGACTGTGAGTTTAACGTCGGTACAATATAACCGTAGTAAAAGAAGGATAGGGGCGCAAAGTTATGGTCCCTGCAAGGATAACTACGTGCACACAAAACTTGTTACTTTCCGCGGTGCAGGGATGTTGACGGGAGCGTAGAGTACAGAGTCCCATTTTATGAATTAATCGAGATACCAGGGCAAAAATTGTGGAACTATGGATTCTTTAAACTCCGTTCTTCTTTCCAATTTTTTCCGAGATTCACCATTTAAAAATCTTGATATATGTATGTGTCAAACATTTATTATTCAATAATTTAATTCTTGATATTGCCAGTCGTTAATTAACGGGATAAATAATTTGGACGACCAATACTGGCTAAGTTAGCATTTAATGTAACACGACGTTTCGACCATGGGTTTCGGTCCTTTTCAAGTGTACTAATGTGTCTATACAATACCAAAAAAATTGGATTCTTTAATTAAACATGGCAAAGACAGATTGAATAATGAGGTTAGAACTAATTTAGTATATAAAATAAACTGCCAAAATTGTACTAAGTCATACATTGGCCAAACAAAAAGATATTTAAATACTCGTGTAAAAGAACATTTTAATAATATTAAATTGCATGCGTCTAATCATTCAGTTATTAGTAAACATAAATTAGATTTTAATCATGATTTTGACTGGGCTAAACCGATGATATTACATAGCGAGAAACATACGAAGAAGAGAGAAATAGCCGAAATGTTTTTTATCAAAAAAACTAAAAACACAATTAACCTACAAAAAGATACAGAAAACCTAAACAATGTCTATGACAATATATTAAAGGTTGTTTAGTCGCCTTCCCAGTTCGTTGGCTACCTTACTATTGACAAGATGTGACATTCGCACAGCACTAATTTTAAACGTAAGATAAAAATTCTAATAATTACTTAACTTCTCTTCCATATTTAGTTGCGCATTGCTATAGATCGAATTTAACTTTTGTATAATTGTAACATCTTCGAATCTTGTAATTTTTATAATTGTAACATCTTCGAATCTTGTAATTTTTATAGTACACTTGAAAAGGACCGAAACCCATGGTCGAAACGTCGTGTTACATTAAATGCTAACTTAGCCAGTATTGGTCGTCCAAATTATTTATCCCATTTATTATTCAATTCATTTATACTAAGGAAGCTCAATATCATACACTTGTATTTCTCTACTGATAAATGCTGCACACTCTCTTAAATGTCTTAATTGCTGTATCTTTGTATAATGTAACGTTAGTCTAGTTGTGAAAGTGAACAAAGTAGTTTGTTTATCGGTGCAAATTATTTCAGTTTTGGTTATCTAAAACATTCTTGCGTACGTGTGTTTAGGCAGGTATTTTGAATGAAAAGGTACGTGAAGGTATTTTCTTTTTAACGTATGTTATATGCAGTCTGTAGGTTATAGTCTTTTAATTTTATTAATAAAAATTAAGTTAAGTTGTATATTTTTATATTCTCGTTCGGACAGCCGTATATTTTTTTCATGAATACTTGCCTAATATCGTACACCTACTCATATTGATATTTAAAAATATATAAAAAACTTCAGTTTATATAAAATGTAATCTGTCATTATAATTTTGAATTTTGTATTATTTTGTAATTCATTTGTATTTTGTGTTCGAATTGTAATTTACCAAATTTGTGTGCCAAGACTGACGTTTTTCTAAAAGATTTTTTACTTGGATTTTTTTCTATATGTATCGGTAATTAAATAAACAATTTTAATAAATTAAAATTAATATTTTTTTTCAATAATCTAGCCTTTAAAAAGTTAAAAATGAGGTATACGATATTAGGAATATAATGTGCCCAATATCGGAATTTACCATTTTTTACACTTTTATTAAAAAAAAATGGATTATATTATCGAAAAAGTGTTGTTTATTTATTACAGTTGGAAGTCCGTGTAAATCACGTGATTTATTCAATTTTTATTTTATATAAAAATATCTTGTCCAAATATGAGGTTTTAAAAATGGGTCAATATTAAGCACACTTCCCTTACTACTTGTACAGTGTATATTTCGCAATGTTGTGCTATAACAGGTAAACCTCTGATTTGCTAAAGTGACGCGAAGTTAAATGAATACGAGAGGGTGATGGGAGCCAATATTGGAGATATTTATTGCGCGAGGCGGTTAAGGTTAGTATAAGAAGCGGGCCGAGAGTTCGATGTCACCTCCAATATTTTGTAATAAATTGCTAACTTTCTCGTAGGACTTCCGACCTAGCCCGGGCTAATCTCGATAAGAGCAAAGTCGGGAGGCTTCAAAAGTTCGACGGACGAACTTGCTGTTTAGCGTTTTATATTTCGACGATAGTCTCGGGACACCAGTCGCCTTCAAGCCTTTCCAGGTTTTATTCCGCCTCGGAATAAGGAAAAGAGCCTTCCTGGAAGGAAACCGCTCAAAGGAAAGAAACCTTTGAGTAGCTTGTTGTGCGGGAGACCGACTTCCGTCTCTTTAGCTTTATTGATATAGTGAACTCGGAGCCGAAAAATTAATGAATTAGGATGAATGACTTGAGTTATGCAAGTTTTATGTTATACAAGACGAATTAACCCTTCTGTCAATGAACAGGTACCAAAAGCAGCTTTAAATTTTAAAAATGTGGCGAAACTTTTCTCCGCCCGAAACAAAATACAAAAGGCCTTTGTATTCGAAAACCTCCTAATATATAACGGGAAGGAATGTTCAATTCCCAGCAACTGTTATAAAAAAAATTATCATACATTGATGGAAAGGTGAAAAATTATGAATTGACAGAAGAGTTAAATTAGTTAGTTTTTTTTTCATATAATTTCATTCTTTTCTTGCTCAAATTGTATCGCATAGAAATATACCAGGAGCACAAATTAAATTGTAAAAATATTTGTGTATAACTCCTAATGTCTAAAATAATTAAATAATGTGCAAACATCTTAAATCAATGTTTTGTCACCCAACTGTCTTCCTCGCCGAGATTACACATCGATCTTCATTGTTCTTCTAATTATGTAATACCCCTATTATATCTATATTGTACTCCTAATATAGTTTATTATTGATTCAGCACTGAACGTTAGGCGCGTCGATATTGGCACAATATGATCGATTAGCCGGGACGTGTCAGCTCATAACTCGCATGCGAAAAGCTGGCCAGCCTTGCTTTGTAATCTTCGCGTAATCTATTTAAGCTCGTTATTTCACGTCGCCGGCCCTCGTCAGCCCGTTACGAGTTTCTCGTGCTATCCTGTACAGGATGTTTATCCAGGTGTCCCGCAGGTTACGCAAGGTCCCTTCGAAAAATCCTCCCGAAGGATACAAGCCTTGTATAATTATTTATTACAGCGAAAGTTGGACCGCAATTTAGTATAATTTTTAATTCTTTAATATTTCCTGTTTGGTATAAAAATTATTTCTATATGTGTCATAAATTATCTACAATAAATAATTTATAATTGCACATTCGTGTTAATTTCTTATAAAAAGTTCATAAGAATTTCAATAAAATGCGTGTGATTATGTTGCATTTCCAAAAAGTGATGGTGAAAAAGATAAAACAATCGTGCCGCTTGTGTGATATTTTTAAGAAAATATCTAGCAAAACTCAAAATATGCCACAAAATATATTATATCAAGCTTGTCGCGAAGCTTTTAAAACATCTTGTAGGCACTTATATAGTGCCCGGTGTTATGAGAAGACGGCAGTGTCCACCCGTGTCAAATGTCACTGTTCATCTCGCTAACGGGATATAAACTGATGCTCGTCGTGGCTTTACGAGCCTTCAGCGAAAGAGAAAAGTAAATACGGAGGGATCTCTGATTTAATTACGAACAGTGACGTCCGTAACGACCGCGAGGAGTCGCGCGGATCAACGAAACTCGCGTGCGATAGATCGTTCGAGAATTTATTCACGACCGGCGGGAACGTTGCTGTGGACATGATACGTGGCGGTTGTTCTAATTTCAGCGCATTCCATGTCGACAAGCTTCTTTCACCGTTTTAATTAAAGATACGTCTCTTGACACGTCCAGCTGATTTAATAGAGGAGCCGTTCCAGCGTTCCCAGTATATGTTCCTTTGCATTTGTTACGGAAATCATCCTTTCTGGTCTTTAAATTTTGGGATTCATATTGCCTTTAGGAGATTTAATCTTCAGAAATTGAAAGATGCGGAAGATGTATTAGATTACATAATATCTAATTTTAATCACCATGAATATTCTAAGCCTGCTCTCTAGAGTAAAATAATATAAAGTAAGTTTTAGAGGACATTTACATTTAATTCAAAAAAATTCAGACAAAAGCACACAAGCACAGGATTCGATGCATCTATATAATGATACCATATCAAGGTACCGAATTTTTTTTTTTCCGAGGAATATAACGTGTGAAGTATAATTGTAACGTAAATAAATTGGAAGCAATGGCTTAAAACTGGTACGAAGGTTAACCGATGCTCGAAGCGGAACACGTTTATATGGGAATTAAGGGGTAGCTACAAAGGGGGGTGGGGGGAGGAAAGGGGGAAGGGGGCAAAAACTATTGCGAAGTAGATAGGAGAACGCTGCGGTGAGAGAGGCGGATAGGCGAACAAAGGCGGAATACCGTAGACGTAAAACAACGACCACTCGAATCGACGATTGCTGTTTTCGTTTCGCCTGGGAGACCCCGCCCGTTTCATCCCCCCAGAGTTGCCGGAAATCGAAGATTAAACCGAATCGAAGGAACAAAAGATTATTGAATTTCTCCGCTGTGTAAAATTCGAAACAAACTCATCGATAATGCTCGACGTTTTTCAAATTGCGCCCAGCTATATCCGTTGTTATCATCTTGTTTTATTACATTTCGCGAGACTGTATCAGAAACAGGCACGTGCGATTAGATTCAAACAGATAACATAAGAGTTGGAAAAATGGAACGTTTAATACAGCATTATACTCGCAATAGAATTAAAATGATGGTATTTTGATGTCAAGTTTATCTTAAAATTGTAAAAACTGTAGAAACCTGATAGCGTTTCTAATAATATTTTTAATAGTAATAATCACAAGACTATCTCCTTCTGTTCTTTTTTTTTTTAGATAATTTATAGTTTCGGGCAATAAAACGTTTAAACATATATGCGAGAAAAAATTCGAATTTTAACGATGCAGATTCTAGCGAGAATGCTGGTTATAATGTATCGATATCTCTGCTGAGAATCCCATTTTCTCGGAGCGAGAGCTTTCAGCCGGGGATTTTTACTCGGACCAGATAAGAAAGGCGAGGGTATAAAAAAAAAATTAATCACTCGAGAGGGAAAGCACTCGCCCTTCTGCTCCATTTTCGCGGCACATTTTTCTCGGATCACGCGCGGCGGACGTCTCGTAGAATCGACTCGAGTCGACTCGAGTCGGGTCGAGGCAACGTGGAATGCAAGGCTATTGGTTCAATGCGATTTTTCACCAGACTTTCCGGCGTGAAAAATGGCGAACACACCTTCCGCCGTGTCTCTCATGGCTGCGCGATCCCGATGAAAATCTTTCTCCAAGTCAGATCCGGTTCTACGATGTGGGAGTTTATTTTGAAATCGTCAGGGTACATATTTCATCGTTACAACCTAACGGAGGACATTCCTGAAGAGATCGATAAGATTGTTCCTATAGATTTATTTTTACTTTAACCCTTCTGTCAATGTTCATTGACAGAAGGATCAAGCAAGTCATCTTTCGGACTCATATTATTCAACTTTTAATGACAGTTGTACGTGTAGCGGTATATGACATCCTTCATCTTCTTATTCTCTGCCGCTGATACGCGAACAACGCAATGTGACGTTGAAGAAATTGGAGGAAGCAATTAGCGCGCCGGCGTCCGATTTTTCGTTAAGTTACTGAACGAGCCGCAGGTTTTCTTTCTCAGGTCAAAGGGCTCATTTCGCGTCATCTGCGACGTGCTCGAGCACACCGCGGTTCTCACAATAAAAATGGCCTCGTGGTAAGTCTCCAGCCGCTCTTTTCGCGGAGCTCCGGACAGCTACACACGAGTGGCAAGCCATGTTCCTGGCGCGACACTTCATCTCCCGTTCTTTCTTCCCGCACGTACGAAACGATGAAAGCTCGCCCGGGATCTGACCCGTTCTAATTCGAGCTAACTCGGCAGCCAGAGCGTTTTCTTCTATGCGCACTGCCAAGTGAAGACTAATCGAAGAGACGAGTGGCTGCTCTCGAGATGAGCCACTCGCGCGAACTCGGTGGTTTCTCGATATTTGCTCGGAGAGCTCTGAAGGGCGTCTTCGTTTTTTTCTTTCTCTCTCAGCCATTTGCATTCGCACTCCGCGCATGCCGATAATTTAATTCTGATAAACGGGAACGAGGGAAGTTTGAGCGTTTTGCTAATTATTAACGTCCAGAATAGCAGGAGTCAGTCGAATTGAAAGCAGAAATACGAATGGCAATCGCAAGTTTCGGAAGGGCTTGATAGTTCGAGTTACTGTCTTACTAGAGTTAATAATTGATGGACTATTTCTCTCTTCATTTTAATTCTCAACTTTGCACTTCAGCTACTTTAGAAATGCCATAACGTATCATGGATGGAAACTTGCGAATTTGGTATGATATCAAAGTTTAACGTACATTCAGATAATTATCTTTCTGCTTTCATCATTTACAAAATTATTATTTTAGATACTACTATATGTAGTCTTCAATTTGGATAATTAAAGACAAACTAAATTTTAAAGTTTAATATAATTCGTTTCTTTTTTTATTAAAATTTCTGCTTCGGCGAGTCGAAAACGTGTATCTATTCGTATCAAATATATTGCGGAATGTATGCTATAAAGTCATATAAATGTGACGTTACTCACCGATTTCCAAGTACTTTTGATGCACTGGATCGTACTGTTCCCAGGACAAACTACGAAATCGACTCTTTTCTCTACTAGCTGGTAAAAGAGTGTCGTTTCTTCCATGATGATCAATAATGTTCGGATTTCTGTAAATTCAGAACAATCTTTTATTAGCAATTTTATTTTCAGCATAATATATTTGCGTAAGCTGTGATAATGATAACGTATCTCTAAGATAACATATCTTTAGGAACACGATAATATTCTATATGAATAAGATAATATAAATAGATATGTTAAGAGAGCTAATAATTCATTAGAATTAATTCACTGTTCTATCCTATTGTATTTATATTTCTGTTATATTTCATTGTAGAGAAAGAGAGATAGAGAGCTTTCTTATCAAATTCGTATCAAAATAAAAATAGAGTTATCTTATGAGAGATTTCATTAATATCACTTATCTTAAATTATAATATAATTTTATCTTAAATCTCTTTCTAAAATTAAAACTTATAGAGAAGAGCAAGGAATATAAGATTAAAGTTAATTGTGACGTTGGTGAAAGCAGTGTTGATAATAACCACAAGAGATCTCTACATATATCTATTTTTAACAGTTTTCTTATAAAATTAAATTAGGTTATTTCTTATATAGTATTGGATCGAGAAATATTGACGAAAGTATCCTTTCGCGTAAATAGACGAAGAATTACTTATTTGCCGAAAATCGAGTGAGCAAATTTCGGTCGAGAGGCGGAGGTGAATTCGAATCACGAGTATCGCATAATTCAGTATCGATGCGGCGCATGCAAAGTTTGCTAGTTTCCCTAACTTGAGGCAAGTCTTGCGGGTCAGGGCTATAACGGTCCATGAGCGAACCGTAGCTATTTTGGCCGGAAAACGGAAGTAACACTGGGCTGATCCCTCGTTTACATTAACGGCAAATGGCAACGGACCCACTTTGAGCGAGTATAGAGAAGAGGTATAGGAGAAACACACACAGACGACGTTCACCGCCTTTGTTCACTCGTTATCAGCTGTTCCTCCTGCATCGTTGCAGAATCTCGAGAGGATTGTATTACAATTTCCTCCATTTTCTTCACACACTAGTCTCTCTCTCTCTCCTTCAATATTCGAGCTGTCAAATTAAACAATTTTCGCTCAATGACAGATTCTCGTTGATGCGAAATATCGGGCATATCGAGATAAACAATCGGCATCACGGAAGAAAAATGTAACAATAAATTTTGATACTTTCGAGTAATCGATTTTATGTCTTTTTTAACCCTTCTGTCAGTGAACGGGTACCTAAAGCAACTTAATAATGTGTCGGAATTTTTCTACGCCCGAAACAAAATACAAAGGGCCTTTGTATTCGAAAACCTCCTAAAATATAATGGGAAAGAATGT
Organism: Lasius platythorax; assembly: GCA_963971435.1. Taxonomy (NCBI): domain Eukaryota; kingdom Metazoa; phylum Arthropoda; class Insecta; order Hymenoptera; family Formicidae; genus Lasius; species Lasius platythorax. The sequence goes on from OZ020549.1 coordinate 4,052,252, forward strand.
TCGATGCAGTTGCTATAAAGAAATTGTCGCAGCGCAATGTGTCATGTGAAAACACGCAGTTGGATACCCGGATATCCATACATTGATGGAAAGATGAAAAATTATGCATTGACAGAAGGGAGATTAAGAGTGGATGGCTACGAAAAATTTATCATTTATTAAATTCATGGCGATAATGCTTACGTCATAATGGCGCATTTGCGCGCGCGCGCGCGCGTTCATTAATTCCGTAAATTGTAGCGATTTACGAGCGCGCGTGCGAGGGGATAAATACCAAAATCGTGGATCTTTGATATCGCGATATTCGAGGGCGTATCGATTTGATTGGTCAAATTACACGGGATAATTATGAGCAAAGTTGGTCGCAAGCCAGATGTAAATCACGCGAGGGAAACGCATATGGAGAGCGCGGGCTTTTCGCCCAAAAATGGAAATTCGTCGTATGAAATAAGGCTGTTATTTTAGTTATAGCAATATCGTACGTCACACACGTGCGAGCTCTCTTGAAAAAAACATTTTATTTCGTCGAAAAACAGACCGTTGCCGAATTCCTGCCGTTTATTAAAAGCAACTGAAAACTTTATGGATATAGCTGTTCTCCCGTGTCTCGCGCGAACGAGTCGATATTTTTACAGTACATACTTGAATTTTTATTCGTCGGAGCAGCGATCCCTTCGGATGGCCTGATTTATATCGGAACTGCAAAGTGGATGTGTCACACTATAAAATTATGTTTTACATTTTTATTTTCGTTTTTATTTTATATTCTTTAAAAAAGAAATATTTTATAGAAAAAATATCTATATTTTATACTTAATTGTTACCTCTTATCTATAATGCTCTTTATCAATTTTTTATTATATATTTTGAATTGTTTTAGTTTCAAATAATTCGTAAGCAATATTATTTAATCTCCATCATATTCTTTACTTAATATTAAAAGAACTTTAGTAAGCTTCGGACGTTCAGTTACTAACATTTATTTTATCACCAAATAGCGATACATCATATTTTACCTCAATAATATCATCTATTTTATAATTGTTTTGATATATCTATTAATTATAGGAACGAATGAATAATTATTATTCATTTGTGGTGTGCAATGATTAAATTGATTATTAATTTATTTGCATAATTTATGTGTATAATCACGATTATAAAATAACGTATTAGTGATGTACATGTTATATGTAGAGAGAGAGAGAGAGAGAGAGAGAGAGAGAGAGAGAAAGTGAAGAGATGATTAATACGATCGCCTATCATCTGGGAATAACAGCTTGTTTTCATAAAATTCTTTAATCTTATAGGTTTTTTTTTTAAATATGAGATAGCTAAACTTTTCTTTCCACGAATGTAAAGATGCGCATTTCTTTCCGGAGATTACACTGATTCTTACGGCGCGGTAAATGGGAGGAAAGACTATATCTCGATGAAGAAATCGCTGTCTGTCCAATTAATGATAGCAACTGCGAATCAGCCGAGCGAAAATCCCTCTCGAGTATTCGCAGAGCGATGTAGTACGAGTTTCCTCATCGGGATGAAATACTTCTTTTCCCAGTACGATTAAGACCAATTATTTATTATAGGTTTCCGTTCTCGTTACGTCTGCAAAGCGGAACCGTCGCAAACGAGATTTAAAATCACTTACGATAATAAAGGGCTAATAAGAGCCATCGCGATTAACGATGCGTAATTAATTAAACGTTCCGGAAATCAATCCGGAACATTACTGGTTCTGTCATTCGTTTCTATTGAGAATCAGAGAGAAAAGGTCGAACTATACTTAAATTAACTCTTCTGTCAATAATCATATTTAACCTTTCCATCAATGTATACATCTACTGCGTATTTTCGACATAATGCACTGCGACAATTTCTTTATAGCAGTTGCTGGGCATCGAAAATTCTTTCCGGTTATATTTTGGAAGGTTAAATTAGGATCCTAGGAGGTTCATTTCCGAAATACAGAGGCTCTTTGTATTTCGTTTCGAGCGAAGAAAAGTTTTGACACATTTTTAACATTTAACGTTGCTTTGAGTACCCGGATAATCGTTCATTGACAGAAAGATTAAATTACTAAAACCTAGCTTGTCGCGTTATTTTGCAAAACGAAAAATCGAACTTGCAATAAAATTGGTACAATTGAGAGCATTCGAGATAACAGTAATAAGTATCTACAAGTTGCAGGAAAATAATTCAGAGCAACGTATTTGTTCACAATGTGACAATATGTGTCGGATGGGATAAAAAAAAAAGCAGGAGATGGAAAATTTGTTTCTTTGATCGCGCGCGCCTCGTCGGTGCACATGGCCGAGATATTCTGTGTGATGACGTGTTTGCAATCGTCTGTCGCGAATGCGCTCGTGATGAAATATGCCGAGACGGTTGGATATAACGTACAACTATATATGTAGATTGCACAACAACGGAGATAACAATAATCTATAATGCACAACCTCCTCGCAGAGAGAGAGACAGAGAGAGAGAGAAAGAGAGACAGAGAGAGAGAGAGAGAGAGAGTGCATCTCGTGTTGCCACGCCAGCTTGACGAGACATTATAAACCGCCTCGATAATAAATGCTCGGAGCGATTTTCTCCATGTGTGACGTGCGTCGCAATTCAACATTTTCGAGACAATTTGTTTCTAGATATAAAATTGAAAAAAAATTGTACAAAAACTATATTAATTATGTATATATTAAAATTGAAATTGCCTCTTGCTCTCTACTATTAATCTCGACATATATTCTGACATTTATTCAAGTTGGTTCAACATCTTCATAATTTGCTCGTTAACCTCCTCTATCTTTTCTTATAATCGAGAGAGTTTTCCGAAAAATGTACTGTAAACGACATTTTTAAAGAAATTTGCACGTTAATTAAAAGAAAAAATGTTTGTTTAGCGAAAATGTTGTGAATATAAATTTTTTGAGAGAGAAAGAGAGAGAAGTTTGACAGTCAAGTTTTATAATATCGATTACACCTGCTATTTGAGTTAAAGTAAATATGCATCGCGCTTTCAATTTACATGATCGAGAACTATTACTTTCTCTCTCTCTTTTTATTGCAAACAATTCTTGACGAAAAATATTACGACGTCGCCGTCGTCCTTCGATTTTTCTTGTTTCAAACCGCGATGATTTATGACGTTATAGTCTATACAGAGTTTGCTATCCCGCTCGTATAAATTCAATGAATTATGTAATGCCGTTTCTCTGAAAATGCATCGTCGACGATACATAAATTATGAGCCGCGACCATTGTACCAGCGCATAAAATATGCGCGGTATCACTGACACATTACTGTAAAGGGATCTCTATCAGTTAATATATCATTATAATTTTAATTAAATTATCTTCGAAGTACGCGTCAACATTCAACTCGCGAATTAACGATTAATTATAATTATCCTGACCTGATTCTCAACGCAAGATGTAGAACGCGAAATTATCAATATTTCATAAGTATTCTTAATCAATCATTTTAAGCAGAGGATCATCACAAAGTGGAATACAATTAATTAATTCGATAAATTGCACGAACCGAAATAGCAAAGTATGGTTCCTCAGAGAAATTTCCTTCATACAATATATTTATGTATTTTTTATTTCGGGCAAATCGTACAATATTTTACAACAAATGCAAAAGAAATAAATAAACAACTCGGTCGCGTATAAACGTGCATAATTGCACACTCTTCCCCTCTTGAAGGACAGAGTTAATATCTTTTATTAGAGGGTAACTTTATTTAAGTCTATAACCAGCTCTTTACTTTTATCGCACATTTGCCGCGAGCTGTTCCGTTTGAATGATGAAAGACGCCAGACACAACAGCTGGTTATACCGATGAAGCCAATTACGAGCATCGTATGGTCATGTATGGACCTATAGACAATCTCTCTCCGCTCGGGAGATCGATCACTAATGGGCGCGACTGCCAGTTAGCATGCATCATCGGCGATTTAAGTGAAACCGGCTCCGATCAATGGCACTCCCTCTCTGTCTATCAATTTAAAGCTCGATTTCGCTTTAATCCCCTTACGTAAAGTCGCTTGGAAAAATGCCGACTAACATCGGGGATCTATGCTAGCTCAGTGGACCTTGATGTCACACCTGGCCGAGCCGACATTCACCACAAACTCTCTGACCTGACTATATTTGTACGTTATAACGCGTATGGTATAAAGTGGAGATGCAAAATATACATGTGCGAAAAAGAATGTTGAATAAAATATGAAAGGAGAGTATACGAGGTAGATACGCACGGGGAATGTAGAAATAGTGTACATTTGCTAAAGAAATATTTTCTTGATATATAGAAATATAAGAATCAAAATGAAGTTACGGTAAAGTAAGGGCAATTTTCTTTAGCGTGGAGAAATGAAGAGAATTAAGATTAATTAAAGGAAAGGAAACTTTAAAACAGAATCAACAACAATCATTTAGACGTATTATTTTTCAATTAATCAGAATTATTTAGGTAGAGTCTGTAACTTTGAAAGAAGGTGCGCTGATTAGAGACGTCTTTAAAATATTAATGGAATTTAGCTGATATTTAGCTGTATAAGTGTAATTTTAATGTGTATTCGATTTTTGGAATTTTACATTTTTAGCAAACACGTTATGTGGTAATAAGGTTCCTATCACTAATTACTGTTTTATCGGTAATTTTATTAATAATTATTATTTTTGCATTACGCTCTGTAGTTACACATAGTAGCGCGCGCTACTAATGTAATATCTCCTGATATTACATATAAAGCTATATTAATGTTATTTGGCGATTATTTCCTGTAACGTTCCCGAGTTAATGCGGACGTTCGCCGGGGATTCATAATCAAATAATGAAAATTTCGTTCGGTTGGTATTCGGCATAATGAAATTTCCCTGCGAAATCATTTCTCTGATATCATATATCCACGGACTTTTCTCTGAAACGAATTAAAACTACCTGGGCACACGCCGTCATATATACCGCTATATACAGAGAACGCATGCGACATTCGCATAATTGCAAAAGGCAGTACGTCACTATTGTATCGCGCGCGCGCGCGCTCTTCCTCCCTCGACTCCTCTTTCTCTCCTCGTTCTTCACGGTTCTTCCATAAGTCGTTAACACATTCTTGGTCGCGGCACTGCAGAATTTCCTGCTGATACCTGCGAAAAAGCTTCATATTCGAGCTTAATACCCCTTTCAGAATGTACGACGTGACGATACGGAAAGAGGCGAGAAGTGAAGTAGCCTCCATTTCGTACGTCTTTATATTCTACCGTGGCGCACGGAGTAGTGTTATTTTTCTTCAAAGTTAATTTTAATTTTTTCTTTCCCCGCCAACTTAGACTTAATTAAAATGTATCTCAAATTTTCTGCCAAGTAATGTGTGTGTGTGAATTATATTTGAAAATTATAACTATGTTTTAATACTTTTTTTTTTAAAGAAGGAAAAAACAAGTAGTATTAGATTAATGAGGCAGATTAACTCTTTTGTCAATGAACAAGTACTCGGGTGCCCAAAGCAACTTTAAAAATGTGTCAAAACTTTTCTTCGCTCGAAACAAAATACAAAAAGCCTTTGTATTCGGAAATGTGAACTTCCTAAAATTTTAATTTAACCACCTAAAAAACCTGAAAGAACGTTCGATGCCCAGCAACTGCTATAAAGAAATCGTCGTAGTGCAATGTATCGAAAACACGCAGTTGGTACCTACAATATATTTTGATGGAAAGATGAAAAATTATGCATCGAGACAGAAAGGTTAAATATATTCGAGAGGTTCTCGTTCTTTTCGAGAAAGCGATAAATTCGCAGCAGTGACAAGAGACAAATTGAGATGGAACGAGACGAAGCTTTATTCATCGAGATTTCGATTCGGGCCGTTGAAAAAAAAAAAAAAAGAAGCAAATTAATTATCGTCATCGTCGGCGATCGAGCGGCCACCCTTTCGACGCGTTCAACGCGTTCAACGCGTGTGACGCGACACGGTTGCTCCACTCTAATTGGACCTCCCGTGTGAAATTAATGAATGCTGACGCGACTTTGAAGCCGAATCCCGTTCCCAAAAGAACGTTGCGTGCCACGAGCGTCTCTCTAACCCAAACCACCCCCTCTCCTTCCACCAACCTCGCCGCCCAACAGCCCGTACTCTTCAACCCCGCTTATATACGCCGTTGTTTCGCCCTTCTTCCGCCGGCGCACAATAATTATGGCAGTCGTGTGCATCGCGCTCGCCGTGTCACCTCATCCCTCTCCGCACTACAACCCCTTTCCACCCCCTCTCACTCTCTCTCTCTCTCTCTCTCTCGAGTTCCTCTCTCGAGTTCCGGAACATAGGGGCTGGCTCGTGGTCGGCGGAAGATAGGTGGTGGTAAGGGTGGTGGGTTTTAGTCCGGGAGAATATTAAAGTTTGCTCATTAACCGCTGATGCATTGCCCTGTCGGCTCACCCTTTCCATCCCTCTCCCGTGCCACCCCCCCTCCCCCCGTTCTCTGCCCCCTTCCCCCCCTTCTTTCCGCGCGTCCTGTCTTCTTCTCGCGTTCTCGTTACGACGATACGAAAGTAGTCTCGTATTAACGCGGATAAAAAATGTACCGTTCGGTACAGCCATCCTGCTCCTCCTCCTCCTCCTCCTCCTTTTCCCCGCCACCCCGTTATTAATCATCATCTCAGCTTCGAGACGTGCCCCTGCGCGAACATGGGTTTAGAGTGGGAGATCGTGATCTTGAGTAAGGGAGATTTATTGCGAACGGAGGTGTACGAGAGTTGCGCGTGATATACTCCTCTCCGCCGAACTGTTTATCGCGCCGATCGAATAATGAGACAACTCGATTTTTGAGACACTCACACGGAAAAAAAAGAGGTGTCAAATCAAAACTTATATACTCAACTTAACGCGTTCATTGTTTTCTATATACGCAACAATCTATAATCTTCTTATAAGAATTTTATAATCTTAAATTTCAACAACATTACAGTCTTATTGCAATATTATAATTGTCACTTGAAGAATACAATATAATTATCTTGACAATAAAACATCTTCTTTTAACATTTTAAAAAAGTTGTATTAAGAAGATGAAAAGTTGTATTAAGAAGATGAAAGTGTTGTTTTGATTGTACCTCTTTTTATATTTTATAATCTTCGATTTGAAAATGTTATTTTTGATCCAACATTTTTTTAGCTCTCTTTCAGAATAAGGTATAGTTAAATAGAAATTATTTAATTTTACTCTAAGAAAATTATAATCTTCGATTTGAAAATATTTTATTTTCTATCCAACATTTTTTCCTTTCCATTCAAGAAAATTATTCTTAAATAATAAGAATATATTTTTCTTGGTTGAACTATATAAAATGGCTTTATTCAAGCAAATTTTCTTTGTTTAACGCAATATAATCTCATTTCAAGATTTCCACGTTGAAACTAAAGATATTTTCAAAATAAGAATTTGTCTTTTTTCTGTGCATGTATCACGAAGATGCGGAGATAGTTAAATCACACCATCGAACGGATTAATTCTTTCGACATTTAAATTCCCTTTTTCTTGGAGAGAGAATCTTGAGAACGCAGAGAATATTCTCTTATAAGAAGAGTCTCCCCAAACAGAGAATCTCTCGCGCGACGCATTTTATCTCCGCTCTCAGCCGCGAATAAAAGTTTGTATTAAAATTAATTGAAATTCGCGATTATTCGAAAAATCGAAATACATTTTTCGATCGTACACTTTTTTCCTTCTCGCGCTTACGTAAGCGAGACCTAAACGAGCATTCAATGAATCCCGCGGCAGGCCGATACCGCATCTCAAAGCCGACGCTCATCGCTCTTCATCGTTCCCTTTGTCATCGAGACAGAAATGAAAGCCGTTGCTGTGGTAACCATTTTAACGTGTCTCCGAAACCACTAATAGCAATTTACCCAACGTGCATATCCAGGTAGTGCGTAATTAAGCTCTGTCTCTTCCCACGCCCCTTAGAGTCCCATCCCCTTTCCTACCACTCCTTCCTCATCCCCTTTTCACCCGTTCTCTCATCCCTTACGCAAGCGAGACACGAGCAGGTTTTGCGGTTGCGAAACGCGCGCGCGCGCGCGCGCTCGCATAGCGGCGAGGGATGAAGGGGGTAAAAGGGGGTTGGAAGGGGGAGGGAGAGAGCATTAGCGGCATCATGGACCATGCTCTCTCTCCCCGGAATGCCGTACCGTGTCGTTATAACGCTCTTCCTTCCTCGGAGGAACCACAATGCTTCCTGCGAATTTCCAAATCCATCTGGATTACAGCCTCGAGCAACGCTTCATGGCGGAATTCATGAGTGAGTCGGTGGCTCATCGACAAAAGAGGTGCGGGGGATATAATAGATATTAGAGGGGAAATACGGTATTTTGCAAACGTACCGAGGACACAATAATTCAATTATATCCAGCTGACAAAGCGGATCTGATCATTTGTCCCATCGAATTGTCCCGAGGATTGTCCCATTCATTGTATAATAATCGTCCAAGTTCCCTGTGTTTTTCCTTTCCTCTCGAAGAAAAGATTGTATTTTCAAATAACCGGAAATTGTACTGTAAAACATGTAACGCTTTTTCTCTTTTTTTTTTTTTTTTTTTTTTTTCAAGGGTATACTTATTTAATACTATTCCAGCTCATTCCAGCTCATCCAGCCGTGTAAAAATTGAAAAATTTAACAACCGTTAATCCGAGTATCCATGAATTTCACATTATGAGATCCAGATATTCCGAGAATCCAAATAACTAGGAATTAAATATCCCGGGATGAAATGTAATATTTCGTTTAATTTCAAATATAAAGGAATCGTACTTTTTTTTACTTTCCCTGCTTTTAACTCGAAGGTAAAATACGTCTACCTAAAAACTCTGATCAAGTTTTAAACGAAATAATTTCTCGCTATATATGTACTATTTTCAAATATGTACATATATATCGCTTTCACATCGCAAGCTTCTCGCGCAAAGCCGATTGTTACTATTCTTGTTTTACCCTGTTAACGAGTACACGGTGTAATTACCACTTTGTTCATTCGTCTAAACAGAGTTGGAAAACGAGAAACGTGCCGCGAAATAACAGGAACTTTTAAAGGAACCACCAATCCGATGAAGCGCGCGTTGAATCAGGGTTAAAAGTTTCTGGCGAAACGGCGTAAATAACAACGTTTAGAGATTCTCGCTAATAATAGGGCCGAAAGTTTTTCCCGACCAATTATTTGCAATCTAAATGATGAACGCGAAGCGCATCATAAGTTGCGCAACGCCATTGTTAGTTTATATCGCGTGCGCCACGAAATCTTCAATTTCAATTTCTACATCGACACCAAATACCGTATAAATGTGTCTTACAATTAGCGTACACACGCAATGTCTTTGCACACGAAAAATGTCTTTGATTTAAACCTTCTGTCAATGCATAATATATCACTTTTCCATCAATGCATGAGTATTAACTGTGTGATTTTGACACATTGCATTGCGACAATTTCTTTATAGCAGCTGCTAGGCATCGAACATTTTATTTAATGTTATATTTTAGAAGGTTTCCGAATACAAAGACCTTTTGTATTTTGTTTCGGGCGAAGAAAAGTTTCGACACATTTTTTTTAACATTTAAAGTTGCTTTGGGTGCTCGTTCATTGACAGAAGGGTTAAAATTTTAGAGATGTCGCAGTGTTTTCGACATTTCTTGCAATTGTAAGAGAATAGAGTGACGAATAATCGATAAGATCTACTTTATATAGATATATTTGATTTGTAGATTTTAACAGTTGTGAACTATTAATAAGTGCACTCAAATGTTCCGAATTCCTTACTGATTAATTAAAAGTCTAAATGGAATGCAAACGCGGCGTTAAAATGCCTGGAAAAATTAATTCCGCGTTTCGCGGAATACAGATTAGCATATATATTGTAGATAGTGCACAACGCTTAAAACAACGTTTTATGTAAACCGGAATTACGAGATTTTGCAGTTTCTCTCATCTTGCGCGTCAATCTTTCGCCGTTTATCGATTCGTCTTCCTCCTCTCTTGCCACTCTGTTCCTCACGTTCGTTATTCCATTATTTTTTTTCTTGCCGTCTATCCATTATGCATACTGAGAGAGAGAGAGAGAGAGAAGGAGAGAGGAAAGCCTGTCTAACCACCGATCTTACCTGTTGCAACGCAAGCTTTCAATTCTCAAAGAACATGGCGACAGGGGACTTCGATCTACGCTAAGCCACAAGAGAACGTATGCAACAGAAGGTATCAGTTTATCATAATAGATTAAACGTAACGGGTTGTTAGCTTTTCCACAAAAATTTTTAGATGTATGAAAAAGATCTCTTCGTCACCTGAAAATTTGAATATCGAATTTATAAAATAATAAACCTAATTGCAGTATCAAATTTTTTAGTCTCTTATCTCGCGAGTCTTCAAAGCTGATAAAAAAATCAATCAATCAGAATTTGTTGAAAACTAGATACTTCTCGATAGTTTTGTTCTCTAAAGATTTTTTAATCGTCTGAAATCTGTAATAAAAGAAGGGGAGGTTTTTTCGTATATCACACATATAGATGGATGGATGTAGAAAGACCCAAGCTAATCTAACCCATATCATCATCTCCGTATCAAACTCTCCCTCTTCCTCGATTAGATCGTACATGACAGTCAGCTAGTTGGTTAGTTTTGCATTTATGAATCTTGAGTTCTCTCTTTCTTGGGTGCTCAGGGGGGATTAGAATGCATGAACGTTTGCCGCTACGGCGGCTTTAGCCATAGACCAGAGGGCATTAAGGGCAGCTTCGACGGCGCGTTACCGCGTATGTCTGCATTATGTGGAGTTTACCCGCGGATTACGACAGTAAAGTACGGCGGTGGCCGTAGTTTAGGGGGTTGGCTGCGAAGGGGTTGGTGGCGAGGGGGAGAGGGAGTAAAGGCGAGGGGGGGCGAGCATCGGCCAATGTTTGCGATTGCCGCATTCGCGGTTATTGGACGATCGTACTGTTTAGTCCTCGACGATTATGCTAAATTATTGTTTACACCATTCCCCGCATCGTATTCATCTATTTGCCGTCGGCTATGCAAGCCGATAGTTGCGAATGTGTTTCACACTGCTGTTTCGGTTATATCCGGAAGAAGAATCGGGATATAATAATTAATTTGCAACTACGCCGTACTCAATTGCTTCGTTAATTAATCCCTTGGACTTTCGCGTCCTCTGTACATCTAGACTCTTTTTTTACGACGTTGTACGGAGAGAGAGAAAAAGGTGTAAAATTTATTATTGATAAACACTCTCGATGTAGCGTTAATTGCTTCGATAAATCTCTGATAAAATACTGCGTCGAGTTCATAATGTCATAAAAGAGAGGGAAAAAGAAAAACAGAAAAAAATAAATACTCAGCTGAGACGTTATAAATTTTTTTTATTTCCCGCTCGAGAATGACTCACTGTTTCGTGTATCGAATGCGTTAATCATTGGCTTTCGGCAGCACCGATTAAACCTCAAAGTCATTCCAAAAGATAGATATCGGTTCGCAGGATGCGAAGTTCAGGTGAACAGAAGGGATAATCCCGCGGAGTTAGTGTCAGTCAAGCCTGAATTACGACGTGTGATGGTACGGACGGCTCTATTTGCTGTAAAATTATGATAAACTGCGCTTCGCTGCCCGATAATAATAAATACGTTGATCGATGGCCGCCGTTATTTCCGAGCCGCGCTATTATTACATGACAGGACATTATCCGAAAATATTAAACCAATAAACATGCGTACGAACTGTTGTATCTGGCTCGCGAGAAATCAGATTTCAAAAGTTTTTACGTCGCATATTTTAATTATGTGTCAATATAACTTTTTTAATCCTTCTGTCAATGAACGGCTACCCAAAGCAACTTAAATGTTAAAAATGTATCGGAACTTTTCTCTGCCCGAAAAAAAAAAAAAAAACACACAGTTGGTACTCCGTACATTGATGGAAAGGTGACAGAAGGGTTAAGAAACATAGGAATAATTAGAAACTAAAAGTAAAAAAAAAAAATTAAAAGATTTATAATTTAAAAACCTATAACGACTCTAGAGTGTAAGATATTAAAGTTAAAAAAATAGATTCAAGTCTAAAATTTTACGAAAAAATTCAACGATTGAAGGAATTTTTTATCAATCTTTTTTTTTCGGGCTCACATCGCACATATGTTTGCAAATTTATTTTCTCGTTTGAAAAAAAGGGCGAGTAATCAGCGCGATTGACTCGACCATCTAATGGCTTCAGACATTATACGTCCGACACTAATTGCGAAGTGCGAAATATCGATTGCAGTTTACGCGGCTGTTATGGACAGGTAGTACTGGCATCGAAATCTATCGGATCATCCGTCGGAGTAGATTTACGGCATTTAATCACTCGAGTTTAATCGCGATTACCGCACAGGATTACGTCACACAGGATTACGCATCGAATTATACGGACGTGTCGTGAGTGTTTTTTAGTGTCAGTTCAACGTGGCATTTGACTGGCGTTAAAGCGAACACGGCGGGATGTAACGGCAAGAAAGACAGGGGATTAAGTGACACGCTAATTTAAATTATGTTTTTATAAGGACGACAGAGAGAAATTTGTCAGCACGGTGACAATTTTGACATTTCGGACATTTGCTCGGTTATAAAAAGCAGCCGCCGTGACTTTTTCAACGAATTGTGTCACCGAAATGGCTGAGCTAATAAAATGCACGATCGATGGACAATCAATGCTCTCCATCTCGGGTCATATCGTTATTAAGGTAGTGGAATTTTTCCCAATCGCGCGCGGAGAACTCACGTTGATTAAATAGCGGCAACTCAATTTCGCTCATTTATCACTTTGCAATTAGCGATGCGCGGGCAACATTTTTGCGGTAATTATCGCGAAAAGTTGCGAGAATATACTTGAAGTAATAAAAGCGCTAATATATTCGCGCGAATGTGAGTTTTGCAATTTCGTCGCGTAACTACGTGTGTATGATTAAATTCCTAACGGAGACCCGACATTTACGACACACGTACGTACATACATATATATACGCACGCACACATTTCTCAGGGCTCCCTGTAGATCCAAGAGGACGTGGCGGATAGAGCAATCGTTTCGCTATTGTGTGTGCCAGGCAACTCCTCACCAATAATGGAAATGGAGAGGGCATTCGAGTAGAGATTGCGCTCGGTGGTAGATTGGTCTGACATCGTACAAAGCTCCGTAAAGAGACAACGCGGGACCTCTATACAGATTGCTATCCGCTTTTTTTTTCTCGATCCGAGATCCCGTCTTTTCAAAGGGAGAGACGTCTTGATCTCGTGAAGAAGGATGCTCTGCCCTTGACTGAGTCGAGTCTTTTGCAAGTACGATCTGAGACGTATATAGGTTTTGTTGGATCACTAATTCATTGGGATCTCGGATTTCCAGAACTTTGAACATATCCAGACAAATCGAATTATTATCGTGTTTTATATTTTAATTTCTAATGTGTACACGGAAAAAAAAGAGGTTTCAAATCAAAACTTATATACTCAACTTAACGCGTTCATTGTTTCCTATATACGCAACAATCTATAATCTTCTTATAAGAATTTTATAATCTTAAATTTCAACAACATTACAGTCTTATTGCAATATTATAATTGTCACTTGAAGAATACAATATAATTATCTTGACAATAAAACATCTTCTTTTAACATTTTAAAAAAGTTGTATTAAGAAGATGAAAAGTTGTATTAAGAAGATGAAAAGTTGTATTAAGTAGATGAAAGTGTTGTTTTGATTGTACCTCTTTTTATATTTTATAATCTTCGATTTGAAAATGTTATTTTTGATCCAACATTTTTTTAGCTCTCTTTCAGAATAAGGTATAGTTAAATAGAAATTATTTAATTTTACTCTAAGAAAATTATAATCTTCGATTTGAAAATATTTTATTTTCTATCCAACATTTTTTTTTTCCATTCAAGAAAATTATTCTTAAATAATAAGAATATATTTTTCTTGGTTGAACTATATAAAATGGCTTTATTCAAGCAAATTTTCTTTGTTTAACGCAATATAATCTCATTTCAAGATTTCCACGTTGAAACTAAAGATATTTTCAAAATAAGAATTTGTCTTTTTTCTGTGTATAAAGTGTAGAATCTCACAGTTTTTCGTTCCTCAAGATTATAGATTTCGCGGCGAAACTTTTTTTTCTCTTACTTGTCGCGATAAAAGTCGATCACATACGTGATGGTAAATAACTTTATCGTTTCGGAAATTGCAATTTTGCGAAAATATCGCGGCGACGACGTTCGGTAAACTAACAACGTTGCAATCAGTTCTTCCCTTGTTGGACAAGACGTTTCTCTATCAGTTTGTTTGAAAGTGTTTTCCTTTCGGAAACCCGCCGGGAGACATTTTGTTCCACGTGTCTCGAAACGCAAGATGTCTCGACGATCTCGAAAACGTCAAACTTTCTACGAAATCTGGAAGCTCCTTTTTCTCGTCAAGGAACCTGTTCAGGGATTATCGATATATCAAAAGTTTGAGGGCCTAGAGTCTCGTAGTTAAGTTACGCAATGATTGGAAAAATAATATAAGAAGAATAAAAAAAAGTCGAAACTCTTTTTAAACCTTGGAGCACAATTTTTCAAGCGGTTTTAAGGTAAATTTTAATTTTCTACCTAACAATGTGCATCGCATCGAAAAATAAAAAAGAAAAAAAATCTGATAATACTTTTGATGGCGTTGACGTACATTTCTCAAAAGTTTGTAAATTTAATAATTGACGTATATTTTTTTTTATTTTTCTAAAAAAAAAAAAAAATCAAAAGTGTTTGCACGTAGTTCGCAAAAAAGTATCGAGTAAAAGTTTAAAAAAATGATTCGCATCTTGAGACTTTAATCACGTGACACTGAGGACACACGGGAAATGCGAAAGCGCGGTAAATTTGCGGCCATCATTTTGCCAGAATTTCCTGCGACGAGACTGACGCAGATTTGCTTTTTTTTGTATACATGCACGTACATCCGGCGCCATCGTTTCAACGACCGATAAAACGCGCGGCGGGACGGAGCGGAAACGGGCTTTTAACGTTTATTTTGAATCACATTTGTGCCGCGCGGCTCATCGGCCGAAATGAGCATTTGAGCGATGATTTATAATCCGGGTCGACGCGAAATCACCGGCTCGTTTTCATTGCTCGGGCATTTTTTTTTTTTAAGCCGCGGAGGACCAACCCCGCCGTTATTCGTTTGCGTTTTAATAGCGAAATGGGGGGATGACGGGCGACATTTGGCTGTTTCGTGGTTCACTTATACGCGCTTAATCGCCGTGGATCTTGCTGCAAAAATTCAATCGCGTTCTTTTTCATTCAATCGAAATATAACAATGGAACAATTGCGTTGTATCGCCAGAGAAGAAAAGGCAGATTCAAGGCATTTGTATAAAAATTACCTTTCAGGGTTATATATTATTTTCTTAAATAAGTACTGCAAACAGTAAAATCTCACTGATTGTGAGAAGAACCATCTAATTGGCTGATTCTTCAGTGAAATATGAGACGGAGGAGCAAAGCGTGAGTGTTTCACTTGATCTTCGAGGGTGACATTTTCACTGATTCAGTTTAAGAAGAGCAGATCGTGCGATCGATTACATTAAAATTAAAATAGAAAAGGATAGAGAGTAAGAAGCACAGATTAGGTAAAAGCTACGACTGGAAGATGTCGTTTCTTACACGGAAAAAAAAGAGGTGTCAAATCAAAACTTATATACTCAACTTAACGCGTTCATTGTTTCCTATATACGCAACAATCTATAATCTTCTTATAAGAATTTTATAATCTTAAATTTCAACAACATTACAGTCTTATTGCAATATTATAATTGTCACTTGAAGAATACAATATAATTATCTTGACAATAAAACATTTTCTTTTAACATTTTAAAAAAGTTGTATTAAGAAGATGAAAAGTTGTATTAAGAAGATGAAAAGTTGTATTAAGAAGATGAAAGTGTTGTTTTGATTGTACCTCTTTTTATATTTTATAATCTTCGATTTGAAAATGTTATTTTTGATCCAACATTTTTTTAGCTCTCTTTCAGAATAAGGTATAGTTAAATAGAAATTATTTAATTTTACTCTAAGGAAATTATAATCTTCGATTTGAAAATATTTTATTTTCTATCCAACATTTTTTTTTTCCATTCAAGAAAATTATTCTTAAATAATAAGAATATATTTTTCTTGGTTGAACTATATAAAATGGCTTTATTCAAGCAAATTTTCTTTGTTTAACGCAATATAATCTCATTTCAAGATTTCCACGTTGAAACTAAAGATATTTTCAAAATAAGAATTTGTCTTTTTTCTGTGTATACACAGAATCTTGTTATATATCGAGAGCTACGTATCCATCCGAGAGGAAGCGATGTGTCGCAGTTGAGCGGTTCTACGAATTTGTCGACATCCGTCTCGCGACTTACTTCCCTTCCTTCTCTTCTACCCTTCCGACTAACTACGAACTAAACTGCAAACTCCCGAGACGTCACGTATTAGCCAATCGGATCGGTCGATGGTGTCAACGCGCGTCTCCACCACGACACATGTATAATACAATGCGAGTAATTTTGAGGTACGAGTTGAGACACACGGTCACGTACACACACAGGAATTACGTGAGACAAACTACGTTGCTCTGTGCGTGATCGCGCACAGGATGTGCCCGCGCATGTTGACGTCTATACGAGAATGTCCCGGCAAGGTGTTATGCCAGTAGCATAACGGGGAGAATTCCGAATCAATACGTTGGAATTCCGACAATCAACGTCAAGCCGGGCGTTAACGTAACGAGGCTCAAGGAACGAAAGGCCGTTACGTACAAAGGGTTATACGATTAGCGACTTCCAACTTCCGGCTAACAGCTTTATCGTAACGTTATTTAGCAGTACAGAGAAAACGTTTCGCTAAACATCATTTTGTTAGTTAACTATCATGCGCGTGTGTGTGTGTATATGTGTGAGTGCTGTAGAACAAAACTTTTATTCAGTGGATCGATATAGAGTCGTTTTTCGTGTATTTCTCATTCGAGACACACTGGAATTGTATTCTCGAAGTAAGAGAGAACTGTAGACTATAAAATTCCTTTTAACAGGTATTCTTAAGTGTTTCTAGAATATCCTCTAAAACTAAGAATATATTCTTTTTGATAACAAACGGTCGTATGTCTTTTTATGCGGACCGTTCATTTGGCGTCATATGATTATATTGTTGCAGCAACGTGTACGGTTATATAATGTTTTGCAATTTACAGTGCAGTGCAGTGTTTGTCACTGAATGAGTTTTAGTTTATTAGAAGAATGGATGAAGTTAATAAGTGGCTTGAAAAAGAAGACTTGAGCGACTTAAGAGAAATGTTTACGAGTTAGTGACATAAAATAACCTAATTTAATCGTTCACTCAGGACTCAGGTCTATGTGTACAGTGTCTATGCTATCTTTTTATGGTCTTTCCTTGCCTGTGTGCTGCAAAATAATGTACTTAAAAATAAATCCTATTTCGTCTACATTTTTAAAAATTAGAAATATCTGGTACTGATCTTTAAAGGATTCCCCTCTTGAGATAATAGAATTTTTTTGGCGCCTATTTTCGAACAGGATATTCTAAAAATAAGTGAAAAATTCTTAAAATGAGAATATAATTTTTTCAGTGATAAATATAATCCGCATATAAATTTTTTTGCTTCGAATTAACGTTAATAATCGTTCGAAATTATCAAAAAAAAAAAAAAAACTCAAAGAGAGTTCGCCTCGCACGACACTTGTTAGTCGTGCCTGGTATAAAAGCGCACGGGCAAATTTCCGATAAAGATCTTCACCGCGTGCTCCGCAGCATAGGGTTTCCCCGTGTATATAGAATGCGTCTGCCTGTTTTCGAACACACGCCACGTGCGTGTCGATACACATTGTCCCGGATCCGCCCTCCCGCCCCTGGGAAAGGGGGTTAAGCCACGTGTGGGGGAGGTCTACCGCGAAACTACGAAGTTATTGGCGACATATGCGAAAGTTCGTTTAACCCCTTCGTCCTTTCGATGAATATGCAAGAGCGGCGCCGAAACGAGCCGACGATGTTCCCGATGCTCGTCGTCGCTCCGAGCGGACGTGAAATACGCTTCGACGATGCATCGTCGATTCGGGGGTTCGAAAGGGGGAGGGGATCGATATCCCGGGTCTCTCTTTTGCGTGCGAATCGGGTCTAGTGCTAGTTTGGGGGATGTGATATACGCCGCATACACGGTACCCGCGAAACGATCGTACTTTATTGGCGGGGTCAGTGTTTACTCGTTGCAAGAAGTGCTCCGCAACGAATATATGTATTATTAGAGCTTCTTACAATTAGTGGTAGTTCTTTCAGCTGCTAATTGTGTAGTTATAATCTCTTATAACTTAAGTAATTGATGCTGATTTAATGCCGGCTCTTGTTGTCTTAGATATTTAATTGTATCATATAATAGGTTGAATTAATTGATGCAGACCTAATAATAAACCTCTTAAACTCTTACACAATGGTAAAATTTTTTTTAAATCATTGAAATTAGGATAAAAATAAAACGTTTTGAAGAATATAGTCTTGCTGTCAGCTGCTCTCTGATTGTGTGTAGCGTTTGTGTGCAATTTTACAAAGAAACATAAATAAATAAATAAAAATAAAATAAGAAGGGAAACTGTCTAGTCTGAAACTCAGTTGGAAGAGAGAGAGTCAAAGACACTAAGTCTCTGATAATCTTCAAGTATTATTTTCATTCTGGGGAAAGCGTAATCTTGTTTCCTCATGAAAGAATCGTACGCGTGGCAGACACATTCCATTTTCTTTGGTCTCCGAAGAGATCGCAACGGCCCTCGAGTAAGGACGAGGCCTTTTCGAGAATTTTTACCGCTCAAAATATTTCTCACTTCCTTCATCGATATTCCATTCGCGGCCTCGAGGGTCACGTACACGCACACAGATGCGCGCATACACGCGCGTAAATACACGAGAGCTGGCTCGATACGATGGCGTCGCTGTATAATAACTATATTTTGAGGCGTTCCCCTGTGCGCAGGACCAACTTGTCCAATAATGCCGAGGTTTCCTGAATAATCCTAAACAAGCCCTTTTTTCAAGAAATAACCTGCTGTAATTCTCCCTCCAACTTTGAAAGATTTATCTGGCTAGAATCTTGAGAAATATGGAGAGATATATCGAGTTTTTGGACTCTTGCAATTTCAGAGAACTCTTTGGAGTCTTTAAAATTTTATGTTTGTGCAAAGCTTAGTATATTGTAACATACAAAACATTTTTAAATTATTCGAGATTTAGAAATTCATTAGTAGAATATTCATTAATTTTACGTTTTTTTTTTGACAATTTAATAAATAAATTCTCAGAAATAGTGCATTGTGTGTGTGTGTGTGTGTATTCTGCAAATCATTGGTGTGTTTCTGAAACTTGAAATTAAACTATAAATTTGGAAAAATGTTGCATCTTAATTTCCGAACCTAAACAAGATCATGGAAATTCATATAATTACTGGAACTTCAGAACTTTCTAGAATTGTTAAAATTGTAGTTTCTGAAACTAAAAAAAAAATGTAAAATATAACAAACTTGGGTCGCTGGTTATTAATAATTATTATTAATATCTTTCTCTTATAAAAATTTCAAGCTTTTAAGACATGAAATTTTACAGAATATTGAATGTCGACAACTTCAAAGCACAAAGACTTCAAAGTTCTCCAGCATCAAAACTTAATTCAAAACTCAATAAGATCTCAATAACTAAACACTAATTTGCATGGAGCATAAGTTTGTAAAGCTTGCAGCGTATCTCAGGTTTTCTCTAATTTATTTATCGATCCCTTGCTGCAATAAACAGCTCAGGAATGCGAAACACGTTTATTTCGCAATAACAAATGGTCAATAAAAATAGAATTTCGGCAAACAAATGCGCTATTGATCGCAACCTCGCGGGAATTTATGTTTGTGCTTATGAATATTTCATGTCTATTTTTTAAATATTTACTGGCGCGGCTTTTTCATGGTATCACTAATAGGCACCATACGCGCGCGTACGCGCGTGTTTGTCAAGGCGAAATATTTGTAGATTCTGATATTGCGGAAAATGTAATACTAAAATCGTCATAAACGGTAACAAAATATTTTAAACGCGCGAGAATATGTTTTCCATTTTAATTTTTTTACATGAACGCTCCATCCAATTTTTCTTCCATCTTCAATTTAAAAATATATCATATTTCATATAATTAGTAATATAATATTCCATTAACTCTCCCTTGTATCTATCCATCTCTCTTTCTCCAAATACTAACATTTAATGATCTTCAAGACATTTATGATGCTTAACTATGTAGGAGCTTATTAAACAAGGAGCTTATTAAACACAAGATGGAGAGTATATAAAAACCTTAAATATACAGTGCAGTGTATTATAAATGTATCTGCACAACATCTGCATAGCAAACTCGTTCTCTCTCTCTCTCTCTCTCTCTCTCTCTCTCTCTCTCTCTCTCTCTCTCTCTCTCTCCTTTATTCTGTATTCCGCTATCATTTCAAAGATATTAATCATACATTTTGTGTGAAATAATAACTTCAATTTTTGCTACTTGTCCGCTGGTTTTATGTAACTGGGAATAAGATTTAAAAACGACTAAAAAGCTTCGATTAGCGTGCGCGAAAATATTTTAACTCTAATCTACCGAACGACGCCGCTTTCCACATCCCTATGATCGCCTCTTACGCGTCTCCTCTCTTTCCACATCTCTGCCAGGCGAGCTTTCCTGCGCGGCTCATGAATATGGAAAATTAGACGCTTCTCGATGCTCTTTTTTTCGACCGCAAATTGATTCCGCAAGTGGTGCGTGTGCAGAGTGCGACGGTCAAACCGAAAGAAAAAGGGTGGATTTCAAAAAATGCAATTCGCACGAGTGGAAATTAAAATTCGCTCTCGGAACGAGTATAAGTTACAAGAAAAAAAAAAAAAAAAAAGGAAGCGTGCAACGCTGCGCTTCGTGACGAACAAAGTTGCTATATATATTCGCGATATCCATTGCATTATTAAAAGCTTCAAATTTTCGTGTCTTTGTCCCGCGACTCTTTAATCCCAGGTTCCCCATCAATATCGAGAATTGATTGAATTTCGTATAACCTACTTACCCGGTTTTCACAAAGTTCGCGAAATACTGCATGATACTTTCCGAGAGTGCCACTTCCTGTCTCGTGTAGTTTTTCGGAAAATGGCCAAATCCTTCTACCCACAATGGCGCCCCGAAGACGAATGGAAGTTCTTCGCCGTGCACCGAGCCCATCTTCTGTAAACAAAGCGAAAGGAATAGAGTTAAGTATACTTCTGCATACTTTGTTCTTGGTAACGTAATAATTAAAGAGAGAGAAGAGATATAAAGATATATTCAGTTTTTAATGCGTAGAGAAATTTGATCGTCGAAACGTTGAATGATAAGGATAGATGGAGAAATTTAATGTTAATTGAGGAGAGAAGGCGCGCAGAAACCGTATGTTGAAATTAATCGCGATAGATTACGCAGCCGATAGATAAAAATGGACGGCGTTTTTCACCTGGTCCGCTTTAATTGCGCGGGACGCCGACTATAAATCAGAAATACCGCTTAATATCACCCGGGATTTAGAGACGACGGTCGTCGTCGCCGTCGTCAGCGCGAGCTTA
The DNA here is from genome assembly GCA_963971435.1 of Lasius platythorax. Taxonomy (NCBI): domain Eukaryota; kingdom Metazoa; phylum Arthropoda; class Insecta; order Hymenoptera; family Formicidae; genus Lasius; species Lasius platythorax. Next base: position 4,073,986 of record OZ020549.1, read on the forward strand.
TCCGCAAGCTCGATCATCGCGGACACGTCAGATGCGATTCAATTTCTCCGGCGAATTACGTTCCAAATGAAACGTTCAGCTGACGTTTGACCCTCGGTTCAAAAGACGGATAAAGTATTTGCGGAGATGAACACGTAATCTATAGTCTCAAAAGTCATTAAACCTTCCGTCAATGCATAATTTTTCACTTTTCCATCAATGCACGGAAAAAAAAGAGGTGTCAAATCAAAACTTATATACTCAACTTAACGCGTTCATTGTTTCCTATATACGCAACAATCTATAATCTTCTTATAAGAATTTTATAATCTTAAATTTCAACAACATTACAGTCTTATTGGAATATTATAATTGTCACTTGAAGAATACAATATAATTATCTTGACAATAAAACATCTTCTTTTAACATTTTAAAAAAGTTGTATTAAGAAGATGAAAAGTTGTATTAAGAAGATGAAAGTGTTGTTTTGATTGTACCTCTTTTTATATCAACCATACATTAAACTTCTTCCAATAATATTAGCGTATTCATTTAACTAAATAATGAAGTTATTTTGAATATATTATAATGTCAGAGCAACATTTAATATTATATATTGGAGAGTATCTGTTTGTCAAACGAATAAATTTTCATTACAACACATACTAGCTTCAGACAAATCTAGAATATTCTTTTTTCAACAATTTAGTATTATATTTAATATTATTAAATATTGAATCAATTTATTATATTACTTATGTTAACAATATTATTCTTGAATCAATAAATTTATATACTTTTCGTAAAATTACATTAGCTTCAGAATAAGAAATTACTAAGGTATGCTTAACGCATTCTTATATTCTGAAATTAAAAAACTTTATATTAAATTCAGATTTATTTACGATTAAAAAGAAAGCAAAATTAAAATTCGAGTTAATAATTTTTTAGTTGATTTGAAACGTACGTTTTTGCATGTATTATTTACTCATTTTTCTTGATACTCAATATATAAAAAATAATAATTGTCTATCAAGAAGAATGGCTGAAGTTTGAATCTGATACAAATTTTTTAATTTACAGCTTTTTCGACACATTGCACTGCGACAATTTCTTTAGAGCAGCTGCTGGAAGCCTAACATTTTAGGAATTTAAAAGTCCTTCCGAATATAAAGGCCTTTTGTGTTTTGTTCATCGACCGAAGGGTTAAGATGAATTTCAGTGTCTTCGTAGAACCTATTATCTTCTCGAAATCGTATAGATATATCGAAACAACACCACACACACACACACACACACACACGCGCGCATACACACACGCGCGATACAAATCGTCATGAAATCTGAGATTACAGGATATCCTCCAGTTATTATAGACTCGTGGATTTTGGATTCTACGAATTCGGAGGTAGACTGCGGAATCGATCTGAGAGGCACAAGTTTCGCCGTACCAAGGAAGCTATCTGTTCCAGCAAGCACACTGAAATGGAATCGGTGATTCTAAGGCGATTACGTACGTACACGTCCGTGCCGAATGGCGCACGAAAGGGCATTTGCCAAGTAGACGAGCTTAGTTCCGAATCGGTACTGGTTAAGATGCTGCCTGCTCTATCAATAGCGGAGGGCGTGAGAGCGAGGGCGGAAACGATAAATAGAGCAAAAGAAGGAGAACAATATTTATTTCTTAGGCAAAATGCATTCTTGACAAGGATTGTCTGTATTCTACCTATGACGTTTTATCGTTGAAAAAATTGTATTCTCGAAGTAAGAGGACAGTATGCTATAAAATCCCTCTCAACAGATATTCTTAAGCGTTTCTAGAACATCCTCTAAAATTAAAAATATATTCTTTGTTAATAACAAACGGTCGTATGTTTTTTTTTCTTTTTTTTTTACGCGGACCGTTTATTTGGCGTTATATGGTCATATTGTTGCAGCAACGCATATGGTTATATATTGTCGCAATTTGCAGCGCACTGCAGTGTGTTTGTTACTGAATAATTTTAGTTTAACAGAAGAATGGATAAAGTTATAAAGTAATAAGGTCTCGTGTCTCATGCTCGGTTTATATGTACCATGTCTATGCTTTCTTTATGGTCTTTCTCTTTGCCTGCAAAATAATGTACTTTTTTTCTTAATGTAAAAATAAATCCCCTTTCGTCTACATTTTTACAAATTAGGAATATCAGATATTAATCTTTAGAGGATTCCCGTCTTAAGGTAAAAAGATCCTTTTGGCGTCTATTTTAGAACAGAATATCCTAAAAATAAGTGGAAAATTCTTAAAATGAGGATACAATTTTTTTCAGTGACATAATGAATCATATATAAAAATTAATAAGATAATATATAAAAATAATAAATATAATATAAAATAATATAAAAATTAATATAAAAAAAAATAGAAGGCAATATAAAATAGTGAGATAATAACTAAAATAACAATGGGGGAATATATGTAATATTAAAGAAAGATAAAAAAGAAAAGAAAGAGAGAGAGAGAGAGAGAGAGAGAGAGAGAGGAGGAATGAAATATGAAACACAGAAGCCGAAATCCAAAATGTCCGTGTTACGTATACATCACTGTCGGAACGAATCCGGAGCTTTATCGAAGTTGTTTCGCCAACTAGATTCCGTCATTGTCGAGAGCGTCGGCTAACCGGCAATATACGACTGCTACCGATACCATTAATTTCATTAAGGTGCATCCAACATCGCTCCCGGAAAGTCCTGGAGCGATTCCGCTGGCGGGTGATTGATGCGCCGCGATCCGAGAACGGAATTCGATCGTCTTTACCCTGATCAATTTCTGATCTTCCCATATAAGGTGAAACTCTTCTTTTTCCTTATAAGAATATAGAGCTTGACGGCCATGACGAGGTTGATCGCGAGAGCGTTTGAGATCGGATTATGGAATATTCGAACTATCGGATGACGATCGAGCCGCGTGTGAGCGGCTCTGACGTCATTTGTTGAGGACGAGGAATAAACGACCCGATCTTCCCTCTTTGAGAATGGATTTTCAGCGATTTGTCCGGCGTGCCTTTCGCTCGGCGTGGCATAATAAATCGACGCCAATGACCTCTCTCTCTCTCTCTTTCTCTCTCACTCCTTCGCGCTTGCGAAAAGCCCCGAAAATTGGCGCGGGCGTGAAATTAAAACGAAAAAAAAAAGGAGGGAAAAGCGACGGCGAGAAAAGAGAATGGCGCGCGTTCACGTCGCGCTTTCAACCCTTTTTGGCACCGGGTCTCGCGACCGCCCCGTAACTTTTAGTTTTTATTCTGCAGTTCTTTTTTCGTTCCAATTTCACTCCCCTTTTCGGCCCCCGGAGGTCCCGTCCGCCGTATGCGCGCGCGCCCGGCTACCATAAAGTCGACTTCCGGCGTGTCTGGCATCGACAATCGCAGTCGCGAGTGCAACGGCCGGACAATTTCACGGTTTAACGCCGCAAATGGAAGACAAGTCGTTCTATGCGCGAGTCGTCGTCGACGAGGAAATTCGTTCTGACCGCTTTTGTCTTGATTATACTCCGCTGAAAATCCAATCGGCTTATATGTACATATACCTGGCGTCGCGAAGATTGAAGAATCGCTACTGACTGGATCAAACTATCGATGAAAATCACATTTGTTCTTAAAATTATTCGTTATCGAGATGATCTCTTCGGCGGGTTAAAAATTGTAACTAGTATCTAAAGTTTAAGAATATACTTGAACATCTTTTCATGTGACTTTAACCCTTTTGTTATTAAATGTTAGAAATGTGTCGAAACTTTTCTCCGCCCGAAACAAAATACAAAGGTAAATAGTATGCATTGACAGAAAGATTAAATGCTATTATAAAGTACATTCTTGCTGGTAGGAACAATATTGCTATGAATTTGGCTCAAGCATCGACGATATTATATGTAGGTTCTTTTTTACGATTTTGCTCAGTATTCTCGGTTTATCTCAGACATAGTTAGCGTTATTGTTCTTTACTGCCGCGCGCATCTTCCTCTCCGGAGCACTTTTGCTCGCGGAAAATAAGCGAGTTCATCTGCGCAGGATCACTGTTGATACGACTATTGTTCTCCGCGGAAAAATTTCCAACGGCTTTCCTCAATAATCTGCGAGCATCCAAAAACGCATGTAAAAGGATCTATAAAGAACCGGTTGAATGAATGAGAGAAAACGATCAAAAATTGTTTTGTCTCTCGCAAGAGAACACGAATCAGAAGCATTCGGTGGGAATTTAATCTCCGAAATTAAATTCCTGAATTTTTTTCAGAATTATCAATCGATGGAAAAGATTGCATTTAAATAAAATACCGAATGGAAAATATAAAAAAGACTACCCATTGACGCGTCTTAACTCCTATTAATCGTAAATATTGTAAGAAATGAAAGGCATTATATATAATGAGTGACTTAAATTAAAATTATAATACTCGTTTTAAAGAGAAAGAGCTTCGTTGAAAAAATGTTGAAATACATTTCCATTACATAAATTATTTTTTATATGTAGACATATTTTTCGCATTTCCTGACGAACAATAATTTCAGAATAACATCCTTTCTAAAACGACAATCTTATAATTTATAATATAGAAAATCGTAAAGAGATTCTGATGAAAAACTTAAGAAAATTTCGATCTTAAATCACGAAATAAAAAGGTAGCGTATAGGAGATTGCGGAGAAGAGCTATACTTATTGCAGTTACACTTTAGAGGCCGCGGAAAGTTTTTTCGAACGTGCGTCTTTGCAGTTTTCGATGTTGCACACACACACACACACACACACACACGAATATAAAGAACTATCGTCTCGCTCAATGCTGTCTCCTGACTTTTAAGATATTATTCCTTCTCTCCAGTCCTTCACAGTAACGGAGGAAGGAGGAACTGCAGGCATTGTCGATGCAGGGGTGAGCTTTGAGTTCTGCTGATCCGTTACTGTTAGAACTCGGTAGCTAAAATGTAACCGGTAAACAGGGGAAAAACAATTCCGCGAGAAGGACCGGCGCGACAAAGGGAAAGGGGCGTGTGAGATCGGTTAAATGTCGAACGAGAGGAAATGCCGGGGTGCACTTTGTGCTCTCTGTTATTAAAACTTCGCGTTTCCGCTCGTATGTAACGTTAACGACTCTTCGAAAGCGCGACTTTTCCCTCTTCGTTCTTACGATTAATCGAGCAGGATGTGAGAATTCCGATCGTATATAAATCTCAAACGCGCGAGACATTTTAACATTATAATACTATGTATAATATTTATGTAAGTTTCGTATTTTCAATATATGGGAAATTCCACGTCAAATCGGACAAAACTCGATCTTTTTTGACCTCGTATTTTTTAAATCGAACAAAAAACTTTCTTCACGTAAAATATACATCAAATAAGGAGATACGTATTTTTTTTTTATTTGTTCGAAATATTTTGTTTTGCAGAAGTTAAAAACAACAAAATTTTCGTGAAAAATGAAGAAGTTGTCAATTTTAAAAATTAATATCTTTGGTTATATTTGTCGTAGAGATATTTTCGAAAATACATTTTAAAGCTAAGGAGACAACCTTTTTAATAAAAATTGTTACAATAAATTGTTAATTCCAATTGTTATAAATAATTGAAATGTTTAATAAATTTTTTCATCAAAAAGTACACTTTATAAAATTTTTGAAATTGTATTATTGCGTTCCCTACATCATTCTTAAAGTGTACATATTTTCTATTTTATGGAGAATCAATAGATTCTATTTTTTATATATTTTTAATAAATAAGACGCCGCGCCGAGCTCGACCAAGTAGTATAGCGCGTCACTGACGCGACCAGGTTGGTCGAGCACGGCGCGACGTCTTATTTATTAAAAATATATAAAAAATAGAATCTATCGATTCTCCATATAATAAAAAATATGTACACTCTAAGAATAATGTGGAGAATGAAATAGTATTATTTCAAAAATTAATAAAAGTGTACTTTTTGATGAAAAAATTTATTAAACATTTCAATTATTTATAACAATTGGAATTAACAATTTATTGTAACTTAAACTATTTTTATTAAAAAGGTTGTTTCCTTAGCTTTAAAATGCATTTTTGAAAAGTTCTTTATGACAAATATAACCAGAGATATTAATTTTTAAAGTTGACAACTTCTTCATTTTTCACGAAAATTTTGTTGTTTATAACTTCTGCGAAAAAAATATTTGCCTATATATATTTTTCTCAACACATTTATGTTTATTTTATTTTATTTTATCTATTTCGTTTTCTCATATTATTTTCTAATTCTTCTTTTCCTTCTCTTTGTCCGTTCCGTTGGTTCTCTTATTACTTACTAGAAAGGTTAAGACATTCGAGATTCCTTTTTATCGTCGCTCAAAGTCGTTCGTCCAGCATCACCATTGCGCGAAACATCTTTCCGCTTCTTCACGTTACGCAGTGCAGGATCGTCGGCTAAAAGTGTCATTCGCTATATAATCCGGCGAGTTCTCGTAGACGCGCAAGAAACGCGCCGTTAATGCCGGCTCCGGAGAAGAGCAGCAGCTCCCGCGCGCGCACACATTACGCCGCTTTTGTAACAACGTCGGTCTTAACAGCTACGAAACGACGTCAACGACGATGAGAGACTGTGTCTCGCTGAATGACTTTGCACGTCTCTTCTCGCGCCTCTTAACCAACGTGTCGTTTGACGATTAGGTTACGGCGACTAACGAATTCATGACCTTTCTAATGCGCTTTCCACAAGTTCCTGATTCTGCGTGAATGTTTCACGATAAAGGTATCTCGGATCTTATCTGAATATTCTCATCTCTGAGTATTATGCACGTTCGTTCTTCCCAAGATAATTTTAGTTTTTTTTTTTTGCTTTTTTATTATTTTATACATGTGACGCAATTATGTGTGATTCATGTGCGCGAGAAATTCAACAAACAAATTCGTAATCTTTAATACAAATTTTTTATTTTTATAAGTAAAGATTTGAAAAAAATAATGAAAAAATGAATATAGAGAGAGAAATAAAAGGAAAGGGGAAAACGTGATTGGTGAGAAATATGAATATTCAATGTATAAAAAAAGTATAAAATTTATTATTTAATTTTTATTAAAATAAAATTTTAAATAAATTGGAATTAAGGATTAAATTTTAAATATAAAAAAAAGAATAATTTGAGAAATAAAAAACAATAAATATACAATAAAATAATACACCACTTAATTATTTTATTTAATTATTTCAGTGTATAATCAATCTGATCATTTATAAATTATAATCAAGGTTTTTCTCTTTCAGATTCTACCTAAACCCGGTCGAAATCTTTATGCAAATAACGCTTGTTACAAGTAGCTTCTTGCCCGATACGACCTGCTGGTATTCGTTGGTATAAACCGGTCGTAAGCGATAACACGAGGAGAGATTTTGATTTTGGTAATACGAGAGGTGGAGAAAGAGAGGGCATGAAATTCTACGATGTAATCTCGTTGACGCGATTGGACCACCGCCTTTTCGCTTTGCCCTTCGCCTCCACCACTCTTGGATAGCGACAGGATCACGGCGGCATTCCTGACGTTCCGCGGATGCCGGCAAATTTCAATTCGTGCCTCGGTTTAACCGCGTCGTCGTCGGAAAACGACGATATGAAGCTCCGTCGCCAAAGTAACGCTGCCCTTTCGCGATGGAAAATAGCCGATTGTCAGAAATTTCTATCGCAATTAATTTCCAGGATCACGCAATTCCTCGATTATTTTCAATTAAAATGCGTAAACATTAGAGAATAAATTTAATTTTCCCGGCAAAATTGTTTATTTACAGCAACTAAATATTTTGTTTTGTGATTGAATCTCTGATTAAATAATTTAGTTGTTCTATGGAGTTACCAATTAGATTTTCATTCGATTGTTTAACTAAACAATTCTGGCATATCTCAAGCAAAATTTTAGATTGTGTTACAAACAAAATTTGATTTTCACAAACAAAAATTATTCTTAGTGTAAAGAAGCAGAAAGCACAAATTTTTATACAATATTAAGCTTAAAAGGACGAAGTGAATTTTGTATGCTTTAATAGTTTTCAAATATCGAGACTTCTTCTTTTATTAATTATTTATAAATTGTTTCATATATTCTCAACTATCTCTTTAAGAATTTAATTAATACTCTTACATCTGTTTTTTCTTACACGGAACGAAATATTTAATTGTATCCAGAAATATATTCATTTGCAAGGACGTCTTATTTATTGAATGCGACTGACTTAAATAACGTTGCTAGCAACGTGCAAAGTATCCGAAGAGCATAGTAATAAGATCTCTTCCTTGAAATTATATGGAAAACACTCGGCTAATTTGCTTCAGCGCGGCAATACGCTTTAACAGCGTAATTATGAAAAAAAGAAAAAATGCAAAAGAAGAGCAGCGCTAATCAAAATGAATAAAAAACTATTGTACTTTTTCATTACATAGAATGAATACTACGTCAATTTACCTCAAACAATTGCATATATATAATTTCTTAACATGTAGCTAGAAAGCACATTTTTAAAATATTCTTCTCTCTCTCTCTATATATATATATATATATATATATATATATATATATATATATATATATGTATATATATGTAAAACAATTTTAATTATTATATTCATAATAAAAGAATATTTTAAAAATGTGCTTTCTAGCTACATGTTAAGAAATTATTTTTTAATTAAATTAAACCATCATTTAATTTAAAAAGTTTACTTGAAACTGAGAATAAGAGTGATACAAAGTTGTTTTTCTCGGCGAGAAGCGAAAGGATGATATGTGGCGTGAAAGAAACAGATTCAAAACTGAACGAATTAATACGCAGTTAATTTCACACGATTTACATCAAGAGAGATTGAAGGAGAGTGCAATCAAAGGCTAAGAAACAACGCAATCTGGCCGCACGGACATTCCGACCGCTAATTAGCATTCGCTCTAATTTTGATTAATTTATCATATCGTAATCTCGCGCCGGCTGACGAGATAACATTGCAACGGTACCCTACGCGAATAATAACGTGACAATAGCGTTTCCCTGTAATATATCACATCCCCTTTGGTATGCGGACAACCGTGCGCATAACTATGCGCTCCATTCGCCGTGTCAATTATCAACTGCACGTTCTCCTAATTTTCCCCACAAAAATGACGACCTTTCCGTCTGCTCTCGCGACCGTCATCTTTTTTGAGCTGTCAACGAATTATACGGGATCAGCCTTTAATAAGAAGCGCATTATTAAGGTATTCATCGTTAAGTGAGCCTAATATCGCACACAACATACAAAACATCTTGATACAACGTACAAAAAATCTTGATTATGTCAAAAACATTATCGTTTTTTTCTCAATAAACGTTGCTTTACTTTTTCAATAGAATTCTCGTATTAATTACGCGAGGAGGAATCATCGAAATTTCGCGTCGAAGAATTACCGCGAGATCGGTATCAATTTTGTCACAGATATACCTACACATGATTATTTCTCCTCAAACGTACGGATTTAAATTTAGATGGAAAAAGTTGGACCTTGCGAATTTCTCGTCGCAGAACGATCGCGGAAATTCCCAGCGAACAGAAATCGAATACGTCGATCGGTTACGGATCTTCTGTCCCTGGGGTACAAACGGATCAGGCAGAGTCTGATGGGAATGTAGGGTATTGTTTCTATTAGCTATTATTTCTGTGTCTCGTACACGCGAAATCGCGCACGAGGAACACGAGGAGGCGAGGAACGAGATACGCGGTAAGTAAACAAATAGTATAAACGCACGTGTGGACAGACGCGTTTCTGTCTATTCATCAGCTGGCGACGCTCCCTTTCGACTAGCATATATGATATTGCGATGTGTATCGCAATATACAAAGTGATTGTCATTTTCTACTGAAGAGAGCTTATTTTGAATTAGAACGTCGGAAGCAAAGACACGAAGAGAAAAGTTTGCCGCTAGCGATGGGATTAAGTATCTTACAAGTAGGTTCAAATTTGTTTGCATAGTTTCGAACTCTCTATGATCACTTTGAAAAAAAAAAAAACAGTACTTTCAAGTAGACTCGATTTTTTTATTTTTGAGTTCGAATAATACTTGTAAAAGATTCGATTCTTTACGATAGAAAGTACTTCTAATTATTATTTCAAATCTTGCAGGTACTCAATCTAAAATTCGAATATACCTGTTCTAGATTCGATTACTTCGCAAGCACAATATATGAAATATTATTTCTTATGACTATTATTCGAATTTCAGAAAATGAAACTTGATTATTAAATTCGACTCGGATTTTTAAATACATATTGACCTAATTCTTTAAGTACTTATTAACCTTAAGGACATATTAAATTCCCATTTGCCGCTATTTGTGCATCATCAATGAAACTTTCTTCCGTGGTTTATTGGAACATCTTATTTTCTCAGTTAAATAACTATACAAGTTTTGTACAAAACAGAGAGAGAGAGAGAGAGAAAGAGATAATTGTTAAAGTGCAGCTCGAAAGTTTTAAACGAAGTTTGTGTGTCTCGCCGCCGTCGAGTAAAATCGCGGAAACAAAACGCGAATAATTTAAAAAACAAAAGATCTTATACATATATCTCCCATCAACGGAGAGCCCATGATTATTCACTCCAAATAATTGTTGCCGATGGCAGTTTCGGACTCGCGACCAGTTTCGCGATTGGATCCAAACAGCAGCAGTTCTCGCGATCGCGCGCGAGCACGCTTGCATTTTGCGACTAAGCTTACGAGCGCTCGTTTCAGCGCTCGTTTGCCCGTCAAAACTAGGAAGAACGAGCATGCAAATTGTCGGGTAGCCGCCATAAAACGGCGAAGCTTTTTCCGCCAAATGGCGCCATCCGTTTGAAAGCGCGTCTATTTGGCGGCTGTTATCCGACGAGCGACCTATATCCTTCCCTTGCTTCGTCATACCGTGAACGCTCGCGGGCGTCCGTCATTTAATCCTTGAGCTCTTTAACGAGACTCCGAAGGATCCCGTTTGCGAGAGCGACGACGGGATCAATCGATCTGGAATAACGAATGACAGCAACGAACCCAACGGACAGTATTAATTAATTCTATTGCAGGAATTATCGTTTACTTTGATGTTTCGAGACACAAAAATAACCAATATCCATTTCCAGCCGGTAGATAAAAGAACAAGCGCGTTCTCTCTGCGCGCCGGAAAAATATATGAGATAGTAACACAAAATTTTCGAGGCGATAAAGCCGTCAATATTTTAAAAGCAAAGCAACAGTATGACTTGCAGCATTGAAATAAGACGAATAAAATTTTCTTTTCTCTCGCATCAATTATTTCTCAACAACACTGTCATCTGATCACAAAGAAGCCCATCTAATTTTGTGCTCGTTAGTCAATATCGCCGAAAGTCAAGGCTTAAAACTTTTTTTCCCTTTAGACGATCCCCGTGATCATCATTCGTTATGTTCGATCCCGGACGAGTCCCCAAAATGAACAGAATATATAGAATAGGGAAATCTAGCAATAATTGTAGCCGTCGAGAAGATCCATAAGACAGCAGTCGCGAGACTCAACAAGATGGCGACTTTCCACAAAATATCCGCCCTTGTTGGTCAACAACCCCCTTAGCAACGTGCTCGGAGACGATCTCCTGGAAACGGATACAGCGGATATCAAATGTCAACTGTCAAAGACAGCTTTCACGCGGGGAGACGAGACACAAGGGGACCGCGACAGTATGTTAAATGTCAAGTTACGTGTGTTAAAAGGCATCGGCAAATACGGCGGTGCGCGTAAATCATCCGGACACTTCGGGACGCCCATCGGTGAATGCTATTTTTCTAAATAGCATTCATAAATACCTGTTGCGTGAGCGTTCGCGCGAAAAGCGAATGCATAACCGGCGCGGCGTTGCATATTTTAGAGGAACAAATAATTTAATTGCGCTTTAGCGCGCGCGGATATTAAGCCCCCCCCCTCCCGCCCCTCCCCCCTTTTCCCCATCTCCCCTTGTTAACCATGCTGCACGACTACGACAGCTGACAGTCGTAAACTTTGCGATGAATATTTTATCGCGGCGATGCGTACAATGTACCGAGCGAGCTGCGCTCTGGTGCATGTCGCGCAAATGAAAAAAAAAAAATCTCTCCGAGAGAGGCATCGCAAAATCCGGAGCTGAAAATTCACGATTGGATCATTCCATCTCGACGAAAAGAGAAATCCTATTAAAGCTTATTTTCGAAAAAAAAAAAAGAAGAAAAGAAAAAAAGGCATTTTGAAGACAGGACACTTTAAACTTACGGAAGATCTCGGACAAAGCTGGAAGAAAAATTTTTTCAGTTTTGTATACAATTTCAAAGATAAAGTTCTTTTTTCGTTACTTTTTTTCTTCTTGCACGATCTGCTTGGAAGCGGCGCAACTTGGAGCAGAAACATCGTCGAGGAAAAACCTTGACGTAGTTTGAAAGCTGAGACTTTATATACTTTAAAATGCTTTTTTATTAATTACTCCGAGATTATTTTTCGCAAAATTGCATAAATTTAAATTTCGTGTTTCTTGCAGTCGAGTCTAAGTGATTCTGTAATTTTTTTGAAGTGCGCTTTACTTTATTCATTATTTCAGTAAAAAATTACATTGTCTTTTTTTTTTCATCTGTTTTTAGAACAATTAAAACAATTATAAAAGGTTTTCTAACGGAAACCCTTTTGTTTTTATACAACACTCTATTTCAATCATTTATGCTACATTATACGCACAAAGTTCCACGAATTTTCTTTTGAGAGAATTCCACTCTATTAACGCGCTCTGTAAAACTGTTTTATTGCACATTATATTTCTCGTCCATTATACAGTTAATCTTCCTTTAATAGTTACATGTAGACGTGTAATTCACACACAGAGAGTTAGACGTAATAATTATAAATTTATTTAATCTCTTATAATACCTCCCGATGACGACATTTAATGTAAACAAATAATACGTAATTTCCGCACCGATTATTAAAGCACGTGTGATCGAATGTGCGTGCAATTAAAATTAATTAATGCAACGGACGCGACCGAGCGCATATTTACTACTTGAATTTATTTAATTCCCCCCCCCCACTAATCTCGGAACATCGTAATTATACGCGAGTGCGCGAGATAAATCGCCCCGTGGATTTTCGGCGAGGTCACGTTTACCGTTGGCGAAAAATCCGCGCAGGACGGCACCATTTTACAACGAGAAAGAAATTGCGGGGGGGACAAAACGGATAATCTCCGTCCGGGACTCGCGGCGCGCCTTCGTTTCAGATTTTTTGCCGGCGCCCTCGGCGTTTTGTTTCGCGTCGTTTTGCCCTCCTTTTCTTCGCTCATTAGAGGGGGTGCTCCCCCAATTAGCCGGTAAAGGATTGCCGCGACAGGGCGGAGAGGGAAGCCCCGGTTTTGAAACCGTGCACCGGATAGCTTTAATTAAATAATTCGTTTCATCGCTGCCCTCCTCCTCCTCCTCCCGATCCTTCCTTTCATCGTCTTTCAATTTCTTCGCGTCTGTCACGGCTTAATTTAACCTCGCAGAACCAAGGCTCCAACGCACCGTAAATTTATTTTTATTTCGATAAAACTGTCGCGAGAGACGAATAGGTGCTCTCCTTTACTTAGAACGAAAATACAGAATAAATGGGAATCTAAATGTCCTTCGGCTTTTAGGATCCGCACACTTGGCGATTATCAAATGTTTATTTCTAGAATCAAGATAGTCTTGCAAGTATCTTACAATTAGTCAAACATATTTTTATTCTCCGCTACGTTTAAATTAATTATCTATATTTCTTAAACGCAAGACGTTGTTAAAACTGAAAAGAAAAAAAGAAAAAATTTATTGACTTTTTATATTGCAACAAAACGGTGCACATAATATTTGAATAAGGATATATTTATCATATAAAAATTATGTACATATGTTATTCGGTAAAAGATACAAGAAAAACACAATTTTTATATCATAAAATAAGAAAATCGATAAGGCTAAAACTTTTTATTCGATTTTGCGGTCAAATAATTCGTCAGGTAGATATTTAATGATTCCACAACAAGATTTGCGTTTTATTCGAGGATTTGTTAAGGGGAAAAAATGTGTTTTGAGATACGCAGGGACTTGGAGGGCAAATGTTCTCGTAATGCCTTTCTCCAACTCGCAGTTACTTTCGACTCCTTTTTTTTTTTGCCCGTTTCCTTCATCCTTCCTTTCCACTCATCAACCTCCCTTTGGAGAAGAGAGCTGCAAAGCGAACTCGTATTCTCATTTTCCTCGCGCAAGATGGAGAAATAGCAATCACGACGAGTGGCGCGATAGAAATCGGCCTCCGATTCGACACGAAGAATCCCTTCTAGTTTCGTTTTCATTTAGTCTCTCTTTTAATCAATGTATCGATTACTTATCTTCAAGCGAGCCTGAAACATCGGCGGTAATTATGTGATTTAACTATCGTTGCAAATAATTATTAGTGCTACGTAGACAGATATATATAGAGCGAAACATTCCTTCAACATTTCGCGAGAAGAACAATTGTGTTTCTAGAATTTTTGTAATGTTGCTACGAAACGCGATTCTTTAAAGTCCTTTTAGTTTTAGATAAAACGTAATCCAAGTTTATCTTAAAAATTCAACAACACTCCGTCCTTCTATATTTGATCGTTTTATAAAATTTTAACGTAAGAATTTCCAAATATGCGAGAAAAAAAAGGGACCGAGAGAGGGAATAGTAGATTTCGCGGCTAAATAACCGTTCTCACCGTCCCAAGGGAACGATTACCGTCTCTACCGAAGGTTTACGAATTTTCTTTCGGCCGGCGAGAGCGCGAATCCCGCTGAAGGAAATCGTCCTCGATCAAATTACAGCACGAGAGAGAGAGAGAGATCCTTTTAAAAGGATCCGCGAGGAGCCTAACGTCCCGGAATGGGCGAAGTGGCGCGCGCGAGCTGATAGATTTTCAACGTCGGCTTCGCAAATCCTCCACGTATCGATGGGTCCTTGCAAATCCCCCCAAACGATCCACGGGATGAATTTCGCTCGTCCCGGCAGGATCGACCCGCCCGCAATGTCCGTTTTCACTTTGCCGGTGGATTACAAGTTGCCATCTCGAGAGAGCTTTTACGAACTTGACAGAGAAACTCGTTCTCCTTTCCTTCTATCCGTCCCTTTGTCTCTTTATAAAAAAAAAAAAAAAAAAAAAAAATTGAGAGTTCTAGGTTGCGCGGAAATATTATACTCTGTCATGTTCCGCTTTCTAATAATTTTCACTATACTTAAATTGTGCTAGCTAATCTCTTATCGCGTTTGTAGAACTTAATGGACGGAGACACACAGGTTGCATGAACAGTAAGGGAGTACAATAACGTACACCTTCCTAATATCATATACACTTGTATTTCTCTACTGGTAAATGTTGTACTCTCTTGGAAACTGTCTCTTAACTGCTTTTCCTTTGTGCAGTATAACGTTAGTCTAGCTGTGGAAGTGAAGGAAGTAGTTAGTTTGTCGGTGTAAATTATTTCAGTTTTGGTTATCTAACAAAATTTTTGCATACGTGTTTTGAATAAGAAGATGCGTGAAGGTATTTTTTTTCTTAACATATACATATATGCAGTTTGTAGGTTACAATCTTTTAATTTCACGAATAAAAGTTAAGTTGTAGACCTTTGCATTCTCCTTCGAACAGCCATATTTCCTTCATGAATTGCAATACGCAGACCTTCAAATTGCAAATCTGTAATTCTCAGACTATTAAATTTGAATATTTTTGTACAGAAAAAATTACATAAATATTTAAATAATTATTTATAACTTGAATTAGATAATGTCTCTTGCTCTTGTGCCAAGTGTCAATGCAATATTGAGTGTTATTGGAAAATTGATTTACGAGCGCAATTTCTTACGTACGATTACATAAGTGTAAACCGATTTACAGAAAGATGTCTATTTGCGAGACAAGAAATTGCTTGTGAACGTGAAAAAATAGGAAAACTACGTTGTGGACAAACGCTGTGACACGGTGACTGCACATATGGTGCGCGTGACATGACTGGAATATTTGCTGTTGTTCGCATCGAAGAGACCTTCTTGTCCTTTGGCGTCCAATGTACGCGACCGCCATATAATTATATATAAACGAGCTACGAATGCAAGCTGATCTCAACAACGTAATCTAAGCAGTGATGGGTAAGATACATTTAAAATGTATTTCGATACAGATACAAATACATGTGAAAAAATGTATCTAGATACAGATACAAATACACAAATTAAAATGTATATAGATACAGATACTCAGATACTTTAAAAATATCTCAGATACATATCAGATACTTTTAAATTATATTTTATTGTAATAATGGTAATATGCACAAAATATACTGAATAAATCTTTTATTATTTATAAATATTTTTTTGTTTACATTACGACTTCATTCGTTAGTCTTACACATCAAAAATGCCTCAAAGATATCGTCACTTAATCTATTTTTCCGTAGTACTAAAATTTGACCACCAGTGCTAAATAATCGCTCAGTCATCGGTGTTGATGACGATATAATTGTGTTGACGATATAATTGTGTTGAACTTTAAAAACAAATGTTTTATATGAAGAAAACGTGCTATTGATGCGATATCTTTTTGCTTGTCTGACAAATAAAAGAGAACCTCATGTCGATAGCACTGTGTTGTTTCTACGTGGTCTTGATCTTTTAAAAATTTAAAGAATTGGTCATCTTTCACGGAAGACGCTGACGAGCCATCAGAAGATATTCTGGTTTCATTTTTTAAATACGCACATTTTTTTGCTTCTGTAATAGGCAAGTTGTTGCAATATTCGTGGTAAAAAATACGTGAAAATGTATCTGAAAAGCAGTTCAGATACTATGTTTTGTATCTAGATACAGATACAGATACTCCAATTCGAATGTATCTCAGATACAGGTTCAGATACACAAAATGTATCTAGATACATGTATCTAGATACATGTATCTAGATACTACCCAACACTGAATCTAAGCCACTTAAATAACTGGCTGAAGATTCTCTTCTTACTTTCTGTGTGTCGCTGGAAAGTCTAATTGTAATCTCCAATTAATATCATTAATATCAATTATAGGTGGATTTAAATAGCACATTGAAGAGAATCTGATTTGTTGTTATACATTAGAAATAAAGACAAAACTGAGGGCAATGATCTACTGTAATTCTTCTAACCTAACGATAGTTTATTCGTCATTAGCGAAATTAGGGAAATTTCAGGAACTCGTTTATATTTCAAGAAATTCAATACGATGAAAATCCAAAGAGAGGTGGATAAATCGACCGATTAGTTCTGCAAATAATTTTAGCGCAAATCGAAATAGGATTGGGATCGTAATGGCTGTCATGAGGTGCGCCGACTGCGAACGACGCGATACCGACGACATCCTTATTATATTCGACGTACGTGCACCGGTTTCATCGTAAATTGAATCTCTCTATTATCTTCCGTCTGTGCCCGTAGTTGTCGTATCCTAGCGAAGGATTTTTCTCGCAGTCGTCGGAATATTAGCGTCACAAAATGCGCATATATGTAATTCCTATCTTTATCATTCCATTTTTATTTTCCGCTTTAAGCAGAGTATAAATAGAACGCTACAACGGATGTTTCTAATAAAATAAACCGACGGAATAAAAAAGTGTCTAAAAAAAATTGCTTTTAAATAAAAGAAATCCCAATTATTGTATAAAACACTGCTGTGATGATAGATGGAATAGACCTTAACCTTCTATTTTCTTGGACAAAAGTCCCTTTCTCATTCATAGCGGAACATCTATCTCGAAATAACTGACTCATTATTTCGTAATAAGCGTGAATTTTTTACGACGGGTATCGCGATGGGTAGAGAAAGATACCAGCACAATTAATAGTTAATGTACGGGCGCGAGCGGGTTGAAATCGGTTTCCAACCCCCGTAACTATTTATTCGGAGTAATTATGGATGCAACTGCGGGCGGAGAGAAGGATTCTGTCTGTTTTACGACGGCAAACATTGGAGGAGAGACGCGTCCCGCGAGATAAAGGCGGGATGTTAGACGCCACCGTGTTGGGACAGCATCGCAAACAGCAGGGTGCAGAGAGCGACAGTCTCGCGATTCGACTGATTATTCTACCGAAGCGCGATCTCCGTACATATTTACCCGACGAGGGGGGATTCACCGGGAGCCGAGGAACTCGAGTACCGCCATCCGGCGCTAATCGACCGCTTCGTCGATCGATCATCGATCCGACAGAGGCTTCTCGCGCGCGAATCAATTTACCCGAGAACGGGTTTGTTAAGGTTTGTTGTGCCAGTGGTGTCATATTTTTCATCGACTAACTGTAACTAATTATCTCTTTTCTGTCCCATTACGGAGAGGTGTATAATAAAGCTAATGAGAAAAAGAGAGGAGTTGAGATAAGCTGGAGTCGATGTAAATTTGCCCGTGTAACTGGTTCTAAGAGTGATATAATTGAGATGAAAAAAATCACGCATCAAATTTTAAAGACTGTGGATTATAATTATGCGAATTTAAATTATATAAAAAAAAATCAATAGAGTCAATATTATTTTTCTAAACTAAATTGTCCGATTCTTATAATTCTATCGTCAATTTTTAAATCTTCTCTCATCTCTCTTAAAGCGTCAAATACATGTGATCAAATGGTGTTGTATTTTTCATCGACTAATTGTTACTAATTATCTCTTCTTTACAGAGAGGTGTATAATAAAGCTAACGAGAAAAAGAGAGGAGTTGAGATAAGCTAGAGTTGATGTAAATTTGCCCGTGTAACTGGTTCTAAGAGTGGTAAAATTGAGATGAAAAAAATCACGCGTCAAATTATAAGAGACTGCAGATTATAATTATATGGATTTAAATTATATAAAAATGTCAATAAAGTCAATATTACTTTTCCAAACTAAATCGTCCGATTCTTAAAATCAAAAATTGTCAAATATCATCAAAATTTTTCAATCTTCTTTCATCTCTTTTAAAGCGCCAAATTTCACGTGATCGTACGTCCGATCAAATCTTTCAAATTCAAATTGACTTTATATTTTAACGAATGATCTCCGTATTTCGAAATAAATTACGGGATTCGAGAGACATTTGGTGGAAATAATCCGATACACGCACTCGAGTTCTGTCTGAAAGCCTGCGCTCGCGCTGATAATGGAAGGCTCGTCGCGGGAGAGAACAATAATGTAACATCGCGGGTATAACGTAATCTGTGCATAATTGAACGTAAACACGCCGATAATTTGAGCCAGCAATGGTGGACGGACGAACGGTGGGAAAACAGTCATCACGCGGTTACGTGAGAATATTCCGCGGACAAACGAATAATTGCCTTCGCTGGATCTGCATCCTTGCAACGGGCCACAGCTTAATCAAACTAAACATCTAACGGGCTAGACATTGCTATTCCGACAAGTCGACCTCGAAGAGTTCAGAGCGAAGGTAAAACAATCCATCATCGATCTTACGCGAAGATTTTCCAGGTTATTAAATAGTAATTTGAAATTACTCGTAAACGCAGAATCACCGATCAGCTGATACGTGTTTCATGTGTGTCAATAAAATCCATTGAAAAATTTTTTTGAATTAGAACTCATTTTGATCCACTTTTTAACCTTGCGTTACTTTAATATAATATTTTATTTAACGGAGTTTTAGCCCTTTTCTAGCACTAAAAACCTAATCTACGATTCTTTTGGTTTCACTTACCTGAGGATAATCGCCTTCCTTCATCTGATAGTCGAAGACGTAAAAGTAGGTCTTGGGCATAGGTTCTTCTTCGCTGTCGGGGATCGGCGCTATGTGAGGATTGTTCGGTTTCTTAGTGTGCCTCAGAGTAAAGAGATCTCCGGTCTGTACGAGAGGCGCCACGAACTGCGCGTCACTCAACGCCTGCACGCATGCATCCTTCGTGTTGACGGGATGCTGAACCGTTCGTTCCCAGTCGGTGTACTCATTCACCACCTGTACGAAAACGAATTTCAGGTCTGTCATTCACTGTCACAGACACGGCAAGAAATTGCCGGATAATCAGGTGTGACGCGAATTTGCGCTTGAAACGAATCATCTATCTCTCTTCAGCGCGCCGATTAAAAGTACATTTTAGAAAAAAAAAGAATAAAATATAAAAGAAAATGCAAAAAAAGAACATTTTGTTTGCCTTTCCTCAAAAAAGTCTCTTCGATTAAGCTTCAATTAACCTCGCGAGTTCCATACGCGAGAGGTTCAATATCGAATCCGTTTTTCCCTTACGAATAATTGCGCGGAATGATATGCGACGCGTTTAATCACGCGATATAGCTCCCCTATCGCGGTCGTAAAAATAACATCGTCGCGGCTATAATCATTTAATTGTCTATAATCATTAAGTAATATCCCCGGCGTGAGTCGCTCTCCTGGCCAGGACCGATAACGCGTCGGCCAAATGGAATTGCGTCGCCGGGTGTATTTCGACAAAACGCAACGCTCGCGTTTCAATCGTTGTGTATGGAACGTAACAATTATGCCCTGCGATAAATTCCGCGCGAATGCAACGACACACGCGACGCAAATATGCGCGGCATGTCGCATACTACTGGGCGATAAACACGATTCATCTTTGCTCCTTGAAAATTAAATTTGAAAATCTCTCCTATCCTCGAAAATCTCTCCATCGGACAATCATTCCGAGATTAGATCTTTTGGAATAGAGAAATATAATTTGTTCATCTTAATTTGATAAAATAATTTAGGTATTATATTTAAATTCTTAGATTTTTGACTAATGATCTAAGGAGAAATAAATGTTAAGAAAATCCAATTCCATAAATTTTCAAAAATTTAAGGATACAATATTGCAAAGAATGTTAGGAATTAAGAGCAAGATTATTATTAATTGTTTTGTTTTTGATAAAAATTTCTCATTTGTATATGTGCATATATACATAAATTAAAAATTCTTACTCATGACTGTTCTAATTTTGTAACATTATGAATGTTATTATTAACGTAAAAAGAATTATATTATAATTGTGCGCACTTTTTGTCGCGTGCAAAAAATTTTTATCATTTAATTTTATAAATAAAACGCAACGACTCACCGTGTAAAATATCTCAGTGAGGTGATAGACGTAGGCGTTCCTCACGTACGTGCGGATGATCCTGTCTCTCCTCTCTCCCTCGAATCCTTGTATAACATCCTTCTCCGCAAACTTCCATAATGCCTCGCTCGTTGTCACACCAAATAACAGATCGTATTTGTTGTTGCTAGTGATTGGTGTACCATGCTCAGCCTTTTTTGGAAGAGGCCTAAAAAAACCAATAACAACAATTTTAGTTCAATACAAATTCAGTAATTCTCAAACAATAGAATTAATCCTTTAGAGAAAATTATAAGAATAATATATTATATCATGTTTAATACATATAAAAAGAAACCTAAAGAATTAAAATAATAATAAAATTCAAAGAATTAAAGTAAAATGATAAAATTAAAATAATAATAAAATTAATTAACGCACACCTTGAATATTCAAGAAAATAAATTGAAAAATAGTACTAAACAAAGTAGTACCAAGATTATAATTTTATTTTAAGAATGTGTAGGTACGCACATTCAGGACAATGCGAATAAAGTAATTTCAACGCGATTAGAGAATGCGAAGGCGACATTAGCTGAATCTGAAAATCTCGGTCAGTAATTGCAAACGGGGAACGGAACTCGCTTTTAGAAGTAAAGACGATAATATGAACTCGCTCTATGGTTTCCGGGCCGCGTGGCGCGATCTTCGATTGTAAGTATGCTAATGACGTTGTAGGGTCGGGGTGGGTCGTTTACAATCGCGTTAATGAACCGCGCTAATGTTCGCGATGGCGAACCGGCTCGTTTAGCCCCTCTTTTTTCCATTT
Organism: Lasius platythorax; assembly: GCA_963971435.1. Taxonomy (NCBI): domain Eukaryota; kingdom Metazoa; phylum Arthropoda; class Insecta; order Hymenoptera; family Formicidae; genus Lasius; species Lasius platythorax. Next base: position 4,095,889 of record OZ020549.1, read on the forward strand.
AACGAGAAAACTCCGGGATCCGTCAGACGGAAGACGGAAGGCGGAATTATTGTGGAAAGCCGACGTTAAGTACGAGACATCCCCTCTTCCCACCCTTCCCCCTCTCCTCGAGCAAGAAAGCAAAGCCGAGCCCGGAAGTGCACACATCAAAATAACTTTTCCGCCGCTTTACGGATTTCCTTTGCCGCCGCGAAAGAAAATGTAGAAATATACGCCGCATTACCATAAAACTCTATTAAGCCCGCTCTACCGGAATCCGAGGATTTTCCCTTCTCCCTCTTTCTCTCTTTCTCTCTCTTTCTCCAGATTTCGTCTTTTTTTTCCCCATTCATACTATGAACCGTGATCAAAAATGGCGCTAGGAGTTCGCAAGGTCAAACGAATTCTGTCCCATCTCTTATTTCAAATTAATAAAGTTAGCAAGCTATTAAATCTAGAAACGCGATATATTGATGCGAGAATTCCTTAAAATTTATAGAATTCTTTGAACAGAATCGTGTGAAACAAAATCATAAGATTTAAATAAATTCGAAACTTTAAGAATTGAAAATTTAATATTAATAAATTCGAGCCTCTTTATAGCCTCTTTATAGGTACTCACCCGAATCCTTGAAACTCGGGACCTAGATAAGACAGGAGATCCTTCTGAAAGTCCGGCTTGATGACGACACCATCGACACTTGGACCAAACGCGCTAAGAAATGTCGGAGGCTGAATGTCGACCTGCATCAGCTCTTCCAGACTACTCTCCCTCAGACAATCGACTATAAGCTCATTGTCTTTGAGAAGATCATCGGGAATGGAGCAGTTGATAGCCTTGGCCAGTTTCATGGCGTAGGATACAGGATCTTCCACCACAGCCCAGGATGAAAGGGCGCTGCCCGACAGCAGTATAGCTCGTTTAAACAATCCTGCAAACGAAAAGAATCGGTCGTTACATATTTTTGTAAAGTATATTATATCTTGATGATATATAAATCAAGATATTAAATATATTTGTGTAAATATTATAATCGGTTTTTTTTATCGATTTATATAAAAAATATAGGGTGGTTCCATTTAAGAAACTTATTATTTTTCGAGATACTTCACTGTCCCTGGGCTTTTTATACACCTTGTACACTATATATAATATGATACATAAAGCTACTTCTTCAAGTGTAATTTTTTAAAGAGAAACAAATTTATTATTTTAAAGATTTATCATATTAAGTACATTTATTCATCTAATATAGACACATCTGATACTGATTGTACGGCAAGAAATATTGATATTGGATTCAATTTGAGTCAATAATTTTTAAGCAATTAAAAAGAGGAAAGGAAATGTAATTTTTTGAGATTAAGAGGAAATTGTTTTCCTAGAGAAATATAATAACTTTGCAATGAGGAAGCTGCGTCGCAAAGGATAAATTCTTTGACCAAGGTTCATATGAGAATACCTCGGTATTTTTATTTTTATTTTCGCAAATTGCGAAAAAAAAGATACTAGGTTTCTCATCGATAAAGGAATTACTCTCTCGAGAAAATTTGTCCAATGGACCGGAACAAGCTTTCTATTCCTTAAAGTGACACAGAAAGAGGGATATTTCGCGATAAATAAAGGGTTATTTTCGCAAACGGATTCCGCACTCGCGACTGAAGCATCGATGGAAAAATCTGATTTTTATTTCCTTAGCTCTAAAGAAATATAAAATAAAATAAAAATAGATATCAATTTTGATACGCCAGATACTAAGAATTTATATCGTTAAAAAGAAGGAAGTAGATTTGAATGTGTATAGAGAATGTGTATTTTGATTAATAAACGAATAATGAGGAAAAATATAGCAGTAAAAAGATTGAAAATTTTAAATATCTAACCTACCTGAATTTGTATTAAAATTTTAAAATTTGTGCCGAAATTTGAACCTAAATTATTTCTTTTACTAAGCAAAATGTAATTTTTTTTATATTTGCATTAATAATTGCTGACGAATTCAACGACATATATATTATTAATTTATATAATGTACCTCAAATAAATAAATATATATATATATATATATAAATATAAGGTCAGTGTGTGCAGGTAATTACGCCATAGCAGCTAATTACGCCACCTATCTAATTCTTCATTAATATATACGGATGCTGGCTTTAAATGACGAATGCTAATTGAAAGCATAGATACTAACAATAAGTTGTTATCAACACACATTTTGCTGTTTTGAATTTTTAGTGATTTGTAGTAACAATTAGAACAAAAGTTGTTATCAAAAAATTTGCTACTATAAACTTGGCACTACACTCCCCGCTAATTTGCCGGCAGTAATTATTACATTTCAAATATTTAATAATCGTAATAATTTAAAAAATCGAAATAATTTAAAAAATCAGAAAAATCAAAATAATCGGAAAAATTAAAATAATTTATATAATTTAAATAATCGTAATAATTTAAAAAATCAAAATAATTTAAAAAATCAGAATAATCAAAATAATCAGAAAAATTAAAATAATTAAAATAATTAAAATAATTGTACTGACCTTATTTTGTATATAATTGTTATCTACCTAAAATCTTATCTTGTGATTTATCATAAGTTCTCTCTCTCTCTCTCTCTCTCTCTCTCTCTCTCTCTCTCTCTCTCTCTCTCTCTCTCTCTCTCCCTCTCTCTTTTATATCCTTTAATAATTAAATTTTCGAAGCGTGGTATCTCGAATCGTTACGTCTAATGCCGGATGAAGCGCAATGATTACGAGTCGCTGAATATTATACGAGTGGATTGTTTGAGGAGGAAATTACGCCGGCGAAAATGGCACCGCGGATGGATGGAAGCTACGTCGTTATTCTTAGCGAGAAAAGAAAGACAAACCAAAGTCCCTCTCGAACCTGAAGAAAGACGTGGTCGACGACCCATAATTATCCGAGAGGAGAATCGTTCTTCTCGTGCAGACTTCTCGCGTCGATGTTATTTGCCTAAGGAAAAATGGAATGCTAGGTTTTGTGCTTTAAGGCAGAAGTTTTCAATCTTCACTCCGCTCGTTATTAACACCGTCATTAACTCGTCAGCAGTTATATTATCAGCGCACAGCGTTGAAATAAAAATTCTTTTTCCAACATAGCAAGCACATTAAAAATTTTATTTATATATATTTTATTATTTTTTATTTATTTATATGTGTACGTAACTCTGATCCAAAAATTTTAAATATTATAAAAATTAAATTATAAAAGTTTTTTATTAAATTATAAAAGTGTAAATTAAATTCTAAAATTTTTTTAAAACATTTAATTATCAAACTATATTATAATGAGTTTCAGACTCTCTGTTATTTAGTTAAAAAAATTTTGAAGAATATTCATAATTATTATTTTTATAATAATTAAGAAACTGGTTTATAACTTGAACAAATCGGCTTATGGTTTAAATTGCTCTGAGATGAGAGAATAGGCATTGTATTTTAAACGGAAATGTAATTTTCAATTTTGAAGAAGAATAAAAAAAAAAGATAGGTATAGAACGCTCTCTACACTTCGAGAAATTATTATGCGATTTTTTCCGTCAAGCAATTTATCAGGGAAATTAACAAGAGAGAGAGAGAGAGAAACGGAGAAAAAGAGGAAACAAGGAAAAAGGGACAAGAAAAAAGAGGAGAGGCCAAAAGCAGGAAATAACAGGACGTCGCCGTGTCTCGGAACCGCCGCCTCGGAAAAATGGAATTTTCATTTCTATCCTCAGTGATACGGGAAAGAATGAGGCATCCGCGCGGAGCCAGGAAGAACCAGAAAAGAATCGGGGCACGTCACGATCCCTCTTGATCGGGAGGGGGATCTTTCCGTGCGCAAGCAAATAGAAGAAAGGGAAATGATGCTTCTTTTCCAGCGAAACAAACGAGTACAAAGCGTCTTAAATGATGGAATCCGCAAATAACGCGAGTTTTATTAGGCGAAAAAAGTTTTATGACCTTAGCATTAGAGTACTGGAAGTGACAGCGACATAAATCCGGTACTAAATTGCAAAGGAAAAGAAAAAAAAAAAAAAAAAAGAAAGAAATATAAAACTTCTCTTTTTTTTCGCGCATAAACCGCGTTAAAGAAGATTTAATATCCTACACCATCGCTTCCACGCTCGTGAAACCTTTGTCATTCCAATCACTCATTCCCTCTCGCAATCGGTAACTTGCGACGGATCTAGATCCTCCCCTCATTCGCAAGATCGCGCAGAAATTTAAAATAATTTTTATCGATATTGTTCCGCTTCTTCGAGCGTTCTACTTAATTAACAAGACCGAGGAGCGAGGAACGTGAAACAGCCGCGACGGATAAAAAAACCGAGGGAGGGAAAAACTCCCGGTCTCGGACACGCGTGGATGGCTGCGCCCTCCTCATAAGGGTGGAAAGTATTTTCCAATAGCGCGACGAGGGTGACGCGCCGGTAGGAAGGAGCGATATTTCACGCACATAATATCACGAGGGCGCGGAAGCGGAGGGAACGAAGGGGAGAACAACGAGAAAAAGAGGAAAAGAGAGAGAGAGAGAGAGGGGAGGAGGGAGGCCACCCCTTATCCTCTCGTGTCCATCCTCGGCGGGAGCTCGCAGAGGCTGTTAACCGTCGAACGTTAACCGCGAACACGACCACCACGTGAAGACGGCAGCCGCCGTGGCTGGATGAAGATATAAAGGGAGAGACAGCCAATATCCTCGGCAATGTGTTACCAAGCCGATCCGCGCGCGTGTTCGTCCTCGAAAATACCGCGAACTCTAGCAAAATAGCGGTCGGGAAGATCGGGACGAGGGCGAGGATGGCGGTGATATCGGAGAAAGAAATTTCGCGCTGATATTCTTGCTGGTTTAAGCTACTTCTCATTTTCCGGACTTTTCCCTTTTCCTCTATTTCTTCCCCCCCCCCGAGGAGAGCGAGGAATGCGTTATGGTAAGATGGCGTAGCGACAAATGACGACGGAGTTTTCCACGGAATATTTCGATCGCCTAGGCCAAAGGTTTTCTCAGCAATCTGCTCTCCGGAGATTCCGAGAAGAATCCCCGCATTCTTCGGCGATTA